>UESW01003841.1:1174888-1247389 GCA_900491605.1 Calamus simplicifolius | reverse complement strand
ATGAGTCCTTCATGCAAGCTGGACAAAGATGAAGAAGGTAAGAAGGTTGATCAAAAATATTATCGAGGTATAATCGGATCCTTACTTTACTTAACTGCAAGTAGACCAGACATAATGTTTGCTGTTTGCTTATGTGCTAGATTTCAGTCTGAACCTAAAGAATCACACTTAATTGCTGTTAAAAGAATACTAATATACTTAAGTGGAACAAAAAATGTAGGTTTATGGTATTCTAGAGACTCAACATTGAATTTAATTGCATATACTGATTCTGATTATGCTGGATGTAAGTTAGATAGAAAAAGCACAAGTGGTGCATGCCAATTCTTAGGAAGTAACTTAATCTCATGGTTTAGCAAAAAGCAAAATTCAGTTGCATTATCAACTACTGAAGCTGAATATGTTGCGGCTGGAAGTTGCTGTGCTCAAATCCTATGGATTAAGCGACAACTTGAAGACTATGGTATCACACTTGATAAGACACCTATAAGATGTGATAATACAAGTGCAATTAATCTAACAAAAAATCCAATTCAACATTCTAGAACAAAACATATTGAAATTAGATATCACTTTATAAGAGAACATGTTGCCAATAATGAAATTTATCTTGATTATGTGAATACTGAAGATCAATTAGCAGATATATTTACAAAACCCCTAAGTGAAGAAAGATTCTGTTATCTTAGAGGAGAGTTAGGGATTTGTGATCCATTAGAATGAATTTGAAACCCCTAAGGAAATTTTATCTAAAATTCTTTCAAATCCTTGATCTTTAAGGAAATCTTATCTAGAATTCACATCTAATTGATCTATTAAAATCCAATGATTATTTATCAATTTTTAAGATCAATATCCGGACACATTTCAGATTATCTGAAACTTTATGTTTTTTGCTCTGAAATGGTCTCGGAGCCGACTCGGTGAGTATCGGAGTCGACTCCATGTTTCTACTGAAACTCTAGAGTCGACCCCTTCTCTGCACGAGTCGACTCCACTTCGGGACAGTTTCTGTGACTACCCGGAGTCGACCCCTCTCTTTGCGGGAGCCGACTCGAAGTGGTCCCAGGTCAATTTATCTAGGGCAGAGTCGACTCGCCGCTCATTTCTATCGTCTCAAATCATCCAAATACTCTCTCCAAAATTTTTCCTGACCTTTCAAATCCTCAGAAATCCCTGATTAACCCTTCCAATAGATCAAATGGCCCCTAAAACCCGTGGATCTAACCTTGGTGCGGCCGGAGTGAAAAGGAAGAGGGCGGTGAGGAAGACTGTGAGGCGTCCGCTCGTGAACCTTCACCGAGCTTGGATTCAACCTCATCTTCTTCGACTCCTAGTGCTTCTCCCTCTACGGCTCCATCACAGGTAGATCGACTTGCCGATAGAGTAATAACAACCGGGAGGAAAGTCGATTTTGAATTATTTGAGGCCGAAGGATTTCTTGTGGGGAGGCAGTTGATTGAGATGGGTTGGGAGAAGATTTGTTCTTTAGATTGTCCTACCTACCCAGCTCTAGTCAAGGAATTTTATAAGAATCTATCTAGAGGAGACAATGGACTTGTAAGCATCATTAGAGGAAATAGAATTTCAGTGACAGTGGATTTGCTTTCAAGGTTGTTGGATCTTCCTGTGTCAGGTACATCTACTTTTCTTCTGAAGATAGAAGCCCAGCTCTATCTAGACTGCTTAATAGGGAGATTGTTGGTTTTGAAGAGGTCTTTGCTAATCAATTATCCTTAGAATTGAGACTTCTCCATAATATTTGTAGTAGAATCCTATTCCCCAAGATTGGGAGGTTTGACTATGTGTCTGAAAGAGATATATTTGTAATGGATGCAATAGTGACTGGTAAACCCATTAATCTTCCAAGCATGATATTATGGTACATTGCTGATTGTGGAGGCAAGAGAAAATCCAGTTTACCCTACGGCATGATTCTTACTAAAATATTTCAAAGCCAAGGGATAGTCATATCAGATAGTGAGCCAATGAGGAATTTAAGACATACCGATTTCTATAGTTTGGCCACTATACATAGAATGGGTTTTGTGAAGAAGGAATGGCAGATGGGAAAGGAAAGGTTTGATGGAAGATAGAGCCACGGACATTGAGGCACCGGGACCGTCAGTCAGACATTCTTCACCTGTACCTCCAAGCTCTCCTATTCCTGCTCCAGTCCCTTCCCCTGCTCCGATGGTTGATCAGCCATCATCATCTTCGTCTGTTGGTTTCTCAGAACTTCAGTTAAGGCAGCTTAAAGGTCTTCTTGATGATCAGGCAGATAAATTGAAATCAGAGTTTGAAAACAAATTTATGAATCTTAAAGAAACTCTTTACTCTTTAGATGATCGGATCACCAAGATAGAATCAACTCTTAGCACTTCATCTGAGTCTTTAAGTGGAGACCTAAAGAATATTTTGAAGAACTTAAAGACATCTGTGGAGATGGTGAAACATATGCAAAATGCAATGCTGAACTCCAAGATAAAATATTGACTGCTTGCACTTTTGTTGATGAAAGACTGAAGGATTATGTCAAGATTCAAACAGATGGAATGAAAAATATTATAGATCACTTAACTAGGATTGTAAGGACTCACTTTTGATGTATTAGATGCTTAGTCTTTACAATGTAATGAAGTTCATATTATGTTTTACATTTTGATACATTGATGTAATGAAAAGTCTATTTTGAATGCTCAATGTAATCTCAGTTTGAATGTACTTCTCCTTTTATCAATGAATCTCAGATTTTGTTAAAACATATCTTGAATGAATGAATGAATGATTATGTTTGATGCATCTCTACCTTTTTGTTGATAACAAAAAAGGGGGAGAGTTTTATAACTATATATGCATGGGAAATTAATTGAATTAAGATTAAATTGAATGAATGGAATACTTAATTGAGTTTCATAGGGGGAGCTACCTCATTCAGGGGGAGCCTAAGCCTAACTATGAAAATAAAATAAATTCTTTAATCAATCATGCATATACTCAATGTTTTTGTCATCATCAAAAAGGGGGAGATTGTTGGGGAGATTGTTGAGAAATTGTTGCCCCAATCTTATTGATTTTGATGATTACCAAAAGCCATGAGTATATTAAAAGATGCAATGAGTTTATTTACATAAGCAATGAATTTATTTAGAACAATCAATGAGTATGTTAAGTATGACTTTAATCAATTTGAAAGTAACTTCAAGCTCCATGTTTAAGCTTTCAAAAAGAAATTTTTATACTTCATATTCAATCAATGAGTTTTTGGAACATTTCTTGAATTGATTCCTAATGACAATTTTATTGTATTCAAGTCAAAAAATTGATTTAAAATGAATCTGGAACGAATTTCAAAGTCAATCAAAAATTCTCTGATTTTTGATACGTTCCGGAGCCGACTCTAGAGTTTCAGAGTCGACTCCACTCAGTATACAGAGATTTCTGATTTCACGAGTCGACCCCTGTGATTTCAAGAGTCGACCCCCGATTCTGTCGAGCCGACTCCATGACTGTGTGAGTCGACTCCGCTCAGACACCAGAGGTTGTTTTTCTGAGCACTTCGCGAGTCGACCCCTAACTTTTCATGAGTCGACCCCCGACTGTCAGGAGTCGACACCTTATTTTTGATGAGTCGACCCTTAACTTTCTGAATATTTCTATTTTTGGTATCGCGTCTTCGAGCCGACTCGCGGAAAGCAGGAGTCGACTCCAACAAATCTGGGCGAGATTTTTCTGAATGCCAACTCAGCGTCAACGGTAAGATTTTTTTAACGGCTATTTTCTTTGTTTCTAACGGCTATATTTTTGCAGAATCTATAAATAGAGAAGCCGTTTTCAAATCAAAGATATACAAATAGAGAGATATTCAAATCAAGAGAGAAAAAGAAAAAAAGGAAAAAAGAGCGTCATTTGAAAAAATCCGAGATTCAAAATAGAGTGAAAGAAAAGTGTGAAATCAAAGGAAGCTTCGTCTGTGCTCAAGTTCAACAATCCAAGAAAGCTTCAGAAGAAAATCCAAGAGCTATTCAAGAGCAAATCAAAAGATTTTCAACATTCAAAGAAAGGAAGAAAAAGCTCAAAACAACTCAACTGTTTCAACTGTGAAGAATCGGAGCTGAGGCTTGATTCAATCTTCAAGGAGTTGAGGAAAAGAAGAAAAGAAGAAAAGCTCAAAAGCCAACCAACTACAAATCAGGCTTTTCTAAACCTTATTCTTTTATTTGATTATCTGCTCATTGAGGAGCTGTGTACTTGAAAAACACTATTTCTATTATTTGTATCTAGTTCAATCTGGGGGATTGAACTAGTGGAGGTAGTCTTACCTCGGTACAAGCTTGGTATAGCTTGTGTTAGGGTTTTTGTGCTGGTGAGCCCGAAAACCGGCTGGGTTCGTTGTGATCCCGGGAAAACAACAAGTTTGAGTTGTGAGCTTGTAAAACAACTCGGCTGTAATCAAGGAAGATTATAGTGTGGACCCAAGTGAATCTTGGGAGTGGACGTAGGTGTTGGATACACCGAACCACTATAAAATCTTTGTGTTTGCCGTGCTTTATTGACTCTATCTCTATCTCTATTTTATTCACTGCACTTTGTATTTACATTGCATTTGCTTTCATTCTTCTTAAGCAAACTATTTTAAAAGGCTAAATTTTTAAAGAACCCAATTCACCCCCCCCCTCTTGGGTTGTCATCTGGGCCAACAAGCATATCCCAGCCCATTTCCTTCAATTGTCTCCCGATTGAAAAGCCTTCAGATTGAAATAGGTCAAAATCGACTTTTCTACCCATTGTGATGATTCTATCAGCTAGGGTATCTACCTTTGTGGAAGATGTGTTGGGATTGTCGGAATCTGTGGACGAATCGCTGCTTGGAGTTGGCTCACGAACGGGATGATGCGGACCGCTTTCCCGTAGTTACCGGCGCTCCAACCACTGATTCTCTCCTTTTGGGTGTCATTTGATCTTTGGAAAGGTTCGGTTTGGATGGAATTAGAGATGGGGAAGTTTTGGAGAAATTTTGGAAGAGTTTG
Organism: Calamus simplicifolius; assembly: GCA_900491605.1. Lineage (NCBI taxonomy): Eukaryota > Viridiplantae > Streptophyta > Magnoliopsida > Arecales > Arecaceae > Calamus > Calamus simplicifolius. The sequence goes on along the minus strand of UESW01003841.1, from coordinate 1,242,359 downwards.
GTTAGGATTTGAGAAAGATATGAAATGACGAGGTGTCGACTCTGCCCTAATAAATCAACATTTGACTCCCAGGTGTCGACTCCCGCAAAGTCGGGTGTCGACTCCAAATCGTTAACACAGTCAGCGCTCAAACTGGAGTCGGCTCCGAATTCACAGGTGTTGGCTCCAAGGTCAAGGACCGAGAGCGACACAGTCTTAGGTGTCGACTCTTCATTCTGAGGTGTCGATTCCTGAGACAAATTCAGCAAAAAATATATGAGATACAAATGACTGAAACTCATCAAAATAAATCTTATAAAATTTTGATAAAATTATGGAGTATTAAGGATCAAGTAGCTCGAATGACTAGATAATTTGTCCTTAAAATAGTGAAGGGAATATCAAGAAATTGATAGAAATCTTAGATTCTCATTCCTTAATGTATCAAAATCAATCCATAGGGTCACATATCCCTAATTCACCTCTAAGATAACAAAATCTTTCTTCACTCAAAGGTTTTGTAAATATGTCAGCTAATTGTTCCTCTGTATTAACATATTCAAGACAAATTTCATTATTAGCTACATGTTCTCTTATAAAATGATATCTAATCTCAATGTGTTTTGTTCTTGAATGTTGAATTGGATTTTTAGTTAGATTTATTGCACTCGTGTTATCACATCTAATTGGTGTTTTGTCGGGGGTTATGCCATAATCTTCAAGTTGTCTCTTAATCCAAAGGATTTGAGCACAGCAACTTTCAGCTGTAACATATTCTGCTTCAGCAGTAGATAATGCAACCGAATTTTGCTTTTTGCTAAACCAAGAGATTAAGTTACATCCTAAGAATTGACATGCACCACTAGTGCTTTTTTTATCCAATTTACATCCAGCATAGTCAGAATCAGAATATGCAATTAAATTTAAGGTTGAGTCTCTAGAGTACCATAAACCTACATTTTTAGTTCCACTTAAATATCTTAAAATTCTTTTTACAGCAATTAAGTGAGATTCTTTAGGTTCAGATTGAAATCTAGCATATAGACATACTGCAAACATAATATCTGGTCTACTAGCAGTTAGGTAAAGAAGAGATCCAATCATACCTCTATAATGTTTTTGATCTACTTTCTTACCATCTTCATCTTTGTCCAATTTGCACGAAGGACTCATAGGTGTCCCAAGTGGTTTGATTGACTCCATTCCGAATTTCTTGAGCAGTTCTTTTAAGTATTTGGCTTGATTGATGAAGATTCCTTCTTTGCTTTGTTTGATTTGAAGTCCTAGAAAGAAGTTGAGTTCTCCCATCATACTCATTTCAAACTCACCCTGCATTAACTTTGCAAATTCTTGACATAACAAATTGTTAGTAGCACCGAAAACAATATCATCAACATATATCTGTACTACTAATAAATCTTTATCTTTTGTTTACAGAAATAGTGTTTTATCGACATTTCCTCTTACAAAATCATTTTCAATCAGAAATTTACTTAATCTTTCATACCAAGCCCTAGGTGCTTGTTTCAAACCGTATAGTGCTTTCTGTAATTTAAAAACATGATTTGGAAATTCATGATCTTCAAATCCCGGTGGTTGTTCAACAAAAACTTCTTCATTTATAAATCCATTTAAGAATGCGCTTTTAACATCCATTTGAAATAAATTTATATGCATATGACATGCAAATGCAAGTAACAATCTAATTGCTTCAAGTCTAGCTACAGGTGCAAAAGTCTCATCAAAATCAATTCCTTCTTCTTGATTATATCCTTTTGTAACTAATCTAGCTTTGTTTCTTATTACAATGCCATTTTCGTCTAATTTATTTCTAAATACCCATTTTGATCCTATTACAGAATGATCCTTAGGTCTATCTACTAATGTCCAAACATTATTTCTTGTGAATTGATTTAATTCTTCTTGCATGGCTAACATCCAGTTATTATCTTTTTCAGCTTCTTCAATAGTTTTTGGTTCAATTTGAGATACAAATGCAAGATGATTATTGATGTTTTCATTGATGATCTAGTTCTTACTCCTTGAGATGGATCACCTATAATTAATTCTCTTGGATGACCATAGGCATATCTCCAATCTCTAGATAGATCTATATCATTACGATTTCTATCAATAACATCAACACTAGGAGAATCATTATCTTTAGCTTCTTGTTCATGATCTGAAAGATACATCTATATTTAATTTTTTAATGTCTCTTTCTAGAATGTTTGTATCTTCCTCATCATCAATCCTTTTTGAACTTGATGCTAAAGATTCATCAAAGATTACATGAATAGATTCTTCTACTATTAAGTTTCTCTTGTTAAAAACTCTATAAGCTTTACTTGATGTTGAATATCCTAAGAATATGCCTTCATCAGATTTTGCATCAAATTTTTCTAGGTTATCTTTGCCATTATTGTGAATGAAACACTTACAACCAAATGCATGAAAATATTTAATGTTGGGTTTTCTATCATGCCATAATTCATAAGGTGTTTTTTTAAAAATAGGTCTTATTAATGCTCTATTTAGGATGTAACATGCTGTGTTAATAGCTTCCGCCCAAAAGTATTTCGGAAGTTTACTTTCACATAGCATGGTACGGGCCATATCTTCTAGAGTTCTATTTTTCCTTTCAACTACTTCCATTTTGTTGAGGGGTTCTTGGTGCAGAAAAATTATGATTAATACCATTTTCATTGCAAAAACTTTCAAATAAGTGATTTTCAAATTCAGATCCATGATCACTTCTTAGAGACACTATGGTAGTGTTTTTCTCATTTGTTACTTTCTTGAAGAATTTCAGGAATATCGAGAAAGTCTCATCTTTGTGAGCTAAAAACATTACCCAAGTGAATCTAGAGTAATCATCTACTATCACAAGACCATATTTCTTTCCTCCTAGACTTGTGGTTCTAGTTGGTCCAAAAAGGTCCATGTGAAGTAGCTCCAATGGCCTAGAAGTTAAAACAACATTTTTAGATTTAAAAGAACTTCTCGTTTGTTTTCCAAATTGACATGCATCACAGATTTTATTATTTTCAAAATCTAATTATGGAAGTCCTTTTACTAAATCCATTCTTATTAATTTTGAAATAAGGTGTGTGCTTGCATGACCTAATCTACAATGCCACAACCAACCAATCTCATTTATATTAGCATTATTAGCAACTAGGCAATGATTACTTGTAGACAAATTGTCTAAATCAATCAGGTATACATTGTCATTTCTATTTCCAATAAAAATAATGCTATTATCAATGGGATTAGAAACTGTGCATATAGAAGATTCAAATGATACTTTAAAACCTTTGTCACATAATTGACTAATGCTAATTAAATTATGTTTCAAACCATCAACATATAAGACATTTTCAATATATGTGGAGGGAGTTATTTGAATATTACCAAACCCCAAGATTTGGCCTTTGCCATTATCACCAAATGTAACTACTCCTCCTCTTTTGCTTTCGAGGGTGATGAATTGATCTTTGTCACCCGTCATGTGCCTTGAGTAGCCGCTATCAAGATACCACTTTCGCTTTGATCTTTGGCCGCAAGACACTCCTCATCGTTGTCGTCCGCCATAAAACATACATTTGCGACTTCCTTTCGTTCTTCTTTGGAAGAAGATTCTTCGCTATCACTCCAAGTCGCCACATAAGCCTTATTTTTCTTTTTGTAGGCTTTCTTTAATTTAGGACACTCATTCCTAAAGTGCCCCGATTTATTACACTCATAGCAAGTCAAGGGGTCTTTCTCTTTTTCTTTGTCCTTGTCCTTGTTCTTATCCTTTTCTCCTTCCCACTTTGCTCCAAATTTCTTCTTGTGGAAGGGTTTCTTTCTCCTCATGAATCTTTTAAACTTTTTAGCTAAGAGAGCAGTCTCTTCATCATCATCATCATCATCATCGCTGCTGCTCTCTTCTTCTTTTGCAGCTTTGAGGGCAATCATTTCTTCTTCTTTGTGTCCTCCTCTACGTGCTACTTCATTGTCAACTCATGGGTCATAAGTGATCCTAGAAGCTCCTCTAAGGGTAAGGTGTTGAGGTCCTTTGCTTCTTGGATTGCTGTCACCTTCGCTTCCCACGTTCTTGGAAGTGACCTGAGAATTTTTGAACAAGTTCAGAGTTAGAATATGTTTTGCCTAAACTTTTCAACCCATTTACAATATTAGTAAATCTAGTATATATACATGCTAGCTATATTTTCAGTTTGTTCCATGCAAAATAACTCATATTTATGAACCAGAATATTTATTTTGGATTCTTTTACTTGGTTAGTACCCTCATGGGTAACCTCTAATCTATCCCAAATCTCCTTTGCAAATTATAAGTGGAGATTCTATTAAATTCATTAGCGTCTAAAGAGCAATATAGACATTCATGGCCTTAGCATTGAGCTGTGCCATTTTCCTATCATTATCATTCCAATCCCTTTCGGGCTTAGGAACAATAGTGCCATCAACAACGTGTGTGGGTGTACTAGGTCCATTAGTTATAACACCCCACAATTCATAATCAGAAGCTTGAATGAATATCATCATTCTTGCTTTCCAATAAGAATAGTTGGAACCATTAAACAAAGGAGGTCTATTTGTTGAATGACCTTCAGCAAATGATCCAACTTGAGTTACCATTTGGATCTTTAGCTCTTGATCGTGTGATCAAAATCTAATGAGCACTTGCTCTGATACCAATTGTTGGCCCAGATGACAACCCAAGAGGGGGGGGGGTGAATTGGGTTCTTTTTAAAAAATTTAGCCTTTTAAAAATTGTTTGCTTAAGAAGAATGAAAGCAAATGCAATGTAAATACAAAGTACAGTGAATAAAAGATATAGAGATAGAGTCAATGGAAGCACGGCAAACACAGATTTTATAGTGGTTCGGTGTATCCAACACCTACATCCACTCCAAGATCCTACTTGGGTCCACACTATAATCTCCTCGATTACAGTCGAGTTGTTTTACAAGTTCACAACTCAAACTTGTTGTTTTACCCGGGATCATAACGAACCCAGCCGATTTTTCGGGCTCACCAGCACACAACCCAAGACTCAAGCAAAACTAGCTTGACCCGAGGTTAACACCTCCACTAGTTCAATCCCCTTTGATTGAACTAGGCACAAGCAAGTATATAAATGTTTTACAAATTTTCACAGCTCCTTAATGAGCAGATATTCAAAGAAAAGTAAATAGGTTTAGAAAAGCCTGATTTGAAGTTGTTTGGCTTTGAGATTTTCTTCTTTTCTTCTTTTCCTCTTCTCCTTGCTGGGTTGAATCAAGCCTCAGCTCCGATTCTTCACAGTAGATGCAGTTGAGAAGATTGAAAAGATGGTCTCTTTCTTCTAGATGAGAATCCTCCGATTTTCCTCTATTTGAACGGCTTGGATTCTTCTTTGAGCTTTGTGGAGTGGAAGTTTTAGAAATTGAAAGCTCCTCTCTTGGATATACGGCTCAAGACTTCTAGGATTTTGATTTTTGATTGTGTCTATCCATTTCTATCTCTCTCTTTCTATGTATATATCTTCAAACGGTTGTTTTTTTCCCTTTTTATAGATTTTCCTTTGATTCATTTTTGGGTGGAAATCTAGCCGTTGGAGTGTACCTGGAAGGATTTTCATTCATAAAAAATAGCTGTTAGATGTCAGAAATCAAAAATATTACCGTTAGAGCTGATCTGGCATTTTTTATTTTTCGTCCAGGTGGGTTGGAGTCGGCTCCAGCTTTTCAGGTGTCGGCTCCGAATCATTTTTCCATAAATAGTAAATTCTGAGTTCATCGTGGAGTCGGCTCCGCAAAAGCAAGTGTCGGCTCGCCGTTGTCAGGTGTCGGCTCCCGAAAACTGAAGGTGTCGGCTCCAGGATGCTCAGAAAATTCATCGCTCTGTTCCAGCATCGGAGTTGGCTCCTGACACAGTAAATTGTCGACTCCAAAACCTTAGGTGTCGGCTCCGAAACTCTAGGTGTCGGCTCAGGTTATATCAAAAATCAGATTAAAATTGAATTGGCCATGGGGTCGGCTCCAGACATTCTAGGTGTCGACTCCAAGCTCTGAAACTTTAAAATCTCTGATTTGTATATGTTTCAAAATCATTTCTTAATTCCTTTAAATTGATCAAATAAATTTGAGTCCTGAAACACTTATGAAATCCATTAGTAATCAAATGAATATACTCAATTCCTTTATCAATCATCAAAATCAATGAGTGGATCAACACTAATCAAAGCTATAGGAATCAAGAGCACTCTGCTCTGATACCACTTGTTGCCTAGATGTAGCAACCCAAGAAGGGGATGAATTGGGTTATTAAAATTAATTACTATGCAGATATGTGCCTTTACCCTAATTTTAATTTGCAGCGGTGTAGTGGGGTACACAGAATAATGACAATAGAGAATCAAACAATCACAAATACACAGAAGTTTATAGTGGTTCGATACCAAACTCAGCACCTACATTCACTCCTGAAAACCTTTGGGAATTTTACTAATCATGTCACAACGATTACAACCTCTAGCCTTCCCTGGCTAGCCCTCTTGTTTATACGGCACAAGGCAGCCAAAAACCCCTAGCCAAACCCGGCTAGTCCTCTTGTTTCATGGCACAAGAAAGCCAAAACTCCTAGCCAAACCAGGCTAGTCCTCTTGTTTCACAGCACAAGGAAGCCAATAATAATCAAGGGTTAACACTAACCCTTTTACAAAATAATCAAGAATGATAAAGAGAAGCTTCTATAATGAGCAAATATTCAGATAATACTTTACAACTTTTGAAGCAATATCTTCAGCAATAAATGAACGAAGTCGAGGTAGCTAAAATCTTGATTGCTTGAAAAACTTCAATGATCCGGACGACTTTTTGGAGCAATGAATGAACTTGAATACACAGCAACTCTCTTATCAATCACTCTACAATATGCAGTAAAAACTCTTTTCTTGGATTTCTTCCTATTGAATTTCTCTTTTTCAAAAATCATCATAGTGTGCTTCTAATCCCAGCTATTTATAATAATCCAATAAAAAGATATCCGTTACATACATTAGGAACAAATGGAAATAAAAACGGGAAGAAAATTAACCGTTTTAAAATGTTTCCCTTAAGCATTGAATGCAGGTCACCATTTGAGGAAGGAAGAACTCTGTAATGATTCAAAAATCCAAAAGTTAATACAGCTAAAAATAGAAATAGAGAGATAGTAAGAGAGAAAAAGAGAGCACGCTCAAAACTCAAACGGCAGCTGACAGAATTAACTCCAGGTAGCTAAAGACTTGAATGCATTCGGCCAAGAGGCAAGCAGGAACTCCCAGCTAGCTAGTTAGCTAGCTCACAAGAGATGCCATGGCAAAGAAAGTGTCCAGAGGAGAGAGATAGGCAGCTCCTTAGGCAGCTAAACAATTGCTAGTTAGCTTCCCAGCTAACTAACAACAAAAGAAATCGATCAGAAGAAAAAGTGCAGAGCACTTAGTTAGCTCAGCAACTAACTAAGCAAAAGATAGTTAGCTTTTCAGCTAACTAACGAGAAAATCAAACGGCAGAGGAAAGAGGCCATGCTATGGTAGTTAGCTCCCTAGCTAACTAAAAAGTGAAGGCTCACGGCTTGCAGGAGATATAGAAGATGGGAGTTAGCTCAATAGCTAACTAAAGAAGAGTTAGTTAGCTCACTAGCTAACTAAGTTCAAAAGCAACAGAGAACCCGTCCAACATAGTTAGCTTACTAGCTAACTAGGGAAAAAGCAGCAGAGAGATCGACAAGCTAGTTAGCTCACTAGCTAACTAAGCAAAAGGTAGCCACTCGACAGGATAAAGCAGCTAACTTTCCAGCTAACTAACCAATAGGTATCTAGCTCTCCAGTTAACTACAGAAGCAATTCAAACGGCCAAAGAGAGAGGAAGTTAGCTCTCTAGCTAACTAAATTTTGAAATCGCACGGCCTGAACATTCCTGTGAAAAGTAGTTAACTAAGCAGTTAGCTCCAAGGTAAAACAGTTAGCTAACAAGATATGCTAGCTAGCTAAGAGAACCTACTGCTAGCTAAATAGTTAGCTAGAAATGAAGTGCATTCGGCCAGGAAAGTTAACAGGCAATGGTAGTTAGCTAAAAAGCAGTCCAGTTAGCTAACCAGCTAGCTAAAAATGGAGGACGTTCGGCTAGCAACAGTGACGAGCACTTTAGCTAACTGAAAGAACTCCAGCTAGCTAACAAGCTAGCTAACCAGCTAGCTCAATGAGGATGATGCTCGGCCAAGCCACTGAGATAGCTTATCAGTTAGCTGAATGTTGTGCCAGCTAGCTAAATGGAATAACAAGTTAGCTAACTAGTTAACTCCCAAGCCAATAAAATTATCTAAGGCAAACGAAATGTAACAGGTGGCAAAATAGAATGAAGTACTCTCTTACCAATCAATTTTGCACGAAAATACTTACTTGCAAAGCGACCGAACTTCCCTATATTAAGCTTAGAGTTGCTTAATAGTTTTGTAATCATCAAAATCAATCTGGGGTCAACAAACTTAACATATGCACACACATAGGGGGAGCTACCTCATTAAGGGGGAGCTTAACCTTAAATTCAAATATTTTGACAATTATGCATTAATTGATTATGCATATACTCAATGTTTTTGTCATCATAAAAAAAGGGAAGATTGTTAGAAAAATTATTGATCCAATTATTGATTTTAATGATTAACAAAAGCCATGAGTATATTCATTGTGTTTCTGATAAATTTGATAAGTGTTTCAGGAATTAAGAATGGTTATTTATTTAAAAGATATATAGAAATCAGTTTGAATTGGGTTTTTAATGGATTATAACAAAGTTCAGAAGTTGGAGCCGACACCCAGACACATTGGAGCCGGCCCCAGAGCGTATCGAAACAGTTCAGAATTTTTGGCACGGTTTGGAGCCGACACCCTAGTAGTTGGAGCTGACTCTAACCTGAGATACAGAGAAATGGTTTTCTGTGCCAGTTTCGGAGCCGACACCTAAAGTTTTATAGCCGACATCTGGAGTCTCGGAGCTGACACCTGGAATTTTTGGAGCCGACTCTAATCTGAGATACAGAGTCTATATTTTTTGGAGGTTTGTTAGAGCCGACACCCTTAGATTTTAGAGCTGACTCCAGATCACAATATGTCGACACCATGAAAAGTCTGAGTCGACTCCACGAAGAACTTCTTTTTACTATTTTTGGAAACCCAATTTGGAGCCGACACCTAAAAAGTTAGAGCCGACTCCAACATGTCAGAGGACGATTTTCAAAAGTGACAGATCAGCTCCAATGGCTATATTTTCTCTCCTACTCTTCAACGGATCTATTTTCTTGCATGGAGAACTCATCCAAGTACGATTTCAATGGCTATTTCTCACCTAATCTTGGATTAAGAAATCTATATAAAGGGCATCCGACCGTTTGAAAATAAAAAGAGGAAGAAGCAAAAAAAAGGGGAAAAATATCAAGAAAATATCTAGTGAAAAATAGAGAAATTTCAAAGAGAAATCTCTGAGTCTACGCCTATCATCTGAAGAGAGATACAAGAGAAGTTCAAAGCCTTCGATCAAAATCGAAGGATTTCCAAAGTTTTGAAGGAGTGAGCAAAAGCCCCAAATTTTCAAGCTTCTCTTCAACAAGCCCTGTTCAAGAATCAAAGTTCAATCTTTGTTCATCCATTCAGAAAAGAGGAGGAAAAGAAGAAAAGCTCAATCTCATATTGCTTCTAAAATCAGGCTTTTCTAATCTTTGTCTATTTATATTATTTATTTGCTCAATTAAGGAGCTTTTGAATTGTAAACTTTAATTTGACTTGTGGTTTACTAATTCAATCAGGGGATTGAATTAGTTGAGGAAGCTGGCCTCAGGATAAGCTAAGTATAGCTTACGTTGGGTTGTGTGCTGGTGAACCCATGAAAACCAGCTGGGTTCATTGTGACCCCGTGTAAAACAACAAGTTCAAGTTGTGATCTTGAAAAATAACTCAACTATAATCAGGGTGATTATAGTGTGGACCCAAGAGTTGCTTGGGAGTGGACGTAGGTGTGAGATACACCAAACCACTATAAACCTTCTTGTATTTGTCGTGCTTATTTCTCTCTCTCTCTCTCTCTCTCTCTTATTGTGCTTTACATTATTGCATCACTTCACTAGTGCACTTAATCCTTATGAAATAGGTTTTAAGTTTTAATTGTTAAATTTTAAAAAGAACCCAATTCATCCCTCCCTCTTGGGTTGCCATCTGGGCCAACACACAAGGGACTATTTTAGGATCAAATTTATTTTGTTTAGTGTCCCAAGTGTATGGGAAGCATTTCAAACCGAAAACATGAAGAGAATGATAAATTGGGTGTGTGCTGTGCAAAATGAAATATGGACTATTAGAGTGTAAAGCATATGAAGGGAGTTTGTTAATAAGATAAACAACAGTAGAGAAAGCTTCAACCCATAGTGATAATGGTGCACCAGAATGAAACAACATGGTCATCCCAAGTTCACGGATAACACGATGCCTCCTCTCAACAATACTTGTTTGCTCAGGAGTATGTGGGCAAGATTTATGATGAACAATCCCTGTAGACAAAAAATGATTTGAGAGTTTCGAATTGACAAACTCACCTCCACCATCTGAATGAAAAATTTTTATTTTTTTGTTGAACTGACGGTCTACATATTTTTCAAAAGAAAGAAACACTTCAAAGAAATCAGATTTTTATTTTAACAGAACAATCCACATATATTTAGACCAATCATCAACAAAAGAAGTATAATACCAAAAATTTTCAATTGATAAAATAGGAGCTGGTCCCCATAAATCACAATGAATTTTGTCAAAACAACCATTACTAGAATTTTCAGAACAACTAAAAGGTAGCTTGCTAAGCTTTCCTAACTGACAACTATCACACAAGTGTTCTGATTTTATTGACCCTATGACATCAATTAAACCTTTATTTTTTAAAGGTTACAAAGCAAAATTTGAGGATGCTCCAGTCGTTGATGCCAGATGTCTACAGCCCCTGTCCTAAAATGATAAGAGAAATGCAATTCTGGAGAGTTGAACAGAACATACAGATCACCCTTGCGCCTTCCTGTTATTATGAATCGCTCTGTTTTTCTTTCCTTGACATGAAAATCAGCATTAGTAAACTTACAATTAACTGGATATTGTTGAGTTAATTGACTTATAGACAGCAAATTCTTTATTAAACTAAGGACTAGTAAAACATCAAGAAGGGAGATTGTTTGATTTTTTTGTCTAATAGATGAATCTCCTACTCCAACGATTGGAAGGGAAGAACCATCACCTAATATTATTGAATTAGAACCATTATATTTGCGAACATTTGTTAACATATCTAACTTACCTGTCATATGATTAGAAGCACCTGTGTCTGAAGTCCATTCAGTATCCGTAATGGTATTGTCTAAGGTAAGTGTTGCAAGAGCATGTGGAATGTCTTCCAGTTGCATAGGCTTCGTGGGTACCCACCAACAAATTTTTGCAATATGTCCCACAACTCCATAGTATTGACATTTTTCTTCATGATAGAGGTCCCGTTCTGTTTGGGTCATGTGATGTTCACCTAGCGGAGGAGGTCTCTTCTGCTGTGTGTTCGAAGCTGCTGTTCTACATTGATTTGAGTTCCATGATTGTTGTGCCTGGAAACCACGCCCAGTGGATGAAAACTTGACTGATGTTGGCCATAAAAAGGCACTCGAGGATGGAATTATGTATCAACACAACCTAAGAACCAGTTCCATCTCTGGTTGAAATTTTGATGTTGAGCAACCAACTCAGTGTACATTAGTCTAGAAAGCTTCAACATGGTTGTGGTAAAAGTTTCATATTGGGGACCAAGACTTGTCAAAAGATAAAAAACTTTTTCATTGTCGGAGATAGGTTTGCCAATGGCGGCCAAATTATCACACAAACCTTTGAAAACCCAAGTGTATTCGCAGATTATTTTGTCATCCTCTTTATGAAGATAAGTAATTTGTTGGCGAAGATGAAATTTTCATTGTTGAGAATCCTGAGCATAGGAGTTTTGAAGCAATTTTCAAACACCTTGGGCTGTGTCAATGCCAATTACAAGTGCAAGTTCCTTCTCTAAGAGTGTTCCAATTATCAAACCTCAGAGAAGGTGATCAGATTTTTGCCAAGCAATAAATTCATCTGGCAATTTAGTTTGTGTTAACCCATTTATTGATTTTGATGAATAACAAAAACCATATGAGTATATTCCTTATGTTACTAATAATTTTGATTAAGTTTTTAGGTATTCAAATATTTAATTAATCAAAATCTAAAGAAAAATTGAGTTTGATCCGATTCTAATGTCATGTATCAAAAGTTCAGACATTAGAGCTGACACTAGAGGGATTAGAGTCGACTCCGGAGCGTATCAAAACAGTTTGGCATTTTCAGCATGGTTTAAAGCCGACTCTAGAAAAATTAGAGCCGACTCTAACCTGAAAATAGAGAACCTCTTTGCTGAGTCAAATTAGAGCCAATTCCTGTAGGAAATTAGAGCTGACTCTAATTGACAAACAGAGACTATATTTTTTGCAAAAAATTAGAGCCGACTCTAGCATCAATTAGAGCCAACTCTAGCACGCAATGTGTCGACCCCAAGAAAAGTTAGAGCTAACTTCGTGATGGACGAACTTTACTATTTCAAGCATTCTGACTTAGAGCCGACCCCAAGCCAGATTAGAGCCGACTCTAATCTGTCAGAGATGATTTTCTGACATGTCAGAAACAACTCCAACGGATATCTTTTTTCAAATAAACCCTAATGGCTCTTTCCTTTTTCATGATAAACTCATCCACAAGCACTTTTAACTCCTACTTTGCATCAAAACATGGATTAAGAGAAGATTATAAAAGAAAAGTTCTGACCATTTTGAAAAAAGGAGAAATCAAGAAAAGAATAGAGAAATATAAAGAGAGAAACCTCATATTTGAAATCCCAAGTGTTTGAAAAAGAGTTTAGAGAAATTCAAAACATTCAAAAACCAACTCTGAAGGATTTTCATCAAATCAAAAGGGAGAAGAAGAGAGCCCTAGTTCTTCAACATCCTCTACGTCAATGGTTCTTCCAAAACTTCATTCTTATCTTTGAGGAATACCAATCTAGAGCAAAAGAAGAAAAGATAAAAAGAAAAAAAGAAGAAAAGCTCAACTTCAAAGATCTTCTAATCAGGCTTTTCTATCTTCATCTTACTTATATTGTCTATTTACTCATTTGAGGAGCTTTCATTTCATTGTAACTATTTCTTTGATACATTTAGTTTTTGATTCAATCAGTGATTGAATCAGTGAGGCAGTTGGCCTTGTGCAAGCTAAGGTTAGCTTGTAATAGGTTATGTGCTGGTGAGCCTATAAAAACTGGCTGGGTTCATTATGATCTCGTTGTAAAACAACAAGTTTGGGTTGTGAGCTTGTAAAACAATTCGACTGTAATCAGGGTGATTATAGTATGGACCCAAGAGTTGCTTGGGAGTGGATGTAGGTGTAGCTAATACCGAACCACTATAAACTTTTGTGTTTGTCGTGATTGTTTCTTCTTCTCTCTACTCTATCCTTATATTTTGCTTTGCATTCTTAGCATCACACTTATTGCATACTTTCTTGTGCCTATCATTTATGAAATTATTTCTAAGCGCCAAAATTTTTAAAGAACCCAATTCACCCCTCCTCTTGGGTTGCCATCTGGGCCAATAATTAGTATCAGAGCTTGTGCTCATCCTTCCTTGATCTAACAATCAAGAGCTAAAGATCCAAATGGCAGCTCAAGCTGGTTCTTCTTTTTCTGAGGGACAATCCACAAACGTCCACCCTTGTTTAATGGCACAAACTATTTATATTGAAAAGTTAGGATGAGGATTTTCATTTATGCTTTAGATTATGATTTATGGAGTGTCATTATCAATGGACCCAACACTCCCATATTTAATCTAATTGCATATTCTGATTCTAATTTTGCTGGTTGTAAACTAGATAGAAAAAGCACAAGTGGTGCATGCCAGTTTTTAGGCAGTAACTTAATCTTTTGATTCAGCAAAAAGCAAAATTCAGTTGCATTATCAACTGCTGAAGCTGAATATGTTGCAGCTAAAAGTTGCTGTGCTCAAATTATTTGGATTAAGCGATGACTTGAGGATTATGGTATCATACTTGATAAGATTCCAATTAGATGTGACAACACTAGTGCAATAAATTTAACCAAGAACCCTATTCAACACTCAAGAACCAAACATATAGAGATAAGATACCATTTTATTAGAGGACATGTTGCTAACAATGATGTTTATCTTGATTATGTATGCACTGATGAACAATTAGCTGATATATTTATAAAACCCTTAAGTGAAGAGAGATTTTGCTATCTTAGAGGAGAATTAGGTGTTTGCGATCCATTAGAGTAGTTTTGAAACTCTTAAGAACGATTATCTAAAGTTCAATTATTTTTAAAAAATCTTCTTATGATTCTAAGAAAAAATCATCTAGATATCTAATTTTCTTGACCGCCCATACTTTAAGAAAAATTTATCTAAAGTTTGATGCCTAATTTGATAAGTTTCAGACTCTTTGAAACTCTTATCTTTTACTGAAACTATCTTGGAGCCGACTCTATCTGAGTTGGAGTCGACTCTAATTATCCTGAGTCTTTGTCTGCTCATTATAGCCGACTCTAGCTACTATCGAAGCCAACTCTATTTTGAGCACTGACTGTATTAGCGACTTAGAGCCGACACCTCATTTTTCGAGAGCTGACTCTAAGTGCTCCCCTTTCATTATAACTAGGGCATAGCTGACTCGTTTCCTAACCAAATCGACTCTAATTCATTCTAAACTCTTATCCACCCTCTCAATCCTCCAAACACCTTTGATTCTCATTATCCCTAACCTCAATGGCCCCCAAATGCCGAGCATCTGCCATTGGAGTCTCCATCACGATCGGGAGGCGCTCCATGCGATGTCCGACAAGGCAACCTTCTCCAAGCACTCCTTCAACCTCTTCCTCCTCAACTCCTAGTGCTATTCCTACTCCTCTTTCACCACTGGTTGACTTTGTAGCTAAAAAAGCAATTACCATGAAAAGAAAGGTAGACTTTGATTTTCTTGACTTAGAAGGCTTTTCAATTGGTAGGCAGTTAAAAGAAATGGACTGGGAGAGAGTATGTTCTATTGATGGCCCCACTACCCTATTTTAGTTAGAGAATTCTACAACAATATAAGCAGAGGGGATGTGGATTAGTTAGTTATGTGAGAGGAATCCGAGTCCATCTCACTTCTGAAATTCTAGGAAATGTTTTGGAGATTCCTGTTGTTGAATGGCTGCAACTTGTCACAGTGATAGAGGTGAGGCATTGATAAGAATGTTAGGAAGAGAAGTTTCTAATTTTGAAGAAGTAAAGGAAAATCAGTTAAATTTGGAATTAAGACTACTTCATAACATTTACAGTAGAGTTCTATTTCCCAAGACTGGATGATTTGAGTATGTATCTCAAAGAGATGTTCTTTCGATGGATTATGTGATGAATGGGTATCCAATTAACTTGGCCGGAATGATGATTGCATACATGGCTGAGGTCGGGACTAAGAAGAGGTCCTCTTTACCATATGGCATGTTTCTGACTTTGATATTTTGAAGCCAAGGGGTGAATATTCTATAGAATGAGCCATAAAAGAAGCTGGGGCGCATGGACTACTACAATATCTTCACTCTTCACCGCATGGGCTTTAGAAAAGTTGAGGGCCAGTGGCAAAAAATAAGACAATCTGATGGAGCTGAGCAAATCCGAGTAGACGCTGATATTGAATTCGATGATGAGATCCCTGGACCTTCAGAAGCTGGACCATCTGCCCCTAAATATTCTTCACCTGGACCGAGCACTTCAGCACCTCCACTGGCACCAGCAGCAACCATCACTTTTGTCCCTAGTTCTTCTAATTTTTCTGATAGATAGATTGAGCAGCTCAAAGCCTTGTTGGCTGAGCATGAGGCTAAAATTGAAGATGATGTCAGAGATCAGTTGTTGGGATTTAGGCAGCTTTTATACACTTTGAAAGAGAAGATCGAGAAGATTGAGTCATCATTCAGTACTTCTTCTGATGCTTTGAAGACTGAGTTGCAATCTATTTTTGACAAGATCAAAGATATTGGAGGTGATTCAGATGTTTATTCTAAAGATAATGCAGAGCTACAAGAGAAAATTGTGATAATTGCTTCCCTTGTTGAAAATTTGATTAATAATTTTATAAAAGTTCAAGGAAAAAGGAATGTGATAAATTTTAGAGGAATTAAAAAAGATTCTGAAGTAATGTTCCCTACCCTTCCCGCTTCTCCAGCTGATCCAAGCCAAGCCAAGCAACTTCAACTCCAATCCAACAATCTATCCAATCTATCTTAGATTATCTTTAGACTTTAGGACTTTAAGTATTGTACTTGAATGCTTGCCTTAAAGTTAGATTGTTGTTTTAATACCTAGCTTGTACTTAGGATTCTCAAACTATGCTATGTTTTCATTTAACTTGTACTTGAACTTATGTAATGAATATGAATGCAATGTATGACTTTCTGAAATTAGATCCTTGCAAAATGAATGAACAATGTGATGGTTGATTTATATTTTGATTGATTTGTAACCCAATCTGAGCAATAACTACCCTATACAATTCTTAACCTTTTTGTTGATAACAAAAAAGAGGGAGAAATTATATGCATATGGATTTGAAATGGACTTTAAGCAATTATGTAGTATGCACATTTATAGGGGGAGCTTATTTATATTACTCAGGGAGAGCTTATTTAAATTTAATTTGATAAGGGCTATGTTGTGACAATTGGAATTTCATCTTAAAACTTAAAGACTATGAAACATGGAATTTTAAGACTTGAAGACTATGAAACATGGAATGCAATTTCTTTTGGAATGAAGTATGTGTTCAAAATAATTATGTTTAAATTTTTGAAAAGTATTACTCTAATTATTTATAATTGAAATGCATATACTCAATGTTTTTGTCATCATCAAAAAGGGAAAGATTGTTGACTCATTTATTGATTTTGATGAATAACAAAAATCATATGAGTATATTCGTTATGTTAGTAATGATTTTGATTAAGTGTTTTAGGTATTCAAATGTTTAATTAATCAAAATCTAAAGAAAAATTAAGTTTGATCCGATTCTAATGTCATGTGTCAAAAGTTCAGATATTAGAGTCGACTCTAGTGGGATTAGAGTCGACTTTGGAGCGTATCAAAATAATTTGGCACTTTTGGTACGGTTTAGAGCTGACTCCAGAAAAATTAGAGCCGACTTTAACCTGAGAACAGAGAACCTCTTTGCTGAGTCAAATTAGAGCCGACTCCTGTAGGAAATGAGAGCCGACTCTAATTGACAAACAGAGACTATATTTTCTAGGGAAAATTAGAGTCGACTCCTGCATCAGTTAGAGCCGACTCCAGCACGCAATGTGTTAATCTCAAGAAAAGTTAGAGCTGACTCCGTGATGGACAAACTTTACTATTTCAAGCATCCCAACTTAGAGCCGACCCCAGGCCATATTAGAGCCGACTCTAATCTATCGAGGCAATTTTTAGATGTGTCAAAAATGACTCCAACGGATATCTCTTTTCAAATAAACCCCAACGGCTCTTTTCTTTTTTGTGATAAACTCATCCACAAGCACTTTTAACGGCTACTTTGCATCAAAATATGGATTAAGAGAAGATTATAAAAGGAAGGTTTCGATCATTTAAAAAAAAAGAGAAATCAAGAAAAAATAGAGAAATATAAAGAGAGAAGTTCATATTTGAAATCCCAAGTATTTGAAAAAGAGTTTAGAGAAACCCAAAGCATTCAAAAGCCAACTCTGAAAGATTTTCATCAAATCAAAAGGGAGAAGAAGAGAGCCCTGGTTCTTCAACATCCTCTACGTCAACGGTTCTTCCAAAACTTCATTCTTATCTTTGAGGAAGATCAATCCAGAGCAAAAGAAGAAAAAGGAAAGGAAGAAAAGAAGAAAAGCTCAACTTCAAAGATCTTCTAATCAGGCTTTTCTATCTCCATCTTACTTATATTGTTTATTTGCACATTTGAGAAGCTTTCATTCCATTATAACTATTTCTTTGATACATTTAGTTTCTGATTCAATCAAGTGATTGAATCAGGTGAGGCAATTGGCCTTGTGCAAGCTAAGGTTATCTTGTGATAGGTTGTATGCTGGTGAGCCTGTAAAAACTAACTTGGTTCATTGTGATCTCGCTGTAAAGCAACAAGTTTGGATTGTGAGCTTGTAAAACAACTCGGCTATAATCAGGGTGATTATAGTGTGGACCCAAGAGTTGCTTGGGAGTAGATGTAGGTGTAGCTAACACCGAACCACTATAAACCTTTGTGTTTGTCATGATTGTTTCTTCTTCTCTCTACTCTATCCTTATATTCTACTTTGCATTTTTAGCATCACACTTATTGCATACTTTCTTGTGCCTATCATTTGTGAAATTATTTCTAAGCGCCAAAATTTTTAAAGAACCCAATTCATCCCTTCCTCTTGGGTTGCCATATGTGCCAACAGTTTGAGATGGTTTTGTTGTTGAAGAATTGCTTGTAGTAGGTGAGACATATTTGGTTGGGGGTTGGGTTTCATTGTTGAGGTGTCCGGCAAGGTCTTGGCTTTCAGCAAGAGCCAAAGCTTGCTCTCGCCAAAAAGGATAGTTGGAGGGGGTAAGTTTGAGGGTAACGAAATTTTTGACATTCAATGATAGTGAAGTCATGGTAGGAGGAAAAAAAAAGAAGAAACTAGGCTCTGATACCAAGAAGAAAATAAGACACTGATAATGAGTTTTTTTAATTAAAAGATGCCACTCAATAAGAGTAGGTTGTGTTACATATTTAAAGAAATATATCCTAACTAATTGGCATAGAAAAAGCTAATAATCAGCTACTAACAGATATAATAGCAAGCTAATAACAGATATGACAGCCTGTTGGTAATCTTTTCTTAGTTTACAAAACTACCACTAGTGTTTGAATTTGTTGCAGTCAACTTGTTTCATCACCCATATTCTTGCCATTGATATCTGGATTGTTGTGAGAGTTATCATCCTTATCTCTCCAATCACCCTTATCACACCATTGACTCTCACAACTAACATTATTTTGAAAGCTGCTGAGCTGTTGGAGTGGTTAATACAAGGGATAAAGGTGGGTGGATATCCTTAGAGTTCAAAGAGAAATTGAAAAAAAAAAAGATAACTTATAAACTTACAAATTACATGTTCTCTTTAGATTTGGCATTTTTGGAAGAAATGTCTTTCGACAATGAAATAATTGTTATGAGAATATTTCACCATTAGATGCTTTCAATATAAGATTTTTTCTTAAACTTAGCTCTCAGGTCATCGAATAATGAGTTGGCATCATCAAACAATCGAAGTTTGACTCAAGTTCGGTTGCTTCTAGGCAAGCCTTTTAGAAGTCCCCTTTTGATAGTGACTTGGGCACAATCAATTATCTAGCTTTAGACGTGCACAATTCACCATCAAATGGATTTGGTTTGGCTTGGGTTCCTTCTATCACTTGGTCTAGCTCTAGCTTGAATTAGCTTTCCTTAGATTGGAGGAGATTGGCTTTGACAAAAAAGGGCTTAGTATTTCTCATAGAGATTTAGGTTCTGGCATGGTAAGTCTTTGTTCATAATCCTTGGTGTGGGCACCAAGATCATGCAGAGGATTCTTAACCCTCTGTGGATATATGATTAGTTTTGATTCAATTCTTGAGTTGGGAAATTAGGTTTAGTTTATTGTAATTCGAGTCCCGTCTAGTTCAGTTTATTTTAATTTAAATCATGTCCACTTCAATTTATTTTAATATGAGTCATGTAGTAAGTTTATTTAGCTTATAAGAGGAGACACCTGATAGAGATATAGACTAAAAGATATGCTTTATGTTATGTCTTTATATTTTAATGAGAATTCATTTTGAGCAATGTATGAAATTTACTATATATGTGCATGTGTCTAGTATTTACAAAGAGTATTTGATCTAGTGTGTAGAGTATGGCTTACACACAGAAGACTAGATCATCGGTTCTTTTGGAATACAAGTTTATTGTTCACAGTTTTAGATGGAATTGGACACACCATCAGTAGAACTATAGCACAAATTTTTAGTAGGTCTGTCTTGACTACGGGGAATGGTTTATTCTAACTATTTGTGCTAGTACACTTTGTGTGTATTGAATAGGACCCAGTTGAGTTAATTATTTTATACTGACTTTATAAAATAATTTAAACCTCATGAATACTATGATTACTTATGCTCTTAATCCGAATTCTATTTCTAGACACGTGTATGTAGTGATTATTGCCTTGATTACACATAGAGTAAGATTCTATATGAGTCAATAAACTCAGTGGGTTAGGCAATAACATTATATATGGTGAATATTAATAGTTGAAGGAAACTACGTCCTGATAAATTGGATTGATGATATCCCCTTGAGGAAGCTTATAAGTTTTGATTGTATCAAATCTTGCAAGTGGATTTTGAATCCAATACATCAAATAAGTTAAGTGGATAGGTCTCAAGGATAATAAAAGCCAATTAAATTATATTTGTTAATTAAATTTAATTGGTGGATATCTGTAATCTTAACGTGGGGAGATAATAAGTATTTAATATTAAAGGCTCGAAAATATAAATTCGAATATGATTAGGAGTACAATTATAATTCTTTAGTAGAATGAATTGTAATTTACGTAATTGAATCCTAACCCGGGTAGGATTGGAAGATTTAATTACGTAGGAAGTCCTTTTCATATTTGCCTATTGGTCCCTATTGTAGCCCTATAAATACCCTCTCAGTTGGTTGCTAGGGCTAACGTTTT
The DNA here is from genome assembly GCA_900491605.1 of Calamus simplicifolius. Classification (NCBI taxonomy): domain Eukaryota; kingdom Viridiplantae; phylum Streptophyta; class Magnoliopsida; order Arecales; family Arecaceae; genus Calamus; species Calamus simplicifolius. Next base: position 1,221,476 of record UESW01003841.1, on the reverse strand, counting down.
TTTGGAGAAAGAAAAACAAGAAACCCTAGGACGGCCAAGAGATCCCACCATCTTGTGAGAGAAAGAAGCTATTTTCGGGAATACGGCAGAAGGCTAAAGGTTGAGGTCGAGCAATAGAATCAAAGTGATCGAAAGTTCAAATCTAAAGGTATGATCTTGTACTCATAGATTAGAACGGTAAAAGTTTTTTTTGTATTACTTATATACGCTATAGCCGTGATCTTGGGGGTATTCCGCGTTCCCAACAACACCAGTATGGGAGAAGAACACAAGGCCTACACATAGAACCAGTGAAAGGATGCCCAAATGCATGCCATCCAGATTTGAATTTTTAGCCCTAAATTGCAGCAGTAAAGGATGCCCATATTGCTGCCCAATTCTTTTGAAAATTTCAATCCTCAGTTCAGCCCAAAGAAGCAAGTGAAGGACGCCCAATACGGCCACCCCAAATTACTAAATTTTGAATTTTCTTTCATGTATTCAAATTCAAAGGGCGCCACTTAATCCACATTTTAGGATGAAAGTGGGCGCCAATTTTGGAATTATTTTGAATTTTATTTCATGAAAAGGGGATGCCTCTTTTTATTTTCATATTTGTATTTACTTGGGCCCTAAGTCTCTTATCCTATAAAAGAGACCCTCTTGTATGAAAAAAAAAAGTATCGAACCTTTCAATCAATCAATACAATCAATCAGTTATTTTGAGTTATATTTTTCTTGGTGTTCTTGTGTTCTTGCTCCTATGCATGCCAGCATCCAAGCCGCCCAACCTTAAATCCTAGCCTCCTTCTTGCCATCCACCAGTGGATGCCCCAAACCCTAATCACCCCTTGTACCCCTCTAAGCAGCCACCCAAGAGCCCTAGCCACCGCTTTGCCCCATCCAGGGGATGCCCAAGGACCCTCGGCCACTCCGACCTCCTTCTCTACTTCTTCTTCATCTTTTTACCTTTATTATGATTTTCTCTTTTCTTATTATCCCTTGTATGGTGATCTTGCTGATCTCTCAGCAGCCACGAATCCAGGATTCAATGTGATCGTTATTCAGGTCAGCGGATACTTGGCTGCAGATCCGTGGACTTGGAGCTTGATCATCTAGGACGCATCCACTAGGCAGAGTGACCCTTTCAGCACTTTGATCTCCTCCTCATGCCAGGTACACCCCCTCTAATTTAATAGTAACTTTATTGAAGGAGAGCAAGCCCTACCGGGGCTTCTTAGCCTTGGCGGTCTTTCTTCTTTACTTTTCTATGGAACTGTTTCGCGTGTAGAGTTGCTTTGAGTTTTTCTGAACCTCTCTTAGGCTATTATTTTGGAAGATTAATCAACTACAATCATTAATCATATAAAATTTACTTGCATATGAATTGGTCCTGCATTAGTTTGGTATCAGAGCATGGTTAGGGCTTGATTTTTAATTCACATTATTATCAGTATATTATCTGTTAATTGAATTATTTCTATTTTCATATACATCAAAAAATTATAAAATTTATTTTTTTGGATTCATTATAATTTAAAGTGTTTTTTGTTATTTTTTGAGAATTTAATTCGATCTGTGAATTAATTGCATGCTTGATTACTCATAGAAAACATGAAATTTTTGAGATTTTATTAATCAAATTATTTCTGCCTGGATACACATCAAAAAATAATTTTTGAGGATTTAATTTGATCTGTGAAAAAAAAAATTCTAAGATTTAATGCTATTTATAGATTTCTGGATTAGGGTTTGTGTTTTGCATATCATTCATCTGCATTACATTACTCTTAAGGGCTCTCATTGATGTCAGATAAGGTAGGGATTGAGACCCCTTCCTTGGCCCAAAACAACCATCCGTGCATTCCGATCCCAAGCCTCTAATTTAAAACTGAGTAGCAACTTAATTGACATTTGCCCTAGAGGGCTAGGGACACCAACAGTCGGTCTAGTGTAATGGAGGAGACTAGTACAAATCAATCTGGCATGTGCTCTGAAATTGGTATCTAGAAGGAGGTCAAATATCAAATGACTTAAGTGGAGTGTTAGGGTTATTCTAATTAGGCACCTACAATTTGCGGGATGAGCCTCTCCCCTCCCATCTGTCCCAACTGGCCAATTGAAAAGTTACTATTAGATTAGCTTGCATTAAGCTAAATCCTTTACTCTGGATGACTAGGTATAGCATACCGTAGTCCAAGTTAGTCTGAGTCTTGTGTACTTGACTGTGCTTGCATGTTCATTATATCAGGAGCATCTTTTTGCCCGTCACCACCTCCATTACAGGTCGAACCCATGGCTGATCAAAATATTGAGGATCACTTAAGGATCATCACTGAACAACTAGCCCGAATGAACCAAGACATCAAGCATCTGTAAATTAGGGTCCAGGTTTGATTAAGTCAAAACTAGGTTAGGCATCCTAAAAGAAGCCCGTAAGGCCCTCACTGAGTATGATCATGAGACCCCACCTCATCCTAGGAGAGCCCAACAGCTTGACCTCTACATAAGGCCAAACCCTAGGGGACTTCCACATCATGATCCTCACTTTGGGGTGGGCCTAGGCGACCACCTCGACCTGATCCAGTCCTAGATGTCCTCCCTAGGAGACCCAATAATGAGGCAGTAGACCAAGAAAAAATAGCCCTTAGAAGTGTCAGACTTGAAGCACCTACTTTCGATGGCTCTATGGACCCTAAGGATTACCTAGATTGGGAGGAGATGGATCAGTACTTTGACTGGTATGACATGTCTGAGGAGCATAAGTTTAGATTTGTCAAGCTCAAGTTAGTATGATAGGCTAGGTTATACTAGGCCATTATAGAGCGAAGGCAAGCACTAGAGGGTAGGGACCCCATAGTCACCTGGCGTACCATGAAGGCTAGACTTCGGTCCAATTATATCCCCACATCGTATGACCAGGGCCTATTGGACCAGTGGCAGAGATTAATTCAGGGTAGAAAAACTATAAATGAACACATTGCTACATTCCAAGAGTATACCATGAGGTGTAATATCGTTCAGTCTGAGGAAGTCACCCTATCCAAGTTTAGGTATTGCCTGAGAGTAAATATTCAAAGAGAACTCTACCTGAGAATGGTACACGATTTAGAAGAAGCTTACCAAGTTGCTAGGGATTATGAATGTTTCAGAGAGGGCCACCCTATTGTAGATCAGAGGCTACCAAGAGCCTTAGCCCATATCCAGGATCTAGCTAGACCTATCCTAATTGTCCCAGACCTACCTAGTACTCAGACCCTCACCAGACTTACTAGAGTCGACCCAACACTAGCCAACCCAGTACAAGTTGAACCAAGTTGAGTCAACCCCAGAATAGTACCCCTATATCCTAGAGAGAGAATAAGGGCAAATCTGTAGAGGTCCAAAGAAATCCCAACCCCCAGATCAAATGCTTTAGATGCAACAAACCAGGGCATATGATCAGCCAGTGCCCAGTCAGATCCCTTCATATAGATGAGTTACCTGAGACTGAGTCTGAGCCCCTAGTTGAGCCTGAGGGAGAGGTCTATGAGGTTGATACCCATCTGATAGATGAGTACGATGGAGAGGAAGAAACATTTGATTTTGAAGATCTACTAGGAGTGGTTAGATGTATCTTGACCCAAACTCAAACTAAGGACCAGGAAGATTGGCGTAGGACTAACATCCTACATACTTTTGTTAAGATAGGGGATAAGGTTCTCAAGATAATAGTTGATAGCGGGAGTTGTGTCAATGTTTTTTTGCCAATATAGTTAAATAATTAGGATTGACCACAGTTCCTCATCCTAGTCCCTATAAGGTCTCGTTGGTAGATTCCACCTCTATTCCAATCAAGTCTAGATGCCAAATACTAATCAAATTGCAAATTATGAAGAAAAGATCGGGTACAATGTAATTTCTATGGGTGTTAGTAGTATTATATTAGGTCGACCTTAGCTTTACGATCACGATGCCACCTTGTTTGGTCAATCCAACATCTGCTCTTTTAAACACAATGGAAACAAGTATGTAATACATCCAGTTCCACCTAGGGACCCAATCAAGAAAGGATCTAGTAGCCTTAAGAATAGCAGGCCAAGAGTTAATCTAATTAAAGCTAAGGAATTAGAAAAGGACATCACTGAGGGTAACTCTATTTGGATTTTGACCACTAAAGAGATTCATGAATCAGTCCAAAAGGAACAACCCACTGAAGTAATTGAGATCCTAGAGGAATTTAAGGATGTCCTTCCTAAAGAGTTTCCTGATCAGTTACCACCCTGAGAGACATCCAACACACCATTGACCTGATCCTAGGATCCACCCTCCCAAACCTTTTCCATTATAGGATGAACCCCACTAAGCATCAAGAACTACATAAACAAATGGAAGAATTACTTAGGAAAATGATTTATTAGGGAGAGCTTAAGCCCTTATGCAGTTCCTGCACTCTTAACCCCTAAGAAGGATGGTACCTTAAAAATGTGCATGGACAATAGGGCCATTGTTGGCCCAGATGGCAACCCAAGAGGGGGGGTGAATTGGGTTCTTAAAAAAAATTAACTCTTTTTAAAATTAAATCGATTGATATCAAAGTATGCAAGCGAATGGAGTTAATCGAAGCTAAGCACAAGCAATTAAAGAAGAGAGAGAGAGATCAAAACACTACAAACACAAAGATTTTATAGTGGTTCGGTGTAACCAACACCTATGTCCACTCCCAAGCTCCACTTGGGTCCACACTATAATCCTCTTGATTACAGTCGAGTTATTTTACAAGCTCACAACTCAAACTTGTTGTTTTACCTGGGATCACAACGAACCCAGCGGTTTTCCGGGCTTACCAGCACAAAACCCAACCTCAAGCTATATTTAGCTTGACCCGAGGTATACCACCTCCACTAATTCAATCCCAGATTGAATTAGCAATCAAATGAAATCAATTAATGTTTACAATGACAAACAGCTCCTCAAATGAGCGAATATGCAATAAAATAGACAGGGAATAGAAAAGCCTGTTTGAAGCGATTTGAATGTAGGCTTGGCTTCTTTTCTTCTTTTCCTCTTCTCCTTTGAAAGGTTGAATCAAGCTCCAGCTCAGATTTCACCCAGGAATTTGTTGTTGAGAAGATGGGAAAAAATAGGTTTTGGCTTCTTCTTTTCCTTCTTTGAAATCCTCCGAAATTGAACTTTGTATGCCTTGGATTTCTTTTGAATCTTTCTTTAGAAGATGGGCGAGCTCACAGAGATTTCTCTTTTTGAAATGGCTCTCTTGAATATCTCGGTTTTTTTTTTATCTTTCTCCTATTTTTTTTGTTCTTCTTTTAAACGGTCCGTTCTCCCTTTTTATAGATTTTCTTTAATCCAAGATTAGGTGAAAAACTAGCCGTTATTTCTATCCTTGGATTGCTCCTACACACAAGAAAAATAGCCGTTAGAAATTAGGTGAGAAAATGTTACCGTTGGAGGCCGTTCTGACACTTTGAAAATCGTTCCTGTCAGGTTGGAGTCGGCTCCAACTTTTCATGTGTCGGCTCCACTTCGTGTATCCAAAAATGATAATAAAAGTTTTCGTTGAGGGGTCGGCTCCCGATAAGTTTTGTGTCGGCTCCCCGCATCCAGGTGTCGGCTCCTGAAACAGAGGGTGTGACTCTAAATATGGCTCAAAATATGCTCTCTGTGCTCAGGTTAGAGTCGGCTCCACTCATTCTAGGTGTCGGCTCCCGAATCTTAGGTGTCAGCTCCAGAAACTAATGCAGAAAAGCATACTTCTGTCTCTCAGGTTGGAGTCGGCCCCGACATCCATGTGTCGACTCCAGACCGTGCCGAATTTTGAGAACTATTCTGATACGCCCATGTGTCGACTCCTGACTTATAGGTGTCGACTCCAAGGTCTGAACTTTTGAAAATTACAATTTGAAACTCATCTTAAAATCAATTTGAGTGATATTTGAATTGTTAAACTTTCTTAATACCTGAAACACTCCATAAATTTGTCAGAAACAATGTGAATATACTCATGGCTTTTGTTAATCATCAAAATCAATAATTGGGTCAACAATCTCCCCCTTTTTGATGATGACAAAAACATTGAGTATATGCATGATTAAGTTATCATAGTTAAGCTCCCCCTAAATGAGGTAGCTCCCCCTATGAAACTCAAAATAAAATTTTCTCTCCTTATATACCGTTTCATTTGAAATTTCATTTCTCTCCCCCTTAATTTCATTTCTCTCCCTTTGAAAATCAAAAACTCATGCAATAATCAAATTACTTAAGTGTTTTTAATGCATATACAATACCTCTCCCCTTTTTTGTTGTCAACAAAAAGGTTAACATTCAACCACAAGTGAACTCATTGAATAAGACAATATTAATTCAAAGAAATTTCATTGCATCAAAAGATTTCAATACATAAGCTTCATCAAAACATTCCATTACATCAAAACATTCTATTACCTCAAAACATTACATCAAAACATTCTACAAAACATTACATCAAAACATTCTATTACATCAAAGTGTAAAGCAAACTAAAACTTTAAAATCCAAAACTGAAGCGTTTCTTCAGTCCTTCTAAGATCTTTTCCATTCCTTCCTTTTGAATCTTCATAAAATCATTTAAGCTCTTTTGAACCAAGTCAGCTGCATCTCTTATATTCTCTTGTAGCTCTATATTGCTTCTAGAATATGTGTCAGAATCACCAGCAATGTCCTTGATCTTATCAAAAATATTCATTAAATCATATTTTAGGGCTTCAGAAGAAGTTCCAAGAGAGGATCCTATTTTGTTCACTTTGTCTTCTAAGGAGTAAAATGATTCTTTTAAACTCAAAAGTCTATTTTCAAAACTATTATTCATCTTCTCTTCATGTTCAGCCAACAAAGTCTTCAATTGCTCTAATTGTAACTCAGAAAAACCAGAAGCACTCGGAACTGAAGCAGGCATAGGTGTCGGTGAAGGCTCTGGTCTGCTAGGCTCCGGTGAAGGATGTCTCATGGATGGTCCAGCTTCTGATGGTGCTGAAGCTCCAATCTCAGCTGCCCTGTCCTCTGAATGACCTTTCCTTTCCCAGTTCCCATTGACCTTAATGAACCCCATGCGATGAACAGTAGCGATGCTGTAGTAATCTGTGTGCCTTAGGTTCTTTTTAGGTTCATTTTCTAAGATAACTACACCCTGACTTCGAATGCTAAGGTTAGGATCATGCCATAGGGTAAGGAAGATCTCTTCTTGCCACCAGCCTCTGCCATGTACCAAATCATCATGCCAGGTAGATTAATAGGCTGTCCAGTCAAAACACTATCCATGATCACAATGTCTCGCTCCGAGACATACTCGAACCTACCAGTCTTAGGGAATAAAATCCGACTACAAATATTATGTAACAATCTAAGCTCAAGAGGCAACTGATTTGCCCTGATTTCCTCAAAATCAACAACATCTCTTCCTAACATCCTTGACAAAGCTCCTGACCTATCACTGTGAGAGTTTGCAATAGGTCCAAGAGTAGGAATCTCAAGAAGGTTTCCAAGAATCTCGGAAGTAAGATGTATCCTTTTTCCTCTTACAACACTTACTATGCCACCGTCTCCTCTTGACAAATCTTGATAAAATTCTTTAACTAAAGCAGGATATGTAGGAATGTCTAAAGAACACACCTTTTCCCAACCAATTTCCTTTAGTTGTCGTCCAATAGCGAATCCCTCATCTTCAAAAAATCCGAAATTGACCTTTCTTCCCATTGTAATCATCCGTCCGGCTAGAGTGTCAATGTGTGGTGAAGGAGGTGAGGAAGGATCTGGAATCGCACTAGGAGTAGAGGACGAGGATGAAGAATCCGAAGATGGCGACGGTTGACGAATTGGGCATCTCGCCGTCCGCTTCCTCGTTGCCACCGGACCACCATAGATCGTTCCCCTTCTCTTAGGTGCCATGGAATCCTAGGGAATGATTAATTGAAGGAATCTCAAGTTTTGATAGGGTTTAGAGAGGATTTGGAGATGATTTGAGTAAGATTAGGTCGAAGAGGTGTCGACTCGGCCCTAAATAGTCGAAAAGGGTCCACTAGGTGTCGACTCCCGCAAAGTCGGGTGTCGACTCCAACTCGCTAAAATGGTTAGCGCCCGAACTGGAGTCGGCTCCGCTAAAGCGGGTGTCGGCTCCAAGGTCCCTGACCGAGAGCGACACAGAAATAAGGTGTCGACTCCAAAGATTGAGGTGTCGACTCCAAGACAGATTCAAAAATAGATAAGAGTTTCAGAAATCCGAAACTCATCAAAATAAAAATCAATAAATATGATAAAAATGGAGAATCAATTGGTTCAACAATCTAGATGAATTTTCCTTAAAATCATGAAGAAATTTTCAAGATATTGAATGAAATCTAGATAATTGAACTTAAGGGTTTCGAGTCATTCCAACGGATCACAAATCCCTAACTCTCCTCTAAGATAACAAAATCTCTCTTCACTCAAAGGTTTTGTAAATATATCGGCTAATTGTTCTTCAGTAACATATTCTAGACAAATGTCATTATTAGCTACATGTTCTCTAATGAAATGATATCTAATTTCAATGTGCTTAGTTCTTGAATGTTGAATTGGATTTTTAGTTAGGTTTATTGCACTAGTATTATCACATCTAATAGGAGTTCTATCAAGTGTTATGCCATAATCTTCAAGTTGTCGCTTAATCCAAAGGATTTGAGCACAGCAACTTCCAGCTGCAACATATTCTGCTTCAGCAGTTGATAATGCAACCGAATTTTGCTTTTTGCTAAACCAAGAGATTAAGTTACTTCCTAAAAATTGACATGCTCCACTTGTACTCTTTCTATCTAGTTTACAACCAGCATAATCAGAATCAGAATAAGCAATCAAATTTAGTGTTGAGTCTCTAGAATACCATAAACCTACATTTTTAGTTCCACTCAAGTATCTTAGTATTCTTTTTACAGCAATTAAATGTGATTCTTTAGGTTCAGATTGATATCTAGCACATAAGCAAACAGCAAACATGATATCAGGTCTACTTGCCGTTTAAGTAAAGTAGTGATCCGATCATACCTCTATAATATTTTTGATCAACTGGCTTACCGTCTTCATCTTTGTCTAGTTTGCATGAAGGACTCATTGGTGTTCCGAGGGGTTTGATTGATTCCATCCCAAACTTTTTGAGGATTTCCTTTGTGTACTTTGTTGGTTGATGAAGATTCCCTCTTTCTTGTTTGATTTGGAGTCCCAGGAAGAAATTGAGTTCTCCCATCATGCTCATCTCGAATTCACCCTGCATTAACTTAGCAAATTCTTGACACAAGAGATTGTTAGTAGCACCGAATACAATATCATCAACATATATTTGTACTACTAATAAATCCTTATCTTTTCTTTTCAAAAATAGTGTTTTATCAACATTTCCTCTAGAAAAATCATTTTCAATTAGAAATTTGCTTAACCTATCATACCAAGCTCTAGGTGCTTGTTTTAAACCATAAAGTGCTTTGTGCAATTTAAAAATGATTTGAAATTTATGATCTTCAAAACCAGGTGGTTGTTCAACAAAAACTTCTCATTTATAAATCCATTTAAAAATGCACTTTTAACATCCATTTGAAATAAATTGATATTCATATGACATGCAAATGCAAGTAATAATCTAATTGCTTCTAATCTAGCTACAGGTGCAAAAGTTTCATCAAAATCAATTCCTTCTTCTTGATTATATCCTTTTGCGACTAATCTAGCTTTGTTTCTAATTACTATGCCATTTTCATCTAATTTATTTCTAAATACCCATTTTGATCCTATAACTGAATGATCTTTAGGTCTATCTACAAGGGTCCAGACATTATTCCTAGTAAATTGATTTAATTCCTCTTGCATAGCTAACATCCAATTATTATCTTTTTCAGCTTCTTCAATAGTTTTAGGTTCAATTTGAGATACAAATGCAAGATGATTATTGATGTTTCTCATTGATGATCTAGTTCTTACTCCTTGAGATGGATCACCTATAATTAATTCCTTTGGATGACCATAGGCATATCTCCAATCTCTAGGAAGATCTACATCATTATGATTAGTATCAACAACATCAACACTAGGAGAATCATCATCTTTAGCTTCTTGTTCATGATCTGAAGATACATCTATATTCAATTTTTCAATATCTCTCTCAAGTAAATTTGTATCTTCCTCATCATCAATCTTTTCCGAACTCGATGCTAAAGATTCATCAAAAACTACATGAATAGATTCTTCTACAATTAAGTTTCTCTTGTTAAACACTCTATAGGCTTTACTAGATGTTGAATATCCTAAGAATATGCCTTCATCTGATTTTGCATCAAATTTTCAAGATTATCTTTACCATTATTATGAATGAAACATTTACAACCAAATGCATGAAAGTAACTAATGTTTGGTTTTCTATTGTTCCATAGTTCATAAGGAGTTTTCTTAAGGATTGGCCTAATTAAAGCTCTATTAAGAATGTAACATGCCGTGTTTATAGCTTCCGCCCAGAAGTACTTTGGGAGTTGGCTTTCACATAGCATGGTACGGGCCATGTCTTCTAAGGTTCTATTCTTTCTTTCTACAACTCCATTTTGCTGGTGTTCTAGGTGCAGAGAAATTATGATGGATGCCATTTTCAATGCAAAAGTTTTCAAATAAATGATTTTCAAATTCTGTGCCATGATCACTTCTAAGAGACACTATGGTGTTGTTTTTCTCATTTGTGACCTTCTTGAAAAATTTCAGAAATATTGGGAAGGTCTCATCTTATGAGCTAAAAATAATACCCAAGTGTATCTAGAATAATCATCTACTATCACAAGACCATATTTCTTTCCTCCTAGACTAGTGGTTCTAGTAGGTCCAAAGAGATCCATGTGAAGTAGTTCAAGTGGCCTAGAAGTGGAAACAATGTTTTTAGTTTTGAAAGAGTTTCTAGTTTGTTTTCCAAATTGACATGCATCACAAACTTTGTTATTTTCAAAATCTAGTTGTGGAAGGCCTTTTACTAAATCCATTCTAATTAATTTTGAAATTAGGTGTGTGCTTGCATGACCTAATCTACGATGCCACAGCCATCCAATCTCATTCATACTAGCATTATCAGCAACTAAGCAATGATTACTAGTAGACAAATTGTCTAAATCAATCAAGTATACATTGCCATTTCTATTTCCAATAAATACAATGCTATTATCAATGGGATTAGAAACAGTGCAAATAGAAGCTTCAAATGATACTTTGAAACCTTTATCACACAATTGGCTAATACTAATTAGATTATGCTTTAAACCATTAACATATAAGACATTTTCAATAAATGGAGGGAGTTATTTGAATTTTACCAAACCCCATGATTTGGCCTTTGCCATTGTCACCAAACGTAACAACTCCTCCTCTTTTGCTTTCAAGGGTGATGAATTGATCCTTGTCACCCGTCATGTGTCTTGAGCAGCCACTATCGAGATACCACTTTGCTTTGATCTTTTGGCCGCAAGACACTCCTGCAAAATGATCAAGTCTTATATTTAGGTACCCAAGCCTTCTTGGGTCCTTCATGGTTAGTAGCAAAAAAGATTGTTCCTTTTGGAACCCATATTTTCTTTCCTTTAACATTTAATTTCTTGTTACTTTTTCTTGCATTACATTCATAAGATTTATGACCTTTCTTGTTGCAATTGTAACATGTAACATCATTTGTTTTCTTAACAAAGAAATTGTTTACAAATTTTTGTTTCATATTTGGTCTATATCCTAATCCAGCTCTATCAAAAACAGCTCTTGATTACTTAAAAGTAAATTCAGTTTTTCAGAGCTATATGTAAATTTATCGACTATGTTCTTGTATTTTTCAACTTCTTTCTTTAAGTTAAGGTTTTCATTCATGATTGATTCTTTTTCTTTTAGAAATCTCTCCTTTTCATCTTTTAAATCCTTAACTTCAAGTGTTAATTCATTTTTCTCTTTACACAGATTTAAGTTTTCATTTTTCAAAAACTTATTTTTCTTTTTCAGAATTTTAAAATCATTGACTAATTCATTGAAAGCTTCATATAATTCATCAAATGTAAAATCATCATTGAGGGTTTTGGTACTTACCTCGTCGTCGTTGTTTGCCATGAAGCAAATGTTTGCAACTTCTTTTTGTTCCTCCTCGAAGAGGATTCTTCGCTATCGCTCCATGTTGCAACATAAGCCTTCTTCTTCTTGTAGGCTTTCTTCAATTGAGGACAGTCATATCTGAAATGCCCCGGTTTCTTGCACTCATAACATATTAAGGGCTCTTTTTCCTTTTCTTTGTCCTTTTCTTTCTCTTTCTCTCCTTCCATTTTTGTTCCAGACTTTTTCTTGTGGAAGGGTCTCCTTCTTTGCATGAATCTTTTGAATTTCTTTGCAAGGAGTGCAGTCTCATCATCATCATCATTATCACTGCAGCTTTCCTCACTTTCTGCAGCCTTAAGAGCAATAGTTTTCTTCTTCTTGACTTCTTCCTCTTGATGTTGTTTCATAGTCAGCTCATGGGTCATTAAGGATCCAAGTAGCTCCTCCAAAGGTAAAACATTTAAATCCTTGGCTTCTTGGATTGCAGTCACCTTCGCTTCCCATGATCTTGGAAGAGACCTAAGAATTTTACGCATAAGTTCAGAATTAGTATAAGTCTTACCAAGACTTTTCAGGCCATTTACAATATCAGTGAATCTTGTGTACATGCATGTAATTGTTTCAGTTTGATCCATGCTAAATAGTTCATATTTATGTACCAAAATATTAATTTTTGATTCTTTTACTTGATTAGTACCCTCATGGGTAACTTCTAATCTATCCCAAATTTCTTTTGCGGAAATACATGTAGAAATTTGATTAAATTCATTTGCATCTAATGAACAATACAAAACATTCATGGCTTTAGCATTGAGCTGAGCCAACTTCTTATCATGTTCATCCCATTCCGTTTCCGGTTTAGGAATCACCATGTTGTCTACTCTAATTGTGGGTGTGTGTGTGACCATTAACTATGATTCCCCATAACCATTAACTATGATTCCCCATAAGTCATAGTCAAGTGCTTGAATAAAAATCTTCATCCTAGCTTTCCAATAACCATAATTAGTTCCATTGAATAAAGAGGTCGATTAGTGGATTGACCTTCTAAATAAGATGAACTAGCTTGAGCTGCCATTTGGATCTTTTGCTCTTGATCGTTAGACCAAATTCAAATGAGCACTTGCTCTGATACCAATTGTTGGCCCAGATGGCAACCCAAGAGGGGGATGAATTGGGTTCTTAAAAAAAATTAACTCTTTTTAAAATTAAATCGATTGATATCAAAGTATGCAAGCGAATGGAGTTAATCGAAGCTAAGCACAAGCAATTAAAGAAGAGAGAGAGAGATCAAAACACTACAAACACAAAGATTTTATAGTGGTTCGGTGTAACCAACACCTACGTCCACTCCCAAGCTCCACTTGGGTCCACACTATAATCCTCTTGATTACAGTCGAGTTGTTTACAAGCTCACAACTCAAACTTGTTGTTTTACCTGGGATCACAACGAACCCAGCCGGTTTTCCGGGCTTACCAGCACAAAACCCAACCTCAAGCTAATTTAGCTTGACCCGAGGTATACCACCTCTACTAATTCAATCCCCGATTGAATTAACAATCAAATGAAATCAATTAATGTTTACAATGACAAACAACTCCTCAAATGAGCGAATATGCAATATAAATAGACAGGGAATAGAAAAGCCTGTTTGAAGCGATTTGAATGTAGGCTTGGCTTCTTTTCTTCTTTTCCTCTTCTCCTTTGAAAGGTTGAATCAAGCTCCAGCTCAGATTTCACCCAGGAATTTTTGTTGAGAAGATGAAAAAAATAAGTTTTGGCTTCTTCTTTTCCTTCTTTGAAATCCTTCGAAATTAAACTTTGAACCTTGGATTTCTTTTGAATCTTTCTTTAGAAGATGGGCGAGCTTACAGAGATTTCTCTTTTTGAAATGGCTCTCTTGAATATCTCGGTTTTTTTTTATCTTTCTCCCATTTTTTTGTTCTTCTTTTAAACGGTTCGTTCTCCCCTTTATATATTTTCTTTAATCCGAGATTAGGTGGAAAACTAGCCATTATTTCTGTCCTTGGATTGCTCCTACACATAAGAAAAATAGCCGTTAGAAATTAGGTGAGAAAATGTTACCGTTGGAGGCCGTTCTGACACTTTGAAAATCCATTCCTGTCAGGTTGGAGTCGGCTCCAACTTTTCATGTGTCGGCTCCACTTTGTGTATCCAAAAATGGTAATAAAAGTTTTCGTTGAGGGGTCGGCTCCCGATAAGTTGTGTCGGCTCCCCGCATCGAGGTGTTGGCTCCCGAAACAGAGGGTGTCGACTCTAAATATGGCTCAAAATATGCTCTCTATGCTCAAGTTAGAGTCGGCTCCACTCAGTCTAGGTGTCGGCTTCTGAATCTTATGTGTCAGCTCCCGAATTCCATGTGTCGGCTCCAAAAACTAACGCAAAAAGCATACTTCTGTCTCTCAGGTTAGAGTCAGCTCCCGACATCCATGTGTCGACTCCAGACCATGCCGAATTTTGAGAACTATTCAGATACGCCCATGTGTCGACTCCTGACTTATAGGTGTCGACTCCAAGGTCTGAACTTTTAAAAATTACAATTTGAAACTCATCTTAAAATCAATTTTGAGTGATATTTGAATTGTTAAACTTTCTTAATACCTGAAACACTCCATAAATTTGTAGAAACAATGTGAATATACTCATGGCTTTGTTAATCATCAAAATCAATAATGGGTCAAAAGCCATCAACAAAATTACTATCAAATATAGGTTTTCTATGGCCAGATTAGATGACATGTTAGACATGATGGCGGGTGCCACCATCTTTTTCAAGATAGACCTTAAAAGTAGTTACCATCATGTTAGAATTAGACCAGAGGATGAGTGGAAGACTGCATTTAAGACTAGAGATGGTCTGTTTGAATGGATCGTGATGCCTTTTGGGCTTTCAAATGCACCTAGTATATTCATGAGAATCATGACCCAGGTCTTGAAAGAGTACATGGAAAAATTCTTAGTGGTTTATTTTGATGATATATTAATTTATAGCAAGACCAAAGATGATCATCTTAACCATCTTAGATTAATCTGTCAGACCCTTAGAGAGAATAGCCTTTATGCAAACCTTAAGAAGTGTGATTTCATGATGCATATGGTTATCTTTCTAGGTTTTGTGGTAACCCCAGAAGGTGTCTCAGTGGATCCTGAAAAGGTTAGATCGATCGTAGAGTGGCCAGTACCCATGAATTGAATGTCCACGATGTCCGCAGCTTTTATGGCCTAGCAACCTTTTACAGAAGATTCATTAGGGGATTTAGCACCATCGTCGCACCCATCACTGATTGTATTAGGAAGGATAATTTTGAGTGGACTAAGTCAGCTAATAAGGCCTTCCTAGAGCTTAAGGATAGGATGACTCATGCACCCGTACTTAGACTTCTAGACTTTTCTAAGGTGTTTAAGGTTGCGTGTGATGCATCAGAGTAGGCATAGGTGGAGTGTTAAGCCAAAAAAATTGCCCCATAGCTTTCTTTAGTGAAAACTAAATTGAGCTAAACTTAGATATTCCACCTATGATAAGAAATTTTATGCGGTAGTATAGGCCATTAAGTATTGGAGACATTACTTACTGCCGCAGGAGTTTGTTTTATTTTCTGATCATGAGGCACTCCAATTTCTGAACTCCCAAAAGAAGCTCAATTCTAGGCACGACAAATGGATTGAATACATTTAGGCATACACTTTTGTCCTAAAACACCGTACCAATATAGAAAATAAGGTAGCAGACGCCCTAAGCCGTAAGTCTTTTAATTTGAGTCCCATCTAGTTTAGTTTATTTTAATTTGAATCATGTCTAGTTCAATTTATTTTAATATGAGTCATGTAGTAAGTTTATTTAGCTTATAAGAGGAGACACCAGTATGAGAGAAGAAGATAAGGCCTACACATAGAAGCAGTGAAAGGATGCCCAAATGCATGCCATCCAGATTTGAATTTTTAGCCCTGAATTGCAGCAGTAAAGGATGCCCATATTGCTACCCAATTCTTTTGGAAATTTCAATCCTAAATTCAGCCCAAAGAAGCAAGTGAAGGATGCCCAATAGGCCATCCCAAATTACTAAATTTTGAATTTTCTTTCATGTATTCAAATTCAAAGGGCGCCACTTAATCCACATTTTAGGAAGAAAGTGGGCGCTAATTTTGGAATTATTTTGAATTTTCTTTCATGAAAAGGGGATGACTCTTTTTATTTTCATATTTGTATTTCTTGGGCCCCAAGTCTCTTATCCTATAAAAGAGACCCTCTTGTATATATAAAAAAAGTATCAAACCTTTCAATCAATCCATACAATCAATTAGTTATTTTAAGTTATATTTTTCTTGGTGTTCTTGTATTCTTGCTCCTGTGCATGCCTACATCCAAGCCGCCCAATCTTAAACCCTAGCCGCCTTCTTGCCATCCACCAGTGGATGCCCCAAACCCTAGCCGCCCCTTATATCCCTTCAAGCAGTCGCCCAAGAGCCCTAGCCGCCGCTTTGCCCCATCCAGTGGATGCCCAAGGACCCTCGGCTGCTCCCACCTCCTCCACTTCATTTTCATCTCTTTACCTTTATTCTAATTTTTTCTTTTCTTATTAGCCCTTGTATGGTGATCTTGCAGACCCCTTAGTAGCCATGAATCTAGGATTCAAGGTGATCGTCATTCAGGTCAGCAGATACTTGGCTGTAGATCCGTGGGCTCGGGGCTTCATCATCTAGGGCGCATTCGCCAGGCAGAGTGACCCCCTTCATCACTTTGATCTTCCTCTCATGCTAGGTATACCCCCTCTAATCTACTAGTAACTTTATTGAAGAAGAGCAATCCTTATCGGGGCTTCTTAACCTTGGCGGTCTTTCTTCTTTACTTTTCTATGAAACTGTTTCGCGTACGAAGTTACTGTGAGTTTTTCTAAATCCCTCTTAGGCTATTACTTCGGAAGACTAATCAACTATAATCATTAATCATATAAAATTTACTTGCATGCGAATCGGTCCTGCATCAATCCTTGATCTCTATAAACCAAATAGGCCCTTTCATTTTACCAAAGATTTCTAATAGGTTCTCTTCCTTGTTAACATGTATGCGTTATTGAGGATGGCCTTGAATTCTTTCTTCTTTTGCTTTGTGGGTATTGGCAATTGCAAATCCTTGATTTCATTAATCATCTCTTGTCATTCAAAGTAAGGTGCAAAGTCAACAACATTGAAGGTGTGTTGAAGTAGAGATCTTCTACTAACTCAATAACATACACATTAGTAATCACTTGATTAATGATCACGAAAAGCCCAAGGTATTTAGATTGCAATTGACTATGTGATATAGGTGAGTATCATTTAGGTTGGTTGCAGATGAGAACCTTGTCATTATATTTGTATTGAATAGCCTTGTGTTTCTATGTTGGCATTATCCGAGTATAACTTATTGTCCCCTCAATCTTTGACTTTCTTATAGATTTGTTGAATATACCCAAAGAAATCTACTTCTTTGAGAGTTTTGTTGGATACTGGTGGTGGGATTAGATGTAGCGCCTACTATAGTGCAGACTACCACAATCTCAAAGGAAAATCTTCCTATTGAGTGGTTGATATTACTATTATTGATAGTCCAAATTGACTCAAAAAAGAATGATATGATTAATTAATGGCTAAACTCTCTATGATAAAGCTTCATAGCAGGTTCCCCAAACTTCCATTTACAATTTTGGTTTTCCTCATCAGTTTGAGGAAGCAAGGCACTGAAAAACTGGAGCCTAGTAGCCAACTTTTCTTATACTGTCCTCTAAAAATGGTTGATAAATTTTAATATTTTGAATGAACTAACTAGAGAATATTTTCAAAAATATAAAGTGCTCCTAGAAATTAAATTAGGGACCTTAGATCTACCTAACAGGTTATCTACTATATCTATTAAAGATATTTAGTGTTAAGTTAATCAACAAATATTATATATCCATTTTAGTTGATATAACTAAAGAAAAAGAATTAGCTATTAGATATTAAAATAATGTCATTCAAAGAAAAAGAGAAAGATCAATAATGTTTATCAATATTATAAGTTTTTTAAGCATTTTTTTATGGCACTTAGCTTTTTATTGAATTTTTAGAACTAAGAAAAGAATCTTTAATATATTAAAAATAATAAAAAAGTAAAAAAATCAAAGCTAATGCAAAAAAAAAAGAAAAATAGGTTCTGTTGACGCTCGATCACTGGAATAAACCATCGGGGAAAACTTCGTTTGCTGGGGCGGCCTTCTTCGGAGCGGACGACCTGCAAGAAGTCCTGGGCCAGAGATTGCTCCGGCGAGGACCCTCCGACGGTTAAGTTAGCAACCGAGGTCATAGCAGAGAGAGAGAAAGCTTGGAGAAGCTTTGGGAAAGAAGAAGGCTCCGAGTATCGAAGGATTTTCTTAGGTTAGAGAGGGTGTAAGTAGACGTACCATTCATTATGGATTCTTTTACCCTTTTATAAACCTTCGGTACCCGTATGGGGATCAGCCACGTGGAGTTTAGTGAAGAGAAATATTTGCTGAACTCATGGCGATTACGTGAATAGGAACTAGTTGGTGGGTCTGGTCCCATCGAGCACCTGGGTCTGACGGTTGGTGGGCCTGGTCCCATCAACTGCGCGGGATAGGCGATAGATGGGCCTGGCTCTGTCGAGCTATGCAGGCCACGTGGTAAGTGGGACTAATCTTGTTAAGCGGTGCGAGCCAGGCGGTAGGCGGGCCTGATCTTGTCAGGTCGTGTGAGCTGCCTTGGAGAAGTCGAGGCCACTGAGGCCAACTTGGAGAAGTGCGGGGCCATCGAGGCCGCCTTGGAGAAGTCAGGGCCACTGAGGCCAACTTAGAGAAGTCGAGGCCGCTAGGGACCGACTTGGAGAAGCGTGGGAACATCGAGGCTGCCTTGGAGAAGTTGGGGCTGCTGAGGCCGACTCGGAGAAGTCGGGGCCGCTAAGGCCGACTTGGAGAAGTGCGGACCGCCCTGAAGAAGTGGGGCTGCCTGCTTCTGCCCACACCGTTAGTTAGCTTCACCGTTATTGTTCACGTGGCACCATTGGCCATATCAGGTGCTCCTAAGCTCGAGGGGCCATGCGTTCGCTGACCCTTAAGCGAAAGGAGCGCGAAAATTTGTAATAATCGCTGGCTTTTGCATGCCTTTAATTGTCGAAGGTGTGGCGCATGCTCCCGAGGCTATGTTGCTACAAAATTCTTTCGTAATCAAGTGAAGACATGGAAGATGACGTTAGCATCGGGTGAACCGAGAGAATATCTTTTGAAGAATGGGGGAAGGCGGGTGCCATTATTTCTCCACCACTCCCCACGTCTTATCATTGGCCGCAAATCTCGCTCCTTGGGCAGAACCGAGGCATCGCATCTCAGGTGTTGGCGGGATCGTCGATAGTTTTATGCCCCATGCAAATAGCAGAGGCCACGTGGCGCTGCCTTGGGCGAGGCAATTCAAAAAGTCAGTATAAAAATTCCCCTTCCGCTCGAGGGAAACCTTTATGCTACCATCATCTTCTTTGTTGTCCTCTTCCTCCTGAGCCCATGGACCATCGCAACATCTAGAAGGGTAAGAGGCATGTCGTGAGCTCCTCTTGATCCTCGAAAGAGGAGGAGAAGAAGGTTCCCCTGGTTCACCGAAGGCATCAACCGGTTGGAGGTATCACCATCCGCGATCGCCCAATGGTAGATGCCCAACAACCACCCCGAGCATCTCCCCCTAGGGCACCTCCATCTAGGATAGCCCCAGCTAGGGTAGTTCTGCCATCCCCAGCCCGTCCGGCCTCTGCTTCGATAGCCAATTCTGATTTGGCAGGGCTAAGAGGGGTGGCTTCCACCATGACCCCTGAGGAAGTGAAAGACCTCAGGAGTAGGTATAGGGTCCCTAGCTTCATCCATCTGTCCGCGCTTGGACCCGAGGACAAGGTGATCTCCGACCGATCCGATCGGATAGCTCTATATGAGGAGTTCTTTAGGTGCAGGCTTCATCTTCCTTTTCATCCTTTTCTTCTGAATCTATTAGATAGGTACAGGCTGGTACCACGCAGTTGACTCCGAACTTGATTCGGATCATCTGTACATTTGTTGTTCCTTACTTTTTTCAGGGCTCAGAAGCTAGGATTTCTTTGTTTCGGGCCCTCTATAAGCTCTGCCACCATGGTGAAGACGGTGGTGGATTTTTACTTCTAGGCTAGGTCGGACTCTACCTCTTCACCTTCCCTCCAAAGTCAAGGGATGGAAATCTCGTTTCTTGTTTGCTCACGTGGTAGAAGTGAAGGCGGATTGGAGAGTTGCTCACGTGGTAGAAGTGAAGGCGGATTGGAGAGAACCTGATGTCAGCCCCAATAAAATTTTTGCTATGGACAAGAGGGATCAGAAACTCTTCAACTGCCTCATGTCCTTCGAGATCCCCACGTACAAGGAATTGTTGGCCAAGGAGAACCTCTACAAGGCTGAGTTGGCCCCGGTGATTGGTGAGCGTGAGATCCTGTCCTTCTCGTCCTTTGACTTGGCCTTTTTCTTTTGCTAACTGTTGGCTCCTTGTGTAGAGATGAAGGTGCCCATCAAGAAGCTAAAGGTGGCCATGCGTAAGAAGAGGTAGAAGGCCAGCGAGGAGGTGAGGCCGGCGAAGAGGAGTCGATGGAAGGCTTAGGGTGAGCCGGCCCGAGCCTCCGAAGTCCCCGCAGAGGTGGCTCTGGCAGAGGTGGCTCCTATGGAAGAGCCAAGGGAGAGCTTCCCAGCTGAGGTACTGGCGAGCGAAGATGTCCTCGTGATAGCCGAGGTAGGAATGGAGGAGAGGGGCGAGCCAGCCCCGACCGAAGGTGTTGGCAAGGCGTCCCTGGCTACTCCCGAGCCGATGGTTGTCGACCTGGATTCCGAGAGTGGAACTCTAGCCCCCACAGAGCCGTTCAAAGTGGGCGAGTCAGGGGCTGAAGGCGAACATCCGGCTCCTCCAGAGCCAAAGGCAGAAGAGGTTCCTGTGGTGACTAGAGAGGGGGAGGCTGTGGCAATGATGAACAACGACGAGGCGGGACCGGCAGATGAAGGCAGGACGGAGCCGGAGGATTCGCCATCGCCAGCTGCCCGAGCGACCACCCAGCGGGCGGTTAGGAAGACACCAGCCCAACCATCGTGGCCACTGCCGAGGTTCTCGGCAATGGAGGATGCAAGGCAGGCAGAGCACCTGCTGGAGAGGGTGCATCTGCCACATTTCGTGTGCAGCTACGCCATGAGACCGCCGCTGGGATTTTCGATGCGGCATATATGTCGGTGCTCCAGGTAATTTTCATCTGTTCCCCCTTTATATTCATCTGGTGTGATCTATAGTTGACTGGTTGATCCATACAGATGGCCAATGAGATCCTTGCTATTAGAGACTCCATGAGCCGGACGTGTGACTCGGCCTCACGTTCTCAGGAGAGAGTGACCAAGTACTGGGACCAATGCAAGGGAATGGCCAAGAAGTCTGGCCAAAAGTTGGAAGATGCCAAGGCCTAGGAGAATGACCTGGCCGACAAACTCCTAGCGTCGAAAGTCGACCGGGACGAGTGGAGGTCTCGGTTCAGGGAGGTGGAGAGCAAGGCAGCGATTGAGCACAACCGGGCTTTCGCGGCCGAGACCAAGCTGGCAGAGGTCTCGGCGAGCCTGGCGTCGACCAAAGGGAGGGTCAACGAGCTGACCCGTTGGCTCAAGGACGCCGAGAGCCAGGCCGACATGGAGGAAGCCAATGCCCATGCCACAAAGGGGAGGGCTACTGAAGCGGAGGCGGCGGCACAGGAGGCCGAACAAAGGATGGTCGAAGTTGCAGCCCGAGTTTGGAATGCCGAGGCCTGGGCCGAGGAGGCCAAGAGCCAAGCCTGGGGAGCCGAAACCTGAGCCAAGAAAGCCGAGGCATGAGTCCGGGAAGCCGAGGCCTGGGCTCAGGGTGCCATCATGGAGTTCCGAAGCCAGTCTTGATGCTTACACTCAGGGCTTCAGGACTACAAAGCGAAGGTCGCTGAGGTCTTTGGAATCAACAATCTTGACCTCGAAGCCATCCAGCCTGGGGACCTGGATGACGAAGAGACGGACGAGGATGAGGCCGGTGGAGAGTCGGGATCCGGTGAGCCGTAGACGCTTAGGCTTTTTCTTTTGTATTTTCCTTTTTTTTTGTATATTCTTCCTTTTCTTGTAATCAACTTCAAGTCAGATTTTGTACTTGCCTGGAATATTAATGAAAAGGAAAAAGTTTTGTTCAAAAGTCTCCACCTGTCTTCTATGGCTGCTTCATGTTTCTGTGGTATTGCGCTAGTCCCAATACTTAGGCTCTGTAGCAAGTGGTCATAGTCCTCCCCCCGCGATCTGACTAGGCTCTACACAAACCTGTGTTGTCGACCGAGTCCTTCGTCCCTTAGCCATCCGATGAAGTGAGCGCGGGGTGTTGGTGTTGACCGAGGGATATACTTAAGCGAGTTTAGAAGTCTTTTAGAACCACCTCGGGGATTTTTGTGCCAACTCGAGGAGCGAATCGAGTGGCTACAGAATTGTTAGGGACTTGAACCATCTCGGGGGCGTCTTTGTGTTGGACCGAGAGGTGTCCCATTAGCCGCGATGCCGTCGAGCTCCTTTAGAATCACCTCGAGGGTTTGTGTGCCGACCCAAGGGATGACTCAAGCGGGTATAGAGCTGTTAGGGACTTGAACCATCTCGGGTCACCTTCGCCTGGACGAGAGGTGTCCCATTAACCGCGATACCGCCAAGCTCCTTTAGAACTACCTCGAGGGTTTGTGTGCTGGACCGAGGGATGACTCAAGTGGGTAAGAGACTGTTAGGGACTTGAACCATCTTGGGGGTGCCTCCGTGCCAGACCGAGAGGTTTGTGTGCCAGCTCGAAAGGTGATTCGAGTGGGTACGGAGCTGTTAGGGACTTGAACCGTCTCGGGGGTGCATCTGCACTAGACCAAATATGTTTCATTAGCCGCGATATCGCCGAGCTCCTTTAGAACCACCTCGGGGATTTATGTGCTGGCCCAAGGGGCAACTCGAGTGGGTACGGGGCTGTTAGAGACTTGAACTGACTTGGGGGCATTTTCAAGCCGGACCGAGTGGTGTCCCATTAGCCGCGATGTAGCCGAGCTCCTTTAGAACCGCCTTGGGGGTTTGTGTGCTGGCCCAAGAGGTGACTCGAGCAGGTACGGGGCTGTTAGGGACTTGAACCGACTTGAGGGCGCCTCCGCGCCAGACCGAGAGGTGTCCCGTTAGCCGTGATGCTGTCGAGCTCCTTTAGAACCATCTTGGGGGTTTGTGTACCAGCCCGAGGGATGACTCGAGCGGGTATGGGGCTATTAGAGACTTGAACCGACTCGGGGGCATCTCTAAGCTGGACCAAGTGGTGTCCTGTTAGTTGCGATGCAGTCGAGCTCCTTTAGAATCACCTTAGGGGTTTGTGTGCCAGCCCAAGGGGCGACTCGAGCGGGTACGGAGCTGTTAGGAACTTGAACCATCTCGAGGGTGCTTCCACATCGGACTGAGAGGTGTCCCATTAACCGCAATGCCGTCGAGCTCCTTTAGATAACAAGTTCTCAGTTTTGGAGATGAGCCATATGTAGTATTTGAAAAATCCTTTATTATCAACAATGGAGGGGGTACATTATTGATAGTATTGGTGGAGGTTGTCTATGTTCCAAGTGCGTAGGATGGGTCATTCGTCGAGTTCTTCGATTCGGTATGCTCCTCAGTGAAGTACCTCGATGATGCAGTAAGGACCCTCCCAGTTTGGAGATAGCTTGCCCTCCTTCGTTGGCTTGAACACTTTGGGCTTCCTGAGGACTAGATCTCCGGGGAGGAACATCTTGGGACATACCTGGATGTTGTAGTACTTGGTTGTTCGCTGGTGAAAGGTGGCCATTCGAAGCCGTGCTCGGTCATGCACCCCATCAATGAAATCGAGGTTGGC
Source organism: Calamus simplicifolius (assembly GCA_900491605.1). Lineage (NCBI taxonomy): Eukaryota > Viridiplantae > Streptophyta > Magnoliopsida > Arecales > Arecaceae > Calamus > Calamus simplicifolius. The sequence goes on along the minus strand of UESW01003841.1, from coordinate 1,197,454 downwards.
TCTCAGCTATGCGGGGTTGTCTTCTTCATTGTAGGACTCCACCTAGGGACTTGGCGAGCCAATATCGACAGGGATGATTGCTTCGGATCTAAAGACGAGACTGAAGGGGATCTCTCCCGTCGGGGCTCTTGGAGTCGTATGGTACATCCACGGTACGCCAGGGAGCTTCTCCACCCATCTTCCTTTGGACCCATCCAGCCGAGTTCTGAGTCCTCAGATGATGGTCTGATTCATGACCTTGGCCTCTCTATTAGTTTGGGGATGACCAATGATGGTAAACCAATGGCAGATGCTCAGCTCGGCGCAAAAAGTCTTGAATGTAGCATTGTCGAACTGCTAGCCATTGTCGGTGATGATGGTGTGAGGAAAACCGAAATGACATATGATAGAAGATAAGAACATAAATACTAGCCATAAAAGTATTAATTTATAGACCAAATTATTGTTATTCCTTTAAATTTAATACTTTTATATAATATTTTTAAGAAAAGACTCTGCCAACTCAAAAAGCTTGATTTTAGAAGTCTAACGGTACAAACGACACTCAAATCGGACTTGAAACAAACTCAAAATGAATTTTTCAAGATTTAACCCTGAAATTGCATGAAATTTAAAGTAGTCACGGATAAGAGGAAATCATGTGATATGTAAGGCTATAATTTAAACTTTAAAAAGAACAAATCTAATCTGCAAAGATAAGGCGAGCAGTTAACGTAGATTACACACGGAGTCGACGCGTCTTCCGTCCTTATAAAAGAACACCATCGGAGGCACTTGATGAATCATCAAATAATCCTTTTACCCCCGTTCTTCTCTTGGTTCCACCCCACTCCTATTTTTGTTTCTTCTACTCCATAACCCAAATCTTTCCATCCGTTCTACTTCCATCAGCCATCATACCTTACATACTCAACAATCTTCCTATCTCAGGAAGCGGATATGCGGAAGTAGAAAGCGAATTTGCGAAAGAAGGAAGCAGGAAGCGGATTTGCATATCCATCATCTCAGAAGTAGAAGTAGATTATATTTTTTTTATGTAATCTTTTAGATACTATGAAATAAAGTATTTATTTATGTTTACTTTTTATTGAATGTTCTTCAAGCAAAAATAATTTTTGACTGATCTATTCTCTAAAAGGGACGGACCGTGATCAATGGGTACGGACCGTACTCTAATTAAGATAGATTATATCTTAATTATTTTCACAATCAATCATTTGCTTATTCAAATAATTAATTGCATAAATTTATTTCAAGATAATTACTCAAAGTCCTGTGGATTCAACCCCTTACTTCGCTACTCTAACTAAGATTAGTGGAATTAAGGTATTTAAATCGTTGCACTACGACACACATCTGATTTTTGGTGTCGTTGCTAGGGACTTAAGTGCAGTTATTTTTAAAAAAATATTAAAATAATATTAAAATAAAAAATTATAAAAATTTATCATGAATTTTTATTAATTTTATTCTTATTTAGTTACCTTAATTATTAATTTTTCTTATTTTCTTTTTAACAAAAAAAAATATTTTCCTTCTGATCATAAATCCACTTTTAACTTAATCAACTTTTTCTTTTAATTAACGTAACTTAAAGAACCTAGAAGAAAACCCTAAGACACTTTCCAAAAAACATAATTATTTTTAAAAAAATAATAAAAATCAAATAATTATTTTAGTTGTTTTCTATTCTTAGATTGACTTAGGTAAATTTATTTTCTGCAAAAGTCAAAAAAAATTTCATTGACATCTCATAATTTATTAGGAAATTAAAAACTTAATCATAAAAATCTAAATAAATAAATAAATAAAATAATTAGATAATTTTGTTTGATAACTTCAAGAACTTGACATCTGCTTGTTGCATAACATTTTCATAATTAATTTTAAGGGCACAAACCCCTAATCAAAATAAAGTGGGGAGTTGATCATCCTTCCTTGGCCCACAAACCACATCCTTCATTTTGCATTAACACAAGCCTTTAACTCTAAAATTAACTAGATGTCAACCCCTAAGGAACTCGAGCTCAATAGGATAAGGAACCCGAAAGAGTTAGACTGAGTCAGAATTAACCGACTAACTGGTGTCTAGAAAAGGAAAGGAAAGTGGTTATTTAATTGGTTCCGTTCGCTTACCTAAGGCAAGCAACAGGGGACCCCCACTGACCTTACCCTTAACTAGCTAGTTGATCAGTTAGTTTTTGACTTGGAGAGCTCCAAAGCGGTCTTGAAAGTTAGGAGCTATCTAGATTTAAGTTAAGCCTAGGGTAGAGAGTTTAATCTTTGTTAACTTGATTGCTAATAATTATTAAATCCTAATTAAATTAATCTTCATTGCTCTTAGTTTTAGGAATCTCTTAGGATACTTCTTTTAGAATCTTCTCCTTTCTCTTCTATTACATTAGTTTAATTTAAAAAAAATTGAACTACTATTTTCTTTAGAGTACACCGATAGGGTGTATGCTTGGTCGCCGATCATTACAATCTAATCGCATACCCCTAGATCCTGAAATAGAGAGAACCTTTAGAGTAAACAGACTTAGATTATGGACCCTAATAATGAAAATGATCCACCACGCCAGTTAAAGGAGTATTTCACTCCTTCAAAATATACCTACTCTCCCTGTATTCAAGTGCCCCCAGCAGAGGCCACTCAATATGAGATCAAGTCAAGTGTTATTCAAATGTTACCTTTATTTTATGGACTTGCAAATGAAGACCCTTACAAACATCTAGATGAGTTTCTTGAAATTTATTCTACCATAAAATTTAAAATTTTTCTGACGATGCTCTTAGACTTAAGTTGTTCCCATTTTCTCTCAAAGATAAAGCCAAATATTTGTTAAATTCTTTAGATACTATAACAACTTCAACCTGGGACCATCTTCAGATAGAGTTTCTCAAGAAATACTTTTCTATAGGAAAAACTAATCAAATTAGAAAAGCTATAACAAGTTTTTTCAAGACAGATGGAGAGATGTTTCATGAGACATGGGAGAGATTAAAAGAATTGATTAGAAAATGTCTACATCATGCTATACCCAAATGGCAACTGGTCTAGTGCTTTTATGATGGTTTGACAGAAAAGCACCAGCAAATGGTTGATGCTTCATATAGTGGGACATTTATGTTAAAGAATAAACATGAAGCTTGGCAACTCTTTGAGACATTGAGTGAGAATTCATTACATCACATGTCAACTGTTTGTAGAGACTCTCTTATAGGATCTAAAAGAGGTGGAATATATCTATAGATATCTATACTAAGATAAATGAATTATCCCAGAAACTTGACCGAATTCTACAAGTAAACACCTCTTTTCCATCTATTCAAAATCATGAGGTTTGTATAATCTGTTCAAGTCCGACCCATTCTATAAGTGATTGTCCAGCTGCATACCAATTTTCTGAGCTTGTTCAAAAGCAAGCCCACCAAGCCCAAACCCGAATGGCTCCTAGATCAGGAAATGATCCATATTCGAATACTTACAATCCTGGCTGCAAATCACCTAAATTTTTCTTGGAAACCTCAATCTGTCATCAACCCAATATCAATTAGGCCTAACCATAAGGAGACCCAATTCAAAAACATGTGTATTTCCAATATCCAAGCATCCCACAACCTTTACCAAGTAATCATGATCCTACTTTCGAAGATAAGGTGCTACAAGCACTGAAGGGGTTAGAAATGAATACTCAACTCCTTCACTCCCATACCCAGTCTATCGCCAAGCTAGAAACCCAGATAGGTCAGCTCGCAACAACTTTCAGTAGGAGGGAGGAGGGTAAATTACTAGTCGGCCCATTAGTAATCCAAGAGGGAAATACATGGCTGAGAGCTCCGCTGGTCCAAAAACTTCTCCTGAACTTGCCAAATCTATCATAACCCTTAGAAACGGAAAAACTTTAAATCATCATGAAGTGACTCAACAAGAAGAGCAACTCACACCGACTAAGTCAGAAAGAAAAAATATTAAAAAAAAAAAGAAGAACCAATTGATTCAACACCCATACTTAAGGCTCTATTTTCAAGTGCTTTAGAATCTCCTCTATCTTTGATAAGAAGAATATCAAGATGAATGAAATATTAGAATTGTTCAAACAAGTTCAAATTAATTTACCCCTTCTTGATGAAATTAAACAAGTCCCTGGTTATGCCAAATTCCTAAAAGATTTATGCACTCAAAAGCGAAAATCTAAGGCACACATACTGAAGAAAGTCAACCTAACTGAGCAGGCCAGTTCAATCTTTCAGCAAGTTACTCTACCCAAACTTAAGTATCCTGGAACCCCAATTATATCCTATGTCATAGGAAACTTTACGATTAAGAAAGGATTGCTAGATTTAGGTGAAAGTGTTAACCTTCTCCCAAGTTCAGTGTATGACTTATTTGGATTTGGAGAATTGAAACCAACAACGATAACCATGCAATTAGCTAACTGATCAATTAAGGTACCCCGCGGAATACTGAAGGATGTGCTGGTTAAAGTGGATGAATTTTATTTTTCAATAGACTTTCTAGTTTTAGATATGGAATCTGGTCACAACCTTAGTCAAATACCAATCATTCTAGGTAGACCCTTTCTAGCAACTGCTAATGCTTGTATAAGCTATAGAACTGGGGTCATGGATGTATCTTTTGGAAATAAAAAGCTAAGGTTGAATATTTTTAATGCATCTCAAGGACCACCTCTATATGACCATAATGAGATCAACATGCTAAAGGAAATTATAGATGATAAGACCCCTACTTTATTTGACTTAGATCCTTTACAGGCATGTCTGACACATTTTGGAGTGGATGATTTTGATATTGATGGATATACTAAAGAAATAAATACTAAAGAAATAAATACAATTTTAGAGTCATCCAATTTTAGCACCATTCCTTCTTGGACTGTAAAATATGACCAATTACCTACACATTCTAGTACACTGATAGTACCCTCTCTAGAAGCACCACCTTCCTAGAGTTAAAGCCTCTCCCTACTACGTTAAAATATTCAAGTGCCCCTAGTGGAGGCCACTCAATATGAGATTAAGTCAAGTGTGATTCAAATGTTACCTTTATTTTATGGGCTTGCAAATGAAGACCCTTACAAACATCTAGATGAGTTTCTTAAAATTTGTTCTACCATAAAAATTCAAAATTTTTCTGACGATGCTCTTAGACTTAAGTTGTTCACAATTTCTCTCAAGGATAAAGCCAAATATTGGTTAAATTCTTTAGATACTATAACAATTTCAACCTAGGACCATCATCAGAGAGAGTTTCTCAATAAATACTTTCCTATAGAAAAAACTAATCAAATTAGAAAAGCTATAACAAGTTTTTTTCAGATGGAGAGATGTTTCATGAGACATCGAAGAGATTAAAAGAATTGATTAGAAAATGTCCACATCATGCTATACCCAAATGGCAACTGGTCCAGTACTTTTATGATTGTTTGACAGAAAAGCACCTGTAAATTGTTGATGCTTCATGTGGTGGGACATTTATTTGAAGAATGAACATAAAGCTTGGCAACTCTTTGAGACATTGAGTGAGAATTTATTACATCACATGTCAACTGCTTGTAGAGACTCTCCTATAGGATCTAAAAGAGGTGAAATATATGAAATAGGTCATTCTATAGATATCTATACTAAGGTAGATGAATTGTTCCAGAAACTTGATCGAATTCTACAAGTAAACACCTCTTCCCCATCTATTCAAAATCACAAGGTTTGTATAATCTGTTCAAGTCCGATCCATTCTATAAGTGATTGTCCAGCCGCATACCAATTTTCTGAGCTTGTTCAAAAGCAAGCCCACCAAGCCCAAACCTGAATGGCTCCTAGATCAGGAAATGATCCATATTCGAATACTTAAAATCCTGGCTGACGAAATCACCTAAATTTTTTGAAACCTTAATCTGTCATCAACCCAATATCGATTAGGCCTAACCATCAGGAGACCCAATTCAAAAACATATCGTATTTCCAATATCCAAGCATCCCACAACCTTTACCAAGTAATCATGATCCTGCTTTCGAAGATAAGGTGCTACAAGCACTGAAAGGGTTAGAAATGAATACTCAACTCCTTCACTCCTATACCCAGTCTACCGCCAAGCTAGAAACCCAGATAGGTCAGCTAGCAACAGCTTTCAGTAGGAGGGAGGAGGGTAAATTACTCAGTCAGCCCATTAGTAATCCAAGAGGGCAATACATGGCTGAGAGCTCCACTGGTCCAGAAATTTCTCCTGAACATGCCAAATCTATCATAACCCTTAGGAACGAAAAAACTTTAAATCAGCATGAAGTGACTCAATAAGAAGAGCAACTCGCACCGACTAAGTCAGAAAGAAAAAATATTGAAAAAAAAAAAAAAAACCAATTGATTCAACACCCATACTTAAGGCTCCATTTCCAAGTTCTTTAGAATCTCCTTTATCTTTTGATAAGAAGAATATCAAGATGAATGAAATGTTAGAATTATTCAAACAAGTTTAAATTAATTTACCCCTTCTTGATGCAATTAAACAAGTCCCTGCTTATGCCAAATTCCTAAAAGATTTATGCACTCAAAAGCAAAAATCTAAGGCACACATACCGAAGAAAGTCAAACTAACTAAGCAGGTCAGTTCAATCTTTCAGCAAGTTACTCCACCCAAACTTAAGGATCCTGGAACCCCAATTATATCATGTGTCATAGGAAACCTTACGATTAAGAAAGCATTGCTAGATTTAGGTGCAAGTGTTAACCTTCTCCCAAGTTCAGTGTATGACTTATTTGGATTTGAAGAATTGAAACCAACAATGATAACCCTGCAATTAGCTAACTGATCAATTAAGGTACCCCATGGAATACTGGAGGATGTGCTGGTTAAAGTGAATGAATTTTATTTTTCAGTAGACTTTCTAGTTTTAGATATGGAATATGGTCACAACCTCAGTCAAATACCAATCATTCTAGATAGACCCTTTCTAGCAACTGCTAATGCTTGTATAAGCTGTAGAACTGGGGTCATGGATGTATCTTTTGGAAATAAAAAGCTAAGGTTGAATATTTTTAATGCATCTCAAGGACCACCTCTATATTGCCATAAAGAGATCAACATGCTAAAGGGAATTATAGATGATAAGACTACTGCTTTATTCAACTCAAATCCTTTATAGGCATGTCTGACACATTTTGGAGTGGATGATTTTGATATTGATGGATATACTAAATAAATAAATACTAAAGAAATAAATGCAATTTTAGAATCATCCGATTTTAGCACCGTTCCTCTTTGGACTGTAAAATACGACCAATTACCTACACACTCTAGTACACTGATGGTACCCTCCCTAGAAGCACCACCTTCCCTAGAGTTAAAGCCTATCCCTGCTACATTAAAATATTCATTTCTTGGACCCAATGATACCCTTCTGATAATCATTGCATCTGATTTAACTATTGATCAGGAAGACTAGCTTTTAGGAGTGCTCATGGAATATAAGGAAGTGATCGGATGGTCCATTGCCGATCCGAAAGGAATTGATCCCTCCATCTGCGTGCATTATATTCATTGTGAGAAAAATGACACACCTTATAGAGACATGCAGAGGAGACTTAATCCTATTATGAGAGAGGTTGTAAAGAAAGAGGAAGTAAAATGGTTAGATGCAGGGATTATCTACCCAATTTCTGATAGCAAATGGGTTAGTCAAACCCAAGTTGTACCTAAGAAATCCAGAATTACTGTGGTGAAGAATGAAGAAGGAGAATTGCTTCCAACTCATACTACAACTTGGTGGCGAGTTTTTATAGACTATAGAAAACTGAATAATGTTACTAGAAAAGATCATTTTTCTTTACCTTTTATCGATTAAATCCTAGAACGATTAGCTGGTCAGCAATTCTTTTGTTTCCTCGATGGTTATTCAGGGTATAAGCAAATACCAGCCTTTCCTGACGATCAAGAGAAAACCACCTTCACTTGTCCTTATGGAACGTTTGCTTTTAGATGCATGCCATTTGGACTTTGTAATGCATCTGCTACATTTCAGCGATGCATGTTAGCAATTTTCTCAGACATTGTAGATAAATTTTTGGAGGTATTCATGGATGACTTTCAGTATTTGGAACCACTTTTAAGGATTGCCTTAATAACCTAGCTCAAGTATTGAAACGATGTAAACAAACAAATTTGGTGTTAAGTTGGGAAAAGAGCCATTTTATGGTCCGAGAGGGAATTGTTTTAGGCCACATTGTTTCTAAGAAGGAGATTGAGGTAGATAAGGCCAAAGTGAAAGTCATCTCAAAACTCCCACCTCAAACTACAGTTAAACAAATATGATCCCTTCTTGGTCACGCTGGATTTTATTGAAGATTCATCAAAAACTTTAGCAAAATTTCTAGACCTTTATGCAAATTGCTTGCCAAAGAAATCCCATTTATTTTTGATGAAAATTGTTTGAAATCCTTCAATACTCTTCGTACAGCTTTGACCACAGCACCAATTATCAAGCTCTCTAATTGGTCTTTTCCCTTTGAAATCATGTGTGATGCATCAGATTTTGCAATTGGTGCAGTGTTGGGACAAAGAATCAATAAGGAGCCACATGTGATTTATTATGCTAGCAAAACCCTTTCAAATGCTCAACTGAACTATACTACTACTAAAAAGGAGTTATTAGCTATTGTGTTTGCTCTAAAAAAATTTTGATCATATCTTTTAGGATCTAAAGTTCTGGTTTACTCTGATCACACGGCCCTTAAACACCTCTTATCAAAGAAAGATACTAAACCATGATTAATCAGATGGATTTTGTTTCTACAAGAATTTGACTTAGAGATCCGTGATAAGAAGGGTTCTGAAAATGTGGTAGCTGATCATATCTTTAGAATTTTAGTTGAACACACATCAAGCACAGATGAGATCATGGAGAAATTTTTGATGAACAACTGTTTTCAATTTCTTCTAGTCTTCCCTGGTTTTCCCATAATGTCAATTACTTAGCAACAAGATAAATTCCTTCTCACTGGTCTAAACAAGAAAAGGATAGATTTTTTTCACAAGTAAAGTATTATTTTTGGGAATAACCTAAACTGTTTAAGCATTGTCCTGACCAGGTAATTAGACGATGTGTCCCTGAGAGCGAATTCAAAATCATACTTAACTTCTGTCATACCCTTGCTTGTGGAGGACACTTTAGTAGAAAGAAAACAGCAGCAAAAGTGCTGCAGAGTAAATTTTATTGGCCAATACTTTTCAAGGATGCACATGAGTTTAGCCAAAACTGTTTGCATGCCAGCAAACTAAAAATATTTTCACGAAAGATATGATGCTACTGACTCCCATATTAGTAGTCAAAATTTTTGATGTTTGGGGGATTGATTTTATGGGACCTTTTCCTGTTTCATTTGGATACGAATACATATTGGTTGTTGTTGATTATGTGTCAAAATGGATTGAGGCCATAGCAACCCGAACTAATGATCATAAGGTTGTAATCAAATTCATTCAACATAATATTTTTAGTCAATTTGGGTGCCCAAGAGCTATTATTAGTGATGGAGGTAAACACTTTACTAATAGGCACTTTGAGAACTTAATGAAGAAATATGGGATAACCCATAAAGTTGCAACACCATATCATCCCCAGACTAGCGGCCAAGTAAAAATCTCTAACATGGAGATCAAATAGATTTTAGAGAAGTTGGTAAGGCCCGATAGAAAAGACTGGTCAACACATTTACATGATGCACTATGGGCTTATCGTACTCCATTTAAAACTCCATAGGAATGTCTCCTTACCGATTAGTGTTCGAAAAAGCTTATCATTTGCCAGTAGAATTGGAACATCGTGCATTTTAGGCTATTAAATAGTTTAACTTTGATATAAAAAAAGTAGGTTCCAATAGGAGATTCCAGTTGAATGAGTTAGAAGAGCTACACAATGAAGCGTACAAAAATGATAAAATTTATAAGGCTCAAACTAAAGCATATCATGATAAATACATTTCGAGAAAAACCTTCGAACCTATTCAAAAAGTTTGGCTCTTCAACTCAAGACTAAGACTTTTCCCTGAAAAACTTCGCTCCCACTAGGACGGACCCTTTCTTTTAACCCAGATATTTTCCCATGGGGCGATAGAACTCAAAGATCCTAAGCAAGGGAATATTTTTATGGTGAACGGTCAACAATTGAAGCCTTATATGGATGGAATTAATGATGAGAAGTTAGTTGAATCTATTGACCTTTTGGATCCAGCATCACCATGATTCTAAGCATAGTCTGGCTGAAGACTTTAAACTTAGCACTCTTGGAAGGAAACCTAAATTTTTATTTTCTGACTTTATTTTAGTGATTCTTATTTATAGGAATAAGAGACTGCTCCGCACGGTCACTCCTAACATTACATGAGGCATATCTCATCCAGATGGTATTTCTTCTTATTTTATTCTTCCTTATTCCATCATTGAGGACAATGAAAATTAAGTTGGGGGATAAGGGAAACCTTTTTAAAAAATATTTTGAAAACACCTTGGCAATTTTTAAAAATTTCATTTTTTTTAAATCATGTGCCATGAAAGAAATTCTATAGAGTTAGAAAGTATTAGCTAATTACTGTAGCAAGCCATGGAGTAGACTAGCTGTCAAGCTTTTAGCGACCTACCTAGGTCATCTAAAGGCTATTAGCACTTTTATTGCACATGCACACTAACGAGGTAAACTAGGTATTAGTTGTAAGGTCAATTGGAGATTCAATTATTATTGAAAATTGGTAATTGATATACACCCCGATGAGAGAAACTTGAATTTAAGGAAAGAGCTACCAGCCTAATTAAAAAATAAAAATTAAAAAAAAAGAGCAAGTCTAAACATTGGTTTTCCATCGAGTAACCGGGCACCTTCATCTAAGTAAGCATTATTGTTCGCGTCAAAAAGTGGGTAGCGTGAAGATACAAACTAGTGCACGGCTTGGAGGAAAAATTTGTCATAAACAATAAAGTAGTTAGCTTGAAAGGTAGCTAAGATACAAACTAATTAGCTCTTTAGCTAACTAGCCACATAGACAAGCATCCCACGTTTTCATGAATAGAGAGAGCTTTTGAGAATCAGCTAGCTCTTTAGTTAGCTATCTTAAAAGTGCATGAGGCCAGGTTAAAGTAGTTAGCTCTAGAGCTAACTCAATTCCAAAACTTTCATGCGGCTGAAGAGGGAATGAATAAAGTAGTTAACTTCCCAGTTAGCTAGATAAAAAGTTAACTCTACCATGCAAAAAAGTAGTTAGCTTGTTAGCTAACTCTATTCAAACTTTCATGCGCCTAGGAAGAAGAAATGAGTAAAGTAGTTAGCTGCTAAGCTAACTTGATTTATCATGCAATCGGCCAAGGTAGAAAAACGCCCCAAAGGAGTTAGCTTTTCAGCTAACTCTTTTGCAAAAACGTTCGGCCAAGAGAAACCTGCAAGAAATCCCTTAGCTAGCTGGATTAGAAATTCAGTTAGCTAACTCAAAGATCCACACGGTTTTAAGAATTATAGAAATGCCATTTACAGCTTCCAATGGGATTTACAGGAATGTCATTGACTGCATTATTTACATAAATGCAGTGGGATTTACAGAAATGCCATTGACTGCATTCGGTGGAATTTACAGGATTGCCATGCAATGCTTTGAGAAACCATTTTTTTACATGATAAGTTATCAAATATAGATTTAGTCATTTGAGAAATGAATGATCAAACATTGAAGAACCATGATAAAACATTTGGGCTTGAGGAAATTATTTTGGAATACAAATTCATTGGCTCATTTGAAAATATTTTTCATGCTATAAGGAACAATACAATAGTTCATGCAAAGGTAGTTTTAGTCATTTATAAAACAAATATTTTGTGATACTTTTGAAGAAAAAGTCCATTTGAAAAATTCATTTGCCCTTTTCAAAAATATTTGGACTTACAAAATACAATCACATTACCTTCATTTTACCTTTGTAATACCTTTCTTTTGGTATGTAGAGTAATCCAATTTGGAGTAACATTATCTTGATGATTCACCTGAAATTTGTTTAACTTAACCACAAAATCATTAGTGTCATGCTTAATTGTTTTGTGATCATCAAAATCAATATGAGGTCAACAATCTCCCCCTTTTTGATGATGACAAAACCATTAAGCATACAAAAGAAAATATATAAAATTCTCTTCCCTTTTAATGTATATACTTTTCTCTTTACATGCTATTCTCTCCCATGAATGTTCCATGAATATAATGTATGCTAATCTCTCCCATAAATGTAAATGAAGTGTATGCTATTCTCTCCCCCTTTTTGTCATTAATCAAAAAGAGATGAAAGAATGTGCACAATTAAGCATTCATCAAGGAAAAGACATTAAGCATTCATAATGCATTAAAAAGCATAAGTACATAATACAAACCATTAAGTTTATGGCTTGATCATACAAGATATAACAACAAAGATACATCAAAGTTCATCAAGGTTCATAATCTCAAATCATAAAAATAACATATATCAAGGTTCAAAATATTAAAGTTCACAACAAAGTTTATATTATAAAGAAAAATTCTAATCTTCAATAGTAACAATAAGATACAAAAATATTAATCATTTAATAACAATCATTTTTCATAACTCAATTGAAACTAATTTTTTTAAAAAAAACTTTGAATGTAGGATCAAAATATCACCTTTATATATATATATATATATATATATGGAGCAAGGTGGCAGTTTTATAGTTTGATATGCATTCAAATCATTGCCATATATAAGAGTTGATACCACATTCATACATCAAAGCACTTATAACAGTAAGATATTTGATATTTAATACATCATAGTGCTTAATGCATCAAAGTATCCAAATATTCAAGTAAGTTTCTTCTCTCCCTTACTAATTTAAAAATGTGTTGACATACAATATTAACAGATACCACATCAAATATTTGAGTTCAAATATGCTTACATTCTTCTTCCCCTTAATATTTCAAATTTGGTCTATATGTAATAAAAGTTTTATGCAAGAAATGATACCAATGTCATATAATCAAAACATTTTATAAATGTATCGTGCTAATCTCAATGTATATATGAAAAATACATAGGCATTCTATAAAATCAACACAATTCAATTTCACATTTCATATGATAAAATAAGATTTCTTACATAGGTGATATGCAAACAAGATATTACAACAAAATATGTATCACCTTTATCAAATCCTTTTCATTTCATGCATAGGCAATTTGTTATAAGATATGATCAAGAAATGATACCACTAATAAAGTAGGCATTTAATAATTCAAGTCTTATAGTAAAATCATATCAAGCAAGGAGTAAATAGATCAAGCTGATACTACTAGTTTCCGATCATGGGCCTGCAACCCATATCACTCGACAAATGTACCGATACTTTAGATTTCTTCACGCTAAACTTTTTCAAAATTTTCTTGATGTACAAGGATTGGCTTATGAAGATCCTCTTCTTTGATTGCTTGATTTGAAGTCCGATAATTGATTTTACCCATTATGCTCATCTCGAACTCCCCCTGCATGAACTTAGCAAAATCTTGGAACAAGAAATTATTAGTAGCACCGAATATAATGTCATCTTCATAAATTTGTACTATCAATATATCATCATTCTATCTTTTAATTCATAATGTTGCATTAACATTTTCATTAATAAATTTATTGCTAATCAAAAACTTAATAAGCCTATCAAACCATGCCTGGGGTACTTGTATCAAACCATATAAAGCTTTGTTCAATTGAATACACGGTTTGGAGACACAAGATTTTTGAAATCGGGTGGTTGATCAATAAATACTTGTTCAGCAATATATTCATTAAGGAAAGTGCTTTTAACATCCATTCAATATAATTTAACATTCATAAAGCAAGCAAATGCAAGAAGTAATCTAATAATCTTTAATCTAGCAATAGGAACATATGTTTCATCAAAATCAATATCTTCCTCTTGATTATATTCTATAGCTAACAATATTGCTTTATTTCTAATAAAATTATCATGCTCATCCAATTTGTTTCTAAATTCTCATATAATTTATCATGCATGTCATTTAGGCTCTATATGAAAAACAAATGCAAAATTAATACATGTATTTCTAAATGATGATCTAATCCTAATATCATAAGATGGATCACTTAATATTAGCTCTTTAGGATGATTATAGACATACCTTCATTAGCTTTCAAATTCAGCATTACCTTGTGGTTCATCATGTTGAATTTCTTCTTCATGTATCGCTTGTATCATTGAATGCAAGGTGAGCTTCTTGACTTGACTTTAATTTCATCTGTATCAATTAAAACCTTTCTCTTTCTTAATGGAAGATCATTAGATTCATCAAATATAACATGAATATAAGGTCTTATGTTTATTACAAGATTTTTCAAAGTGCCAATTTTTTAAATTCTTTTCTATGATCACTTCTAATAGAGAAAATAGGAAAACCTTTTTCATTTGAAATTCTTCTAAGGAGTTTTAAAAAACTGAAGATGCTTCATTTTTGCTAACTAAGAATAAAACTTATGTAAATCGAGAAAATCATCAATAATCATGAATCCATATGCAAAAATTCTAAAAGATTAGAAGTTGAAATCATATTTTTATACTTAAAATAAATTCTTATTAATTTTTTAAAAATTTGTATGTATCACAAATCTTATCTTTTTTGGAATTCAATTTTGGCAAACCTTTAACCAAATCATTTTTGAATAATTTAGAAAGCAAATCCATGCTGACATAAGCAAGTCTATGATGTCATAACTAGATATATCAATTTTAGCATTCATGACAACTAGACATTCAATAATCTGGTCATTAACAATATAAACATTACTATGCCTATGACTAATGGCTTTCATGCAGTCATCAACAGGATTTATAATTATGCAAAGCAATAATTCAACAAATAATTTCAAAACCTTTTTCATAAAATTGACTAATGCTAGACAAGTTATGATTCAATCCATTTAAAAGCAAGATATTATTAACATAAGTAGAGGGAGTGATATCAATTTTATCAATGCCAATAATGTTACCTTGGTCATTACTTTCAAAGGTAACCACTCCTCCATCAATTGCATTCAAAGTGATGAATTGAGATTCATCATCCATCAAGCGTCTTAAGCACCCGCTATCTAAGTATCATTTTCTTTTTGCTCCATGGGTTGCAAGATACACCTGCATCCATAATATCAAGTTTTGCTTCTAGGTACCCAAGCTTTCTTGGATCCTTTAGGGTTAGCTAAAATGGTTCCTTTTGGAACCCATATTTGTTTAACTTTGTGTGTGCGATAAGTATATGCTTTGTGTCCTAATTTACCACATTTAAAGCATGTAATTTTAGTTGAATCATCAGCATGCACATAAATATTTTTCAGAAATTTTTATCTTTTTAAAGGATTGTATCCTAGGCCAGCTTTGTTAAAAATAGCTCTTTGATTTTCAAGAATCATGTTAAGTTTAGTAGAGCTTAAAGTAAACTTATCTACAATAGGTTTCAATCTATCTACTTCATTTTTCAAATTCATGTTTTCTTGTAATAAAACTTTATTTTCTTCTAAAAGTTTATCCTTTTCTAAAGTAAGATTTTGAACTTGATTTTTCAAATCTTTATTTTTTGAACTGAGATTTGCAAATCATCAATTAATTCATAAAATGCACCATGCAATTTGTTGGGAAGATTGTTGAGAATTTGTCGCCCCAATATAATTGATTTTGATGATTACCAAAAGCCATGAGTATATTAAAAGATGCAATGAGTTTATTTACATGAGCAATGAATTTATTTAGAACAATCAATGAGTATGTTAAGTATGACTTTAATCAATTTGAAAGTAACTTCAAGCTCCATGTTTAAGCTTTCAAAAAGAAATTTTTATACTTCATATTTCAATCAATGAGTTTTTGGAACATTTCTTGAATTGATTCCTAATGACAATTTTATATATTCAAGTCAAAAATTGATTTAAAATGAATCTGGAACGAATTTCAAAGTCAATCAAAAATTCTCTGATTTTTGATACGTTCCGGAGCCGACTCTAGAGTTTCAGAGTCGACTCCACTCAGTATACAGAGATGTTGTCTCGAGTCGACCCCTGTGATTTCAAGAGTCGACCCCCGATTTGTCGAGCCGACTCCATGACTGTGTGAGTCGACTCCGCTCAGACACCAGAGTTATTTTTCTGAGCACTTCTCGAGTCGACCCCTTGCTTTTCATGAGTCGACCCCCGACTGTCAGGAGTCGACACCTTATTTTTGATGAGTCGACCCTTTAACTTTCTGAATATTTCTATTTTTGGTATCGCGTCTTCGAGCCGACTCGCCTAAAGCAGGAGTCGACTCCAACAAATCTGGGCGTGATTTTTCTGAATGCCAACTCAGCGTCAACGGTAAGATTTTTCAATAACGGCTATTTTTCTTTGTTTCTAACGGCTATATTTTTGCAGAGTCTATAAATAGAGAGGCCGTTTTCAAATCAAAGAGATAAAAATAGAGAGATCAAAGAGAAAAAAGAGAAAAAGAAAAAACAGAGCGTCATTTGAAAAATCCGAGATTCAAAAATAGAGTGAAAGAAAAGTGTGAAATCAAAGGAGCTTCATCTGTGCTCAAGTTCATCAATCCAAGAAAGCTTCAGAAGAAAATCCAAGAGCCATTCAAGAGCAAATCAAGAGATTTTCAACATTCAAAGAAAGGAAGAAAAAGCTCAAATCCTCCAACATTCAATCCGTGAAGAATCTGAGCTGAGGCCCGATTCCACACTTCAAAGGAGTTGAGGAAAGAAGAAAAGAAGAAAAGCCTCAAAATCAAATCTAAACAGGCTTTTCTAAACTTTGTTTTATTTTGAAATATCTGCTCATAAGGAGCTTTGTATTAAAAACATATTTCTATTTTTGTGTCTAATTCAATCAGGGGGATTGAATTAGTGGAGGTAGTTTACCTCGGTACAAGCTAAGGTATAGCTTGTGTTTGGGTTTTGTGCTGGTGAGCCCGTGTAAAACCGGCTGGGTTCGTTGTGATCCCGGAAAAACAACAAGTTTGGGTTGTGAGCTTGTAAAACAACTCGACTGTAATCGAGGAGATTATAGTGTGGACCCAAGTGGAGCTTGGGAGTGGACGTAGGTGTTGGATACACCGAACCACTATAAAATCTTTGTGTTTGCCGTGCTTATTGACTCTCTCTATCTCTGTTTTATTACTGCACTTGATTAATTGCATTTGCCTTCATCTTTTAAGCAAACTATTTAAAAGGCTTAATTTTTAAAGAACCCAATTCACCCCCCCCCTTGGGTTGCCATCTGGGCCAACAATTGGTATCAGAGCTTGTGCTCATTTGTTTTGATCACACGATCAAGAGCGAAAGATCCAAATGGCAACACAAGCCAGCTCATTTTGCTGAGGTCATTCTACAAATAGACCACCCTGTTTAATGGTTCCAACTATTCATATTGGAAAGCAAGAATGAGGATATTCATTCAAGCTTCTGATTATGAATTATGGAGTGTCATAATTAATGGACCTAGTACACCCACACACTTAGTTGATGGTTCTATAGTTCCTAAGCCCGAAAGGGATTGGAATGAAAATGATAGGAAGATGGCTCAGCTTAATGCAAAAGCCATGAATGTTTTATATTGTTCTCTTGATGCTAATGAATTTAATCGTATCTCTACCTGTAATTCCGCTAAAGAGATATGGGATAGATTAGAGGTTACCCATGAGGGAACCAACCAAGTTAAAGAATCTAAGATTAATATACTTGTGCATAAATATGAATTGTTTAGCATGGAACAATCTGAAACCATAACATGCATGTATACTAGATTTACTGATATTGTTAATGGTTTGAAGAGTCTTGGAAAACCTATACTAATGCTGAACTTGTTCGCAAAATTCTTAGGTCATTACCAAGATCATGGGAAGCCAAAATGACAGCCATTCAAGAAGCCAAAGACCTAACACTTTACCTTTGGAAGAGCTTCTTGGATCTCTTATGACCCATGAATTGACAATGAAGCAACATGTGAGGAGGACACAAAGAAGAAGAAAGTGATTGCCCTCAAGGCTGCAAAAGTTGAAGATAGCAGCAGCGATGATGATGATGATGATGAAGACACAGCTCTCTTAGCAAGAAAGTTTAAGAAATTCATGAGGAGAAAGAAACCCTTCCACAAAAGAAATTTGGAAATAAGATGGAAGGAGAAAAGGAAAAAGGACAAGGACAAAGAAAAAGAGAAAGACCCCTTGACTTGTTATGAATGTAAGAAACCGGGGCATTATAGATATGAATGTCCGCAATTGAAAAAGCCTACAAAAAAAAGAAGGCGTATGTTGCAACTTGGAGCGACAGTGATGAATCTTCTTCCGAAGAAGAAGAACAAAAGGAGTTGCCAACATTTGTTTTATGGCGACGACGACGATGAGGTAAGTTCTGAAAACCCTTGTGATGATTTGCTTTTGATGAATTATTTGAAGCCTTCAATGAACTTGTAGATGATTTTAAGGTTTTGAAAAAGAAATACAAGATTTTAAAAATGAAAATTTAACTTTCATTAAAGAAAAGGAAAATCTTAATAATGAAATTAATAAACTTAAAATCTGAAAATGAAAATTTGGTAAAAGAAAAGAATTAATTACCAATAAAAAATAATCTAAAAAAGAAGTTAAAAATATAAGAACATAGTTGATAAATTCACCTTAAGTTCAACTAAACTAAACATGATTTTAAATAGTCAAAAAGCAGTTTTTGACAAGGCTGGATTAGGATATAACACTTTAAGAAAACAAAAATCTTTGAAAAATATTTTTGTATGCTAGCCAAAGTAACATCACTTGTTTTAAATGTAATTTAAAAGGGCATAAATCATTTGAATGTAAAATTCAAAAACCAAATAAAAATTTAAATTTTAAAGGAAAGAAAATATGGGTTCCGAAAGGAACAATATTTGTTGCTACTAACCATGAAGGACCCAAGAAAGCTTGGGTACCTAAACATAAAGTTTGATTTCATTGCAGGAATGTCTTGTGGCCAAGAGATCAAAGAGAAAGTGGTATCTTGATAGTGGCTGCTCAAGACATATGACGGGTGACAAAGAAGAATTCATCACCCTTGAAGAAAAGAAAGGAGGAGTTGTTACGTTCGGTGATAATGGTAAAGGTCAGATTATGGGCCTTGGTAAAATCCGTATAACTCCATCCACTTTATAGATAATGTACTTTATGTTGATGGTTTGAAGCATAACTTAATTAGTATAAGCCAATTGTGCGATAAAGATTTTAAAGTATCATTTGAAACTTCTTTCTGCACAGTATCTAATTCCATTGATAATAGCATTGTATTTACTGGTTATAGACATGGCAATGTTTACTTGGTTGACTTAGACAAATTATCTATGATGATCATTGCTTAATTGCTGATAATGCTAATATGAATGAAATTGGATGGTTATGGCATCGTAGATTAGGTCATGCAAGCACACACCTAATTTCAAAACTAATTAAAATGGACTTAGTTAAAGGGCTACCTAAAATAGATTTTGAAAACAACAAAATATGTGATGCATGTCAATTTGGAAAACAAACAAGAAGTTCTTTCAAATCTAAAAATGTTGTTTCAACTTCTAGGCCATTAGAGCTACTTCACATGGACCTTTTTGGACCAACTAGAACCACAAGTCTAGGAGGAAAGAAATATGGTCTTGTGATTGTAGATGATTACTCTAGATACACTTGGGTATTGTTTTTAGCTCACAAAGATGAGACTTTCTCGATATTCCTGAAATTCTTTAAGAAAGTCACAAATGAGAAAAACACTACCATAGTGTCTCTAAGAAGTGATCATGGAACTGAATTTGAAAATCACCTATTTGAAAATTTTTGTGCTGAAAATGGTATTAATCATAATTTTTCTGCACCTAGGACCCCACAACAAAATGGTGTTGTTGAAAGGAAAAATAGGACTTTAGAAGACATGGCCCGTACCATGCTATGTGAAAGCAACCTACCAAAGTACTTTTGGGCGGAAGCTATAAACACGGCATGTTACATTTTAAATAGAGCCCTAATAAGACCAATACTTAAGAAAACACCTTATGAACTATGGCAAAACAGAAAACCTAATATTAGATATTTTCATGCATTTGGTTGTAAATGTTTTGTTCACAATAATGGTAAAAATAATTTAGGCAAATTTGATGCTAAATCTGATGAAGGAATATTCTTAGGATATTCAACAACTAGTAAAGCATATAGAGTATTTAACAAGAAAACTTTAGTTGTTGAAGAATCCATTCATGTAGTTTTTGATGAATCTTTAGCAACTCGTTCCGAAAAGTTTGATGATGAGGAAGATACAAACATAATTGAGAAAGATCTTGAAAAATTAAATATTGATGTATCTTCAGATCATGAGCAAGAGCTAAAGATAATGATTCACCTAAGGATGATGATACTAACACTAATCATAATGATATGATCTTCCTAGAGATTGGAGATATGCTTATAGTCACCCTAAGGAATTGATTATAGGTGATCCATCTCAAGGAATAAGAACTAGATCATCTATGAGAAATATTAGTAATCATCTTGCATTTGTATCACAAATTGAACCTAAAACTATTGAAGAAGCTGAAAAAGATAATAATTGGATGTTAGCAATGCAAGAAGAATTAAATCAATTTACTAGAAATAATGTATGGACATTAGTAGAAAGACCTAAAGATCATTCTGTTATAGGATCAAAATGGGTATTTAGAAATAAACTAGATGAAAATGGCATAGTAATTAGAAACAAAGCTAGATTAGTTGCAAAAGGATATAATCAAGAAGAAGGTATTGATTTTGATGAAACCTTTGCACCAGTAGCTAGATTAGAAGCCATTAGACTATTACTTGCATTTGCATGTCACATGAATTTTAACTTATTTCAAATGGATGTAAAAAGTGCTTTTCTAAATGGATTTATAAATGAAGAAGTATATGTAGAACAACCACCAGGTTTTGAAGATCATGAATTTTCAAATCACGTTTTTAAATTGCACAAAGCATTATATGGTTTGAAACAAGCACCTAGAGCATGGTATGATAGATTAAGTAAATTCTTAATTGAAAATGATTTTATAAGAGGAAATGTAGATAAAACATTATTTTTGAAAAGAAAAGGTAAAGATTTATTAGTAGTTCAAATATATGTTGATGATATTATTTTTGGTGCTACTAACAATCTTCTATGTCAAGAATTTGCTAAGTTGATGCAGGGTGAGTTTGAAATGAGCATGATGGGAGAACTCAACTTCTTCCTTGGACTCCAAATCAAACAAGAAAGAAGGGATTTTCATCAACCAAACCAAGTACACAAGAGAAATACTCAAAAAGTTTGGTATGGATTCAATCAAACCCCTTGGAACTCCAATGAGTCCTTCATGCAAGCTTAGACAAAGATGAGGAAGGTAAGAAAGTTGATCAAAAGTATTATCGAGGTATAATCGGATCCCTACTCTACTTAACTGCAAGTAGACCTGATATAATTTCTCTGTTTGCTTATGTGCTAGATTTCAATCAGAACCTAAAGAATCTCACTTAATTGCTGTTAAAAGAATACTAAGATACTTAAATGGAACAAAAAATGTAGGTTTATGGTATTCTAGAGACTCAACATTGAACTTAATTGCATATTCTGATTCTGATTATGCTGGATGTAAGTTAGATAGGAAAAGCACAAGTGGTGCATGCCAATTCTTAGGAAGTAACTTAATCTCATGGTTTAGCAAAAAGCAAAATTCAGTTGCATTATCAACTACTGAAGCTGAATATGTTGCAGCTGGAAGTTGCTGTGCTCAAATCCTATGGATTAAGCGACAACTTGAAGACTATGGTATCACACTTGACAAAACACCTATAAAATGTGACAATACAAGTGCAATTAATCTAACAAAAAATCCAATTCAACATTCTAGAACAAAACACATAGAAATTAGATATCATTTTATTAGAGAACATGTAAATAATGAAATATGTCTTGATTATGTTAATACTGAAGATCAATTAGCTGATATATTTACAAAACCCTTGAGTGAAGAAAGATTCTGTTATCTTAGAGGAGAGTTAGGGATTTGTGATCCATTAGAATGAATTTGAAACCCCTAAGGAAATTTTATCTAAAATTCTTTCAAATCCTTGATCTTTAAGGAAATCTTATCTAGAATTCATATCTAATTGATCTATTAAAATCCAATGATTTTTTATCAATTTTTATGATCAATATCCGGACACATTTCAGATTCTCTGAAACTTTATGTTTTTGCTCTGAAATGGTCTCGGAGCCGACTCGGTCAGTATCGGAGTCGACTCCATGTTTCTGCTGAAACTCTGGAGCCGACCCCATCTCTGCGAGTCGACTCCACTTCGGGATAGTTTTCTGTGACTACCCGGAGTCGACCCCACACTTTGCGGGAGCCGACTCGAAGTGGTCCCAGGTCGATTTATCTAGGGCAGAGTCGACTCCCGTTCATTTCTATCTTCTCAAATCATCAAAT
>UESW01003841.1:973139-1168565 GCA_900491605.1 Calamus simplicifolius | reverse complement strand
GAAATTGATTAATCAAATGATATTAAAATGATTGAATGAATGAGATAAATAATTGAATGAATGGGATATTTATTTGAGTTTCATAGGGGGAGCTACCTCATTCAGGGGGAGCCTAAGCCTAACTATGAAAATAAAATAAATTCTCTAATCAATCATGCATAAACTCAATGTTTTTGTCATCATCAAAAAGGGGGAGATTGTTGGGGAGATTGTTGAGAATTTGTTGCCCCAATCTTATTGATTTTGATGATTACCAAAAGCCATGAGTATATTAAAAGATGTAATGAGTTTATTTACATGAGCAATGAATTTATTTAGAACAATGAATGAGAATGTTAAAGTATAACTTTAATCAATTTGAAAGTAACTTCAAGCTCCATGTTTAAGCTTTCAAAAAGAAATTTTATACTTCATATTTAATCAATGAGTTTTTGGAACATTTCTTGAATTGATTCCTAATGACAATTTTATTATATTCAAGTCAAAAAATTGATTTAAAATGAATCTGGAACGAATTTAAAGTCAATCAGAAAATTCTCTGATTTTTGATACGTTCCGGAGCCGACTCTAGAGTTTCAGAGTCGACTCCACTCAGAATACAGAAATGACTGTCTGTCTCGAGTCGACCCCTATGATTTCATGAGTCGACCCCCGATTCTGTCGAGCCGACTCCATGACTGTGTGAGTCGACTCCGCTCAGACACCAGAGGTGTGTTTTTCTGAGCATTTCGCGAGTCGACCCCCAACTTTTCATGAGTCGACCCCCGACTGTCAGGAGTCGACACTTTATTTTTGATGAGTCGACCCTTTGACTTTCTGAATATTTCTATTTTTGGTATCACGACTTCGAGCCGACTCGCGGAAAGCAGGAGTCGACTCCAGCAAATCTGGGCAAGATTTTTCCGAATGCCAACTCAGCGTCAACGGTAAGATTTTTAATTAACGGCTATTTTTCTTTGTTTCTAACGGCTATATTTTTGCAGAATCTATAAATAGAGAAGCCGTTTTCAAATCAAAGAGATAAAAATAGAGAGATATTCACTTCAAGAGAAAAGAAGAGAAAAATCGAAAAAACAGAGCTTCATTTGAAAAAATCCGTGATTCAAAATAGAGTGAAAGAAAAAGTGTGAAATCAAAGGAAGCTCCTTCTGTGCTCAAGCTCAACAATCCAAGGAAGCTTCAGAAGAAAATCCAAGAGCTATTCAAGAGCAAATCAAGATTTTCAACTTCAAAGAAAAGAGAAAAAGCTCAAAACCTCCAACTGCTTCAACGTGAAGAATCCGAGCTGAGGCCCGATTCTACACTTCAAGGAGTTGAGGAAAGAAGAAAAGAAGAAAAGCTCAAAAGCCAACCAACTGCAAATCAGGCTTTTCTAAACTTTATTCTTATATTTGTTTATCTGCTCATTAAGGAGCTTTGTAATTGAAAAACAACATTTCTATTATTTGTGTCTAGTTCAATCTGGGGGATTGAACTAGTGGAGGTAGTCTTACCTCGGTACAAGCTTGGTAAGCTTGTGTTAGGGTTTTTGTGCTGGTGAGCCCTTGAAAACCAGCTGGGTTCGTTGTGATCCCGGGAAAACAACAAGTTTGAGTTGTGAGCTTGTAAAACAACTCTGCTGTAATCAAGGAAGATTATAGTGTGGACCCAAGTGAATCTTGGGAGTGGACGTAGGTGTTGGATACACCGAACCACTATAAAATCTTTGTGTTTGCCGTGCTTTCATTGACTCTTCTCTATCTCTGTTTTATTCACTGCACTTTGTATTTACATTGCATTTGCCTTCATTCTTCTTAAGCAAACTATTTTAAAAGGCTAATTTTTTAAAGAACCCAATTCACCCCCCCCCCCTCTTGGGTTGTCATCTGGGCCAACACAATTCATCAAATGTAAAATCATCTAACAAGTTGGGGTTTATCTCTTCATTGTTCGCCATAAGACAAAGATTTTCTTCTTCATTCTTCTCTTCTTCTTCAGAGCTTGATGCATCACTATCGCTCCATGTAGCTATCATAGCCTTCTTTTTAAATTTCTTGAGACCTTTCTTTAGATATGGACAATCTGGCTTGTAGTGTCCCGGTTTGTTGCATTCATAACAAATTACTTCATATTCTTTTTCATTGCTTGGCTCTCCTTTCATTAATGCTCTCTTTCTTCCTTTAAATTTCTTTCATGAATTTCTCAAATTTTCTTGTAATGAGAGCTAGATCATTTTTCTCATCACTTTCACTTGAGGTGCTCTCATTTTCATCATTTAGAGTTGTACTCTTTAGTCCCAATATTCTCTTCTTTTTGGATTGTTCTTCATCAATATGTTGTTGCTGATGAAGCTCATGAGTCATTAATGAACCAACTAATTCTTCAAGAGATAGTGTGTTGAGGTCCTTGGCTTCTTGAATTGCAGTAACTTTGGCCTCCCAAGACCTAGGCAAGGATCTTAAAACTTTTCTAACAAGATCACCATTAGTATAAGATTTTTCAAGGCTTTTCAGCCCATTAATAATGTTAGTGAATCTGGTAAACATATCACCAATGCTTTCATATGATTCCATTTTAAACAATTCATATTCATGTACAAGCATATTTATTCTAGATTCTTTAACTTGATTGGTACCCTCATGGGTAACTTCAAGTCTATTCCAAATTTCCTTAGCAGATATGCATGTAGAAATACGATTAAATTTATTGGCATCTAAAGAACAATATAATACATTTATGGCTTTAGCATTCAGCTGAGCCATCTTCTTATCATGCACATCCCATTCTGTTTCCGGTTTGGAAATATCAATACCATCAGATTTAATAGTGGGTGTGTGAGGTCCATTGACTATGATACTCCATAAATCATAATCAAGTGCTTGAATAAAAATTTTTATACGTGCTTTCCAATAAGTGTAATTTGTGCCATCAAATAGAGGTGGTCTATTAGTTGACTGTCCCTCAGTCAAAACTGAACCCATTTGGATTGCTAATGATCTTTGGCTCTAAGCTTGTTAAAGCAATAGAAATCAGGAGCACGCTGCTCTGATACCACTTGTTGCCCAGATGTAGCAACCCAAGAGGGGGGGGTGAATTGGGTTTCCTAAAAATTAATTACTAGTGCAGATATGTGCTTAATCACTAGTTAAAAAATTAGTTTGCAGCGGTGTAGTAGAGTGCACGAAACAAAATCACACAGAATAAGCAATCACAAACACAAGAGGGTTTATAGTGGTTCGGTGCCAAACTCGGCTCCTACGTCCACTCCCCAAAACCCTCTGGGAATTTCACTAATCGTATCACAACGATTACAACCCCTAGCCTTCCCGGCTAGTCCTCTTGTTTCACGGCACAAGGCAGCCAATCCCCTAGCCTTCCTGGCTAGTCCTCTTATTTCACGGCACAAGGCAGCCAATTCCTTAGCCTTCCCGGCTAGTCCTCTTGTTTAACGGCACAAGGAAGCCAAACAACAATCTAGGGTTATCTCTAACCCTATTACAAGAAATATCAGAGAATATAACAAATAGCTCCTAACTTGAGCAAATATTCAAAGAAGAACTTTACAAATTTTGAAGCAAGTCTTCAGCAATGGATGTGGATCTCCGAGGTAGCTGAAGCTTGGAAATGTTTCACCGGATCTGGACGACTAGAACAAGGATTAAGATTTGCAACTTCACAGCACAAGAGCTTGCTCTTTAACACTCTGAAAAATATGCAATGAACACTCTCTTTTTGATTTCTTTCTTTTTCTTTTTCTTTTTCAGATTTTCATAGATTTGTCAACAAAAAACGTCAAGAAATCGTCAAAAAGTTCTACTGATCACATCTATTTAAACCAAAACAAAAATAATGTCCGTTAGATACATTGGTAAATAAAGGAAATTAAAAACGGAAAGAAATATAACCGTTTGAATTTATTTCCCTAAACATTGATTGCATTTAATCCTTTTGCAAAGAAAGATTTATGTCAAACACCAAAAGAAAATGCCAGTAAATGAAAATGGAAATTAAAGGAGAGAGAGAGCATTTAATATTTGAGAGAACTGATTGGCTGGAATTAATTTCCAGCTAACTCCTTGAGGTCGTGCGGCCATGGAAGAAACAAGGGAGAAGCACCAAGCTAGCTAAACAACTAAAGCTAGCTAGCTTGAAAACAAGATTCCACGGCAACAAGAAATCAGCCATATCCAAAGAAATAAAGGAGCTAGCTAGCAAGCTAGCTCAATTCAATATCCACACGGCTAGGTAAAGAAGCCAGGAAAAAAAAAAGTTAACTCTCTATTCAAGGTTTCATACTTTAATTCAAAAGGAGTTAGCTATTTAGCTAACTCAAATATGAATTCATGCGGCAAAGAGAATAAAGTGGTTAACTTCCTAGTTAGCTTGCTTGGAAAAGTGCACGGCTTGGAGGAAAAATTCTGCCATAAACAATAAAGTAGTTAGCTTGAAAGGTAGGTAAGATACAAACTAGTTAGCTCTTTAGCTAACTAGCCACATAGACAAGCATCCCACGTTTTCATGAATAGAGAGAGCTTTTGAGAATCAACTAGCTCTTTAGTTAGCTATCTTAAAAGTGCATGAGGCCAGGTTAAAAGTAGTTAGCTCTAGAGCTAACTCAATTCAAAAACTTTCATGCGGCTGAAGATGGAATGAATAAGTAGTTAACTTCCCAGTTAGCTAGATAAAAAGTTAATTCTACCATGCAAAAAAGTAGTTAGCTTGTTAGCTAACTCTATTCAAACTTTCATGCGCCTGGGAAGAAGAAATGAGTAAAGTAGTTAGC
Organism: Calamus simplicifolius; assembly: GCA_900491605.1. Taxonomy (NCBI): domain Eukaryota; kingdom Viridiplantae; phylum Streptophyta; class Magnoliopsida; order Arecales; family Arecaceae; genus Calamus; species Calamus simplicifolius. Next base: position 1,163,803 of record UESW01003841.1, on the reverse strand, counting down.
TGCTAAGCTAACTTGATTTATCATGCAATCGGCCAAGGGAGAAAAACGCCCCAAAGGAGTTAGCTTTTCAGCTAACTCTTTTGCAAAACGTTCGGCCAGGAGAAACTTGCAAGAAATCCCTTAGCTAGCTGGATTAGAAATTCAGTTAGCTAACTCAAAGATCCATACGGTTTTAAGAATTACAGAAATGCCATTTACATCTTCCAATGGGATTTACAGGAATGCCATTGACTGCATTCAGTGGGATTTACAGAAATGCCATTGACTGTATTCAATGAAATTTACAGGATTGCCATGCAATGCTTTGAGAAACTATTTTTTTTACATGATAAGTTATCAAATATAGATTTAGTCATTTGAGAAATGAATGATCAAACATTGAAGAACCATGATAAAACATTTGGGCTTGAGGAAATTATTTTGGAATACAAATTCATTGGCTCATTTGAAAATGTTTTTCATGCTATAAGGAACAATACAATAGTTCATGCAAAGGTAGTTTTAGTCATTTATAAAACAAATATTTTGTGATACGTACTTTTGAAGCAAAAGTCCATTTGAAAATTTCATTTACCCTTTTTAAAAACATTTGGACTTACAAAAATACAATCACATTACCTTCATTTTACCTTTGTAATACCTTTCTTTTGGTATGTAGAGTAATCCAATTTGGAGTAACATTATCTTGATGATTCACCTGAAATTTGTTTAACTTAACCATAAAATCATTAGTGTCATACTTAATTGTTTTGTGATCATCAAAATCAATATGAGGTCAACAATTGGTTTTAGGATCAAGCCCCTTACCATCTTACCAAAAGCTATAGCTGTCAGTAAAGGCGGTACTTTATTTCCTTAAGCCCCAAGGCTGATTCCTGCAGGGCACCCCCCATAGTTCACAACGGCATCACAGAGCCCCACGCTAAGCGGCGGGTGGACATGAGGGGCTTCGCAGTGCATCCACGTGGCATGCACCGGACGCTAAGCGACGGGCGGACATGAGTGGCTTCATAGTGCATCCACGTGGCACGCACCGGTTGGTTGGGCTGTCAAGCACCGATGCCATATGTGGGCCCCCATAAGCCCATGGCAGCGAATCACAAGGGAGACGCTGGCCCTCATAAGCCAACAATTCCCCCCCCCCAGTTGGTTGGGTTGTCAAGCACCGATGCCATATGTGGGCCCTCATAAGCCCATGGCTGTGAATCACAAGGGAGATGCTGGCCCCCATAAGCCAACAATTCTCCCCCACCCCCCCCCCCCCCCCCCCCCAGCGACACCCCGGGGGATTCGAACCAACAACCAGGTTTTAGGATCAAGCCCCTTACCATCTTACCAAAAACTATAGCTTTCAGTAAAGGCGGTACTTTATTTCCTTAAGCCCCAAGGTTGATTCCTGCAGGGCACCCCCCACAGTTCACAATGGCATCGCAGAGCCCCACGCTAAGTGACGGGCGGACATGAGGGGCTTCGCAGTGCGTCCACGTGGCACGCACCGGTTGGTTGGGCTGTCAAGCACCGATGCCATATGTGGGCCCCCATAAGCCCATGGCAGTGAATCACAAGGAAGACGCTGGCCCCCATAAGCCAACACACCCTTCCTTGGCCTACAAACCATATCCTTCATTTTGCATTAACCAAAGCCTTTAACTCCAAAATTAACTAGACGTCAGCCCCTAAGAAACTCGAGCTCAATAGGATAAGGCACCCGAAAGAGTTGGATTGAGTCAGAATTAACTGACTAACTGGTGTCTAGAAAAGGAAAGAAAAGTGGTTATTTAATTGGTTCCGTTCGGGGGACCCCCACTGACTTTACCCTTAACTGGCTAGTTGCTCAATTAGTTTTTGAATTGGAGAGCTCCAAAGCGGTCTTGAAAGTTAGGAGCTGTCTAGATTTAGGTTAAGCTTAGGGTAGAGAGTTTAATCTTTGTTAACTTGATTGCTAATAATTATTAAATCCTAATTAAATTAGTCTTCATTGCTCTTAGTTCTAGGAATCTCTTAGGATACTTATTTTATAATCTTCTTCTTTCTCTTCTATTACATTAGTTTAATTTAAAAAAAAATGAATTACTATTTGCTTTAGAGTACACCGATAGGGTGTATGCTTGGTCGCCGATCGTTACAACCTAATCTCATACCCCTAGATCCTGAAATAGAAAGAACCTTTAGAGTAAACAGACTTAGAATTATGGACCCTAATAACGAAAATGATCCACCAAGCCAATTAAAGGAGTATTTCACTCCTTCAAAATATACCTACTCTTCTTGTATTCAAGTGCCCCCAATGGAGGCCACTCAATATGAGATCAAGTGAAGTGTGATTCAAATGTTACCTTTATTTTATGGACTTGCAAATGAAGACCCTTACAAACATCTAGATGAGTTTCTTAAATTTTGTTCTACTGTAAAAATTTAAAATTTTTCTGACGATGCTCTTAGACTTAAGTTGTTCCCATTTTCTCTCAACAATAAAGCCAAATATTGGTTAAATTCTTTAGATACTATAATAATTTCAACCTGGGACCATCTTCAGAAAGAGTTTCTCAAAAAATACTTTCCTATAGGAAAAACTAATCAAATTAGAAAAGCTATTGTTGGCCCAGATGGCAACCCAAGAGGGGGGGGGCGAATTGGGTTCTTAAAAATTTAAGACTTTTTAACTTTAATTGATTAGTTAGCAAGATGTGCAAGTGAGATTAACTAATAAGCAATGAACAAGCAAATAAAGAGAGATAGAGATAGAGAAAATAAGGCACGGCAAACACAAGATAATTTTATAGTGGTTCGGCGCAACCAGCACCTACGTCCACTCCCAAGATTCACTTGGGTCCACACTATAATCTCTCTAGATTACAGCCGAGTTGTTTTCCAAGCTCACAACTCAAACTTGTTGTTTTACCGGGTGCACAACGAACCCAGCTGGTTTTAACTCGGGCTTACCAGCACAAAACCCTACACGTTGTTTTTCTGGGCTCACAACTAACCCAACACAAGCACTCCGGCTTGTAACGAGGTATACCAACCTCCACTAATTCAATCCACTGATTGAATCAGCAAACAAATAAAATGATAGTGTTTGAACAATAAGTGCTCCCCTTGAGCAATATACAAATGAAGTACAAAATATTAAAAGGTTAGAAAAGCCTGATTGTATTTGCAGATGGTAGATGCTTGGGCTTTCTCCTTCTTCTCTTCAACTCCTCTAGAAGTGTTGAATCACGCCTCAGCTAGATTCTTGACCGTTGAAGACTTTGGAGTTGAGATGAAGCTTTTTCCTCTTTTGAAAATCCGCCGATTTGACCTTTGAAACGCACTTGGATTTTCTTCTGGCTTTGTGGATTGATGAGAAGGAGTAGACGAAACTTTCACTTGGATTTCACTCCTTTTGAAACACTCTTCTTTGAGCTAAATGATTTTTCCAATATGCTCTGTTTTTCCCTCTTTTCAAATGATATTCTTTTCTCTCTTTTTGATTTTCTCTGGGTTGTTTTGATTTGAAAAGAACTCCTCTATTTATAGAATCTGCAAAAATATATCCGTTAGAGACAGGAAAAATAGCCGTTATTCAAAAATCTTACCGTTGGGGCTGATGTGTCATCGTTAAAAATCGCGCCCAGAATTCGCGGAGTCGACTCGAGCTCTGAGGGAGTCGGCTCGAGGTCGATTACCAAAAATAGAAACATTTTAACATTGAAGGGTCGACTCGCGAAAACATAAGTGTCGGCTCCTGAAAGTCGGGAGTCGACTCGAGGAAAATGGGGAGTCGACTCGAGAAGTGCTCAAAAAACATGGGTTCTGTTGTTTGAGCGGAGTCGGCTCGCACAGACAGGAGTCGGCTCGCAAGAATTCAGGGGTCGACTCTTGAAAACCAAGGGTCGACTCGAGAAACTCAGGCAATTTGGGGAGTCGACTCGGAAACCCTTGAGTCGGCTCGGGACCGATACAAAAATCAGAAAAATGTTCTGATTGACTTTAAAACTTGTCCCAATTAAATTTAAAATATAAATTTGACTTGAATACATTAAATATGACATTTATCATGGATTCAAGACATGTTCCAAGAATTCATCGATTGAAATATAAAGTGTAAAATTCCTTTTTGAATTCTTTTAAGCATAGAACTTGAAATTCTTTTTCTAAGATTCAAAACTCATTTAATATAACCATTGATAGTTCATTCCTTTCAATTTGAATAAGCTCAAGGTTTTTGATAAATAAACACATTGTTTTCTTTAAGATACTCATGGCTTTTGGAAATCATCAAAATCAATAAAGTTGGGGCAATTATGTTTCAATAATTTCTCAACAATCTCCCCCTTTTTGATGATGACAAAAACATTGAGTATATGCATTATAAATTGAAAATTTGTGATTCCAAAATCAACTTTTGTGTTCATGGAAAGGCTCCCCCTCAATGAGGTAGCTCCCCCTATGAACCTTAATTTATAAATCATTCAAAATTTTTCAAAATCAAAACTTAAGCATTTCTTTATGAAATTCAATTCTCTTCCCCTTATAAAATTAATTAATTAAAACATATACGATTAATATATAAATCTCTCCCCCTTTTTTGTAATCAACAAAAAGGTTGAAGCATCAGAGCATCAATATTCTTTATCTTTTTCAGCATTTAAGTTATCAATTGAGTATTAATATTCAAAAAATTCAAGGATACTTACAATTGAAATAGACAAAAGTGAAGCATCAAACATTCTCATTACTTCAAAATGAAAGTACATGGAAATGTAAACTTGTGCATTGAAAGTAAATTGATTACATCAAAAAGAGATTACATGAAAACTTAAAAATTTCTTCTAGTATTCTATTCAAATGATCTACAATTTGCTTCATCCCTTCACATTGAAGTCTTACATAGTCTTTAAGTTTTTCATCAACAAAAGTACAAGCAGAAGTGATTTTTTCTTGAAGCTCTGCGTTGCATTGGGAGTATGTCTCCGAGTCACCGCAGATGTCCTTAAGTTCTCCAAAGATATTCTTTAAATTTTCACTTAAGGAACCGGTAGATGAACTGAGAGTGACTCAATCAATGCAACTCGATCACTGAGAGAATATAATGCTTCTTTTAAGTTCATAACTTTCATTAAATTCTTCTTTCAATCTTTTTCTTGATCACTTAACTCAGACTTGAATAAAGATCGAAGTTGATCTAACTGTGTATCAGAAAAACTAGCAGATGAAACAGTGAAGACTGAGCAGGAGCAACAGTAGGAGCAGGGGTAGGATCCAGGAGCAGGAGGAATAGATGAACACTGAGGAGGCTCCGGAGATGAATGTCTCAAGGAAGGTCTGGGTGCCTCTGCATCTAAGTCTCTATCCTCAGTAACAGTCTTTCTCTCCCAACTTCCATTTTTCTTAACAAACCCCATGCGATGAATGGTAGCCAAAGTATAATAATCTGTATGTCTTAACTCCTTCTTTGGCTCACAATCACTGAACACAATCCCTTGGCTAAGAAATAATTTAGTCAAAACCATGCCATAGGGTAAGCTCGATTTCTTTTTCCCGCTACAGTCTGCAATATACCAAATCATCATCCTAGGTAGATTGATGGGTTTCCCAGAACAACTGCATCCATGACAAAAATATCTCGTTCAGAAACATAGTCAAACCGGCCTGTCTTGGGAAATAAATCCTGCTGCAAATGTTGTGGAGAAGCCTTAATTCCAATGGCAGTTGACTAGCAAAGACTTCCTCAAATCCCTCAAAGTTTCGGTTCAAAATCGAGTGAGAGCTGGAGACCTATCTTCAGGGGCAAATGTAGAGGTCCAGACAAGGGTAACTTCAATAATCTAGAAAGAATGGAGGATGTAATGTTCAAACCATGCCTCTAACCTTGCTTACAAGCCATCATCTCCTCTAGACAAATTCTTGTAAAACTCTTTGACCAAAGCAGGATAGGTTGGACAGTCCAATGAACAAATATACTCAAACCCATCTCGATTAGTTGTCTACCAATGATGAATCCCTCATTCTCAAACAATTCGAAATCCACTTTCCTTCCTGTGGTTACAATCCTACTGGCTAGAAGATCTACCTGAGGGGTAGGAGCTGGAGCTGGAGGATCACTAGCCGAAGGGGTAGAGGAAGAATCCGTGGACGGCTCGCGGACGGGTCGTCGGACGGTCCTCTTTCTCTTCACCGGCGCCACTCGAGCTTGCTCCTCGGGTTTTGGGTGCCATTGATCTTGAAGGATTGTTTAATCAGAGGTTAATTGAGGTTTGGAGGGTTTTGGGAAAGTTTTGGAGAGGATTTGGAAGATTTTGGAAGAATGAAATGTCCGTCGGGTCGACTCGTGCCCTAAATAAATCGACTGGGACCACGTCGAGTCGACTCGCGCAAAGTGTGGAGTCGGCTCGCGACTAGTCACAGAGCACGGACACGATCTCGAGTCGACTCGCTCAGAGGAGGGGTCGACTCCTGAGTTTCAGCAGAAACTCGAGTCGACTCCGAAACTCTCGAGTCGGCTCCCGGACAAATTCAGAGAAAAATTAGATTAGATTCAGAGAATCCGAATTAAGTCCGAAATTTGATCTTTGAGTATGATTAAAAATCATGGACTTTGAGAGATCAAATTGATATGAGTTCTAGATAAAATTTCCTTAAGATTTTGAGAATTTGAAAGAATTCTAGATATATTTCCTTAGAGGTTTCAAAATTTATTCAAAAGGATTACAAATTCCTAATCTCCTCTAAGATAACAAAATCTTTCTTCATTTAAAGGTTTAGTGAATATGTCAGCTAATTGTTCTTCAGTGTTTACATAATCTAAACAAATTTCATCATTAGCTACATGTTCCCTTATAAAATGATATCTAATTTCTATGTGTTTTGTTCTTGAGTGTTGAATTGGATTTTTAGTTAAGTTGATTGCGCTAGTGTTATCACATCTTATGGGTGTTTTATCAAGTGTGATACCATAGTCTTCAAGTTGTCGCTTAATCCATAGGATTTGCGCACAGCAACTTCCAGCTGCTACATATTCAGCTTCAGTAGTTGATAATGCAACTGAATTTTGCTTTTTGCTAAACCATGTGATTAAGTTACTACCTAAGAATTGGCATGCACCACTTGTGCTCTTTCTATCTAATTTACATCCAGCATAATCAGAATCTGAATATGCAATTAGGTTTAATGTGGAATCTCTAGAATACCATAAACCTACATTTTTAGTTCCATTTAGATATCTTAAAATTCTTTTAACAGCTATTAAATGTGATTCTTTAGGTTCAGATTGAAATCTAGCACATAAACATACTGAAAACATGATATCTGGTCTACTTGCTGTTAAATAAAGAAGGGATCCGATTATACCTCGATAATACTTTTGATCAACCTTTTTACCTTCTTCATCTTTGTCCAGCTTGCATGAAGGACTCATTGGAGTTCCGAGGGGTTTCATTGTTTCCATACCAAACTTTTTGAGTAGTTCTCTTGTGTATTTGGTTTGGTTGATAAAGATTCCCTCTTTGCTTTGTTTGATCTGGAGTCCAAGGAAGAAGTTGAGTTCTCCCATCATGCTCATCTCGAATTCTCCCTGCATCAACTTTGCAAATTCTTGACAAAGAGAATCGTTAGTAGCACCAAAAATAATGTCATCTACGTATATTTGTACTACAAGTAAATCTTTACCTTTTCTTTTCAAAAACAAAGTTTTATCAACATTTCCTCTTGTAAAATCATTTTCTATTAAGAATTTACTTAACCTATCATACCAAGCTCTAGGTGCTTGTTTCAAACCATATAAAGCTTTGTGCAATTTAAAAACGTGATTTGAAAACTCGTGATCTTCAAAACCTGGTGGTTGTTCTACATAAACTTCTTCATTAATAAATCCATTTAAAAATGCGCTTTTTACATCCATTTGAAATAAGTTAATTCATATGACATGCAAATGCAAGTAATAGCCTAATGGCTTCTAATCTAGCTACAGGTGCAAAGGTTTCATCAAAATCAATACCTTCTCTTGATTATATCCTTTAGCAACCAATCTAGCTTTGTTTCTAATTACAATGCCATTTTCATCTAGTTTATTTCTATAAATCCATTTTGATCCTATTACTGAATGATTTTTAGGTCTTTCAACTAAGGTCCAAACATTATTTCTTGTAAATTGATTTAGTTCTTCTTGCATAGCTAACATCCAATTATTATCTTTTTCAGCTTCTTCTATAGTTTTAGGTTCAATTTGTGATACAAATGCAAGATGATTACTAATATTTCTCATGTATGATCTAGTCCTTATTCCTTGAGATGGATCGCCTATAATCAATTCCTTAGGATGACTATGAGCATATCTCCAGTCTCTTGGAAGATCTACATCATTATGATCAATATTGACATCATCGTCCTTATGTGAATCATCATCTTTAGCCTCTTGTTCATGATCAGAAGATACTTCAATATTAAGTTTTTCAAGATCTTTTTCAATTATGTTTGTATCTTCCTCATCATCAATCTTTTCAGATCCAGTTGCTAAAGATTCATCAAAAACTACATGAATGGATTCTTCAACTACTAAGGTTTTCTTGTTAAAGATTCTATATGCCTTACTAGTTGTTGAATAACCTAGAAAAATTCCTTCATCAGATTTAGCATCAAATTTTCCTAAGTTGTTTTTACCATTATTATGAATGAAACATTTACATCCAAATGCATGAAAGTATTTTATATTTGGTTTTCTTTCATTCCATAATTCATAAGGTGTTTTCTTTAATATTGGTCTTATTAAAGCTCTGTTTAAGATGTAACATGCTGTGTTAATTGCTTCCGCCCAAAAATACTTTGGTAAGTTGCTTTCACATAGCATGGTACGGGCCATGTCTTCTAGAGTCCTATTTTTCTTTCAACTACACCATTTTGTTGTGGAGTCCTAGGGGCTGAAAAATTATGATTAATTCCATTTTCAGTGCAGAAATTTTCAAATAGGTGATTTTCAAATTCTGTTCCATGATCACTTCTTAGAGATACTATAGTAGTGTTTTTCTCATTTGTGACTTTCTTAAAGAATTTCAGGAAAATCGAGAAAGTCTCATCTTTGTGAGCTAAAAACATTACCCAAGTATATCTAGAATAATCATCTACAATCACTAGACCATATTTCTTTCCTCCTAGACTTGTGGTTCTAGTTGGTCCGAAAAGATCCATGTGAAGTAGCTCTAGTGCCCTAGAAGTTGAAACAATGTTTTTAGATTTAAAAGAACTTCTAGTTTGTTTTCCAAATTGACATGCATCACATATTTTATTATTTTCAAAATCTAATTTAGGTAATCCTTTAACTAAATCCATTTTAATTAGTTTTGAAATAAGGTGTGTGCTTGCATGACCTAATCTACGATGCCACAACCAACTAATTTCATTTATGTTAGCATTGTCAGCAATTAAGCAATGATCACTCAAAGATAATTTTTCTAAGTCAACTAAGTAAACATTGCCATGTCTATAACCAGTAAATACAATGCTATCATCAATAGAATTAGTTACAGTGCATATAGAAGATTTAAATGAAACATTAAAATTTTTATCACATAATTGACTTATGCTAATTAGATTATGCTTCAAACCATTAACATAAAGTACATTATCAATAACTATAGATGGAGTTATGCGAACTTTACCAAGGCCCATAATTTGACCTTTACCGTTGTCGCCAAACGTCACAACTCCACCTTTCTTTTCTCCAGGGTGATGAATTCATCTTTGTCACCCGTCATATGTCTTGAGCAGCCACTATCAAGGTACCACTTTTTCTTTGATCTTTTGGCTACAAGACATTCCTGCAATATAATCAAACTTTATGCTTAGGTACCCAAGCTTTCTTGGGTCCTTCATGGTTAGCAGCAATAAAAATTGTTCCTTTCGGAACCCATATTTTCTTAGCTTTAATATTTAACTTGTTGTTATTTTTAACGTTTTGCATTCAAAGGATTTGTGACCTTTTTCATTACATTTAAAACAAGTTATATTACTTTGGTTGGCTTTTATAAAAATATTCTTTAGAGATTTCTGTTTCTTAATGTGTTATATCCTAAACCAGCTTTGTCAAAAACAGCTTTTTGACTATCTAGGATCATGTTAAGTTTAGTTGAACTTAAGGTGAATTTCTCAACAATGTCTTTATATTTTTTAACATCTTTCTTAAGAGAGTCAATTTCTTTAGCTTGCTGTTCTTTATCTAAAGCTAAAGTTTCTATTGATCTTTTAAATCTTTAGTTGAGTTTTTAGTTTCAGATTTTAATAAATCTTTTTCTTGATTAAGATTATCTCTTTCTTTCCTAAGTTCTTCTTTTTCATTAGTTAAGTTCTTAACTTCTAAAGCTAATTCATTTTTACTTTTAGCTAAACTAATATTGTCATTTTTCAAAAACTTATACTTTTTCTTTAAGGATTTAAAATCAATCATAAGTTCATTGAAAGCCTCAAACATTTCATCAAATGTAAAATCATCATTTGAGTTTTCAGAACTTACCTCATTGTCGTTGTCGTCGTCGTTGGCCATGAAACAAATATTGGCAACTTCCTTTTGCTCATCTTCTTCCGACGAGGAAGATTCATCAGACCATGTTGCCATGTATGCTTTCTTCTTTTTCTTGTAGGCCTTTTTCAGCAAAGGACAGTCATACTTGAAGTGCCCTGGCTTTTTGCACTCATAACATACTAAGGGCTCTTTTTCTTTTTCTTTCTCCTTGTCCTTTTTCTTATCCTTTTCTCCTTCAAATCTTGCTCCAAATTTCTTTTTATGAAGGCCTTTTTCTCATAAACCTTCTGAATTTTTTGGCCAAGAGAGCAGTTTCCTCATCATCTTCATCATTACTTTCACTGCTGCTCTCTTCCATTTCTGCAGTCTTGAGGGCAAGAGTTTTCCTTCTTTTTGTTTCCTCCTCAACATGCTGCTTCATTGTTAACTCGTGGGTCATTAAGGATCCTAGAAGCTCCTCTAAAGGTAGTGCATTGAGGTCCTTTGCTTCTTGGATGGCAGTGACTTTTGCTTCCCACGATCTTGGTAGTGACCTAAGAATTTTACGCACAAGATCAGCATTAGAATAAATTCTACCAAGACTTTTCAACCATTCACAATATCAGTAAATCTAGTGAACATGCATGTGATGGTTTCAGTTTGTTCCATAGTAAATAATTCATATTTATGAACCAAAATATTTATTTTGATTCTTTTACTTGGTTTGTTCCTTCATGAGTAATTTCCAACCTATCCCAAATTTCTTTTGCGGAATTACAAGTTGAGATTCGGTTGAATTCATTTGAATCTAAGGAACAATATAAATAATGGCCTTAGCATTTAGTTGTGCCATTCTCCTATCATTATCATTCCAATCCCTTTCGGGTTTAGGAACAATAGTGCCATCAATAAGGTGTGTGGGTGTACTAGGTCCATTAATTATAACACCCCAAAGCTCATAATCAGAAGCTTGAATGAATATCCTCATTCTAGCTTTCCAATAAGAATAGTTTGAGCCATTAAAAAGTGGAGGTCTATTCGTAGAATGACCTTCAGCAAAACTTGAACCAATTTGTGTTGCCATATGGATCTTTAGCCCTTGATCGTGAGATCAAATTCTAAATGAGCACTTGCTCTGATACCAATTGTTGGCCCAGATGGCAACCCAAGAGGGGGGGGGTGAATTGGGTTCTTAAAAATTTAAGACTTTTTAACTTTAATTGATTAGTTAGCAAGATGTGCAAGTGAGATTAACTAATAAGCAATGAACAAGCAAATAAAGAGAGATAGAGATAGAGAAAATAAGGCACGGCAAACACAAGAATTTTATAGTGGTTCGGCGCAACCAGCACCTACGTCCACTCCCAAGATTCACTTGGGTCCACACTATAATCTCTCTAGATTACAGCCGAGTTGTTTTCCAAGCTCACAACTCAAACTTGTTGTTTTACCGGGTGCACAACGAACCCAGCTGGTTTTAACTCGGGCTTACCAGCACAAAACCCTACACGTTGTTTTTCTAGGGCTCACAACTAACCCAACACAAGCACTCCGGCTTGCAACGAGGTATACCAACCTCCACTAATTCAATCCACTGATTGAATCAGCAAACAAATAAAATGATAGTGTTTGAACAATAAGTGCTCCCCTTGAGCAATATACAAATGAAGTACAAAATATTAAAAGGTTAGAAAAGCCTGATTGTATTTGCAGATGGTAGATGCTTGGGCTTTCTCCTTCTTCTCTTCAACTCCTCTAGAAGTGTTGAATCACGCCTCAGCTAGATTCTTGACCGTTGAAGACTTTGGAGTTGAGATGAAGCTTTTTCCTCTTTTGAAAATCCTCCGATTTGACCTTTGAAATGCACTTGGATTTTCTTCTGGCTTTGTGGATTGATGAGAAGGAGTAGACGAAACTTTCACTTGGATTTCACTCCTTTTGAAACACTCTTCTTTGAGCTAAATGATTTTTCAATATGCTCTGTTTTTCCCTCTTTTCAAATGATATTCTTTTCTCTCTTTTTGATTTTCTCTGGGTTGTTTTGATTTGAAAAGAACTCCTCTATTTATAGAATCTGCAAAAATATATCCGTTAGAGACAGGAAAAATAGCCGTTATTCAAAAATCTTACCGTTGGGGCTGATGTGTCATCGTTAAAAATCGCGCCCAGATTCGTGGAGTCGACTCGAGCTCTGAGGGAGTCGGCTCGAGGTCGATTACCAAAAATAGAAACATTTTAACATTGAAGGGTCGACTCGCGAAAACATAAGTGTCGGCTCCTGAAAGTCGGGAGTCGACTCGAGGAAAATGGGGAGTCGACTCGAGAAGTGCTCAAAAAACATGGGTTCTGTTGTTTGAGCGGAGTCGGCTCGCACAGACAGGAGTCGGCTCGCAAGAATTCAGGGGTCGACTCTTGAAAACCAAGGGTCGACTCGAGAAACTCAGGCAATTTGGGGAGTCGACTCGGAAACCCTTGAGTCGGCTCGGGACCGATACAAAAATCAGAAAAATGTTCTGATTGACTTTAAAACTTGTCCCAATTAAATTTAAAATATAAATTTGACTTGAATACATTAAATATGACATTTAACATGGATTCAAGACATGTTCCAAGAATTCATCGATTGAAATATAAAGTGTAAAATTCCTTTTAGAATTCTTTTAAGCATAGAACTTGAAATTCTTTTTCTAATTGATTCAAAACTCATTTAATACCATTGATAGTTCATTCCTTTCAATTTGAATAAGCTCAAGGTTTTTGATAAATAAACACATTGTTTTCTTTAAGATACTCATGGCTTTTGGAAATCATCAAAATCAATAAAGTTGGGGCAATTATGTTTCAATAATTTCTCAACAGCTATAATAAGTTTTTTCTAGATAGATGGAGAGATATTTCACGAGACATAGGAGAGATTAAAAGAATTGATTAGAAAATGTCCACACATGCTATACCCAAATGGCAACTGGTCCAGTGCTTTTATGATGGTTTGACAGAAAAGCACCGGCAAATGGTTGATGCTTCATGTGGTGGGACATTTATATTGAAGAATGAACATGAAGCTTGGCAACACTTTGAGACATTGAGTGAGAATTTATTACATCACATGTCAACTGCTTGTAGAGACTCTTCTATAGGATCTAAAAGAGGTGGAATATATGAAATAGGTCATTCTATAGATATCTATACTAAGGTAGATCAATTGTCCCAGAAACTTGACCAAATTCTATAAGTAAACACATCTTCCCCATCTATTCAAAATCATGAGGTTTGTATAATATGTTCAAGTCCAACCCATTCTATAAGTGATTGTCCAGCCGCATACCAATTTTCTGAGCTTGTTCAAAATCAAGCCCATCAAGCCCAAACCCGAATGGCTTCTAGATTTACAAATGATCCATATTCGAATACTTACAATCCTAGCTGAAGAAATTACCTAATTTTTTCTTGAAAACCTCAATCTATCATCAACCCAATATCAATTAGGCCTAACCATCAGGAGACCCAATTCAAAAACATGTCGTATTTCCAATATCCAAGCATCCCACAACTTTTATCAAGTAATCATGATCCTACTTTCGAAGATAAGGTGCTACAAGCACTGAAGGGGTTAGAAATAAATACTCAACTCTTCACTCCCATACCCAGTCTATCGCCAAGCTAGAAACCCAGATAAGTCAGCAAGCAATAGTTTTCAGTAGGACGGAGGAGGATAAATTACCCAGTCGGCCCATTAGTAATCCAAGAGGGAAATACATGGCTGAGAGCTCCACTGGTCCAGAAACTTCTCCTGAACATGCCAAATCTATCATAACCCTTAGGAACGGAAAACTTTAAATCAGCATGAAGTGACTCAACAAGAAGAGCAACTCACACCAACTAAGCCAGAAATAAAAAATACTAAAAAAAAAAGATGAACCAATTGATTCAACACCCATACTTAAGGCTCCATTTCCAATTGTTTTAGAATCTCCTCTATCTTTTGATAAGAAGAATATCAAGATGAATGAAATGTTAGAATTGTTCAAACAAGTTCAAATTAATTTACCCCTTCTTGATGCAATTAAACAAGTCCCTGCTTATGCCAAATTCGTAAAAGATTTATGCACTCAAAAGCAAAAATGCAGGCTAGTTCAATCTTTCAGCAAGTTACTCCACCCAAACTTAAGGATCCTGTGTCATAGAAAACCTTATGATTAAGAAAGCATTGCTAGATTTAGGTGCAAGTGTTAACCTTCTCCCAAGTTCAGTGTATGACTTATTTGGATTTGAAGAATTGAAACCAACAACGATAACCCTGCAATTAGCTAATTGATCAATTAAGGTACCCCACGGAATACTGGAGGATGTGCTGGTTAAAGTGGATGAATTTTATTTTCCAGTAGACTTTCTAGTTTTAGATATGGAATCTAGTCACAACCTCAGTCAAATACCAATCATTCTAGGTAGAGACTTTCTAGCAACTGCTAATGCTTGTATAAGCTGTAGAACTAAGGTCATGGATGTATCTTTTAGAAATAAAAAGCTAATGTTGAATATTTTTAATGCATCTCAAGGACCACCTCTATATTGCCATAATGAGATCAACATGCTAGAGGAAATTATAGATGATAAGACCCCTACTTTATTCGACTCATATCCTTTACAGGCATGTCTGACACATTTTGGAGTGGATGATTTTGATATTGATGGATATACTAAAAAAATAAATGCAATTTTAGAGCCATCCGACTTTAGCACCATTCCTTCTTGGACAGTAAAATACGATCAATTACCTACACACTTTAGTATAATGATGGCACCCTTCCTAGAAGCACCACCTTTCCTAGAGTTAAAGCCTCTTCCTGCTACGTTGAAATATTCATTTCTTGGACCCAATGATACCCTTTCGGTAATCATTGCATCTGATTTAACTATTGATCAGGAAGACCAGCTTTTTGGAGTGATCAAAGAATATAAGGAAGTGATTGGATGGTCCATTGACGATCTGAAAGGAATTGACCCCTCCATCCGCATGCATCATATTCATTGCAAGAAAAATGCCAAACCTTATAGAGACATGCAGAGGAGACTTAATCCTATTATGAGAGAGGTTGTAAAGAAAGAGGTAGTAAAATGGTTAGATGCAGGGATTATCTACCCAATTTCTAATAGCAAATGGGTTAGTCCCACCCAAGTTGTACCTAAGAAATCAGAAATTACTGTGGTGAAGAATGAAGAAGGAGAATTACTTCCAACTCGTACCACAACTAGGTGGCGAGTTTGCATAGACTATAGGAAACTGAATAACGTTACTAGGAAAGATCATTTTTCGCTATCTTTTATCGATCAAATCCTAGAATGATTAGATGGTCAACAATTCTTTTATTTTCTCGATGGTTATTTAGGGTATAATCAAATACCAGTCTTTCTGACGATCAAGAGAAAACCACCTTCACTTGTCCTTATGGAACATTTTCTTTTAGATGCATGCCATTTGGACTTTGTAATGCACCTGCTACATTTCAGCAATGCATGTTGGCAATTTTCTCATACATGGTAGATAAATTTTTGGAGGTATTCATGGATGACTTTTCAGTATTTGGGACCACTTTTAAGGATTGCCTTAATAACCTAGCTCAAGTATTGAAACGATGTAAACAAACAAATTTGGTGTTAAGTTAGAAAAAGAGCCATTTTATGGTCCGAGAGGGAATTGTTTTAGGCCACATTGTTTCTATGAAGGAGATTGAGGTAGATAAGGCCAAAGTGGAAGTCGTACTCTTCATTGAATTGTTTGGAGATGAGTTAGGAATCGTGAAGGCTCTGAGACGTTTCATCCCAAGTTTTGGGCGAGTCTTACCTCGACTAGCAAGGCTTTGTACTCGCCTAGTTGTTTGTAGCTTTGAAGAGGAGTCTGAGAGAGTACTCCACCTTTTCTCTCTTTGGACCCGCAAGGATGAGACTGGCACCATTTCCTTGGGAGTTTGAGGCGCTATCCTCACATGGAGGATCCAAAACTCCCTCACATCTTCGAGCTCGACATCGGGTTGCACCATAGGAGATTCCTTTGCTTGCTCCTTCGTCCAAGTGCACTCGACCAGGACTTGAGACTTCAGAGCCAACCTTGCTTGAAATGAGAGGTCGAACTCTCCCAACTTGATTGCCAATTTAGCAAGCCGACCCGAGGTGTCAGGATGAGCCAGTATGGCTTTAAGGGGTTGGTCTGTGAGCACCACAATGGGGTGAGCCTGAAAATATGGCCAAAGACACTAAGAGAAAATAATCATAGCAAAAATAATCTTCTCTATCTTAGAGTGCCTGACCTCAGCATCATGGAGTACCTTGTTCATATAGTAGATGGGCTTCTGGGTTTTGTCGACATCGAGGTGCACTAGGACGGAGCTGACAGCCTCTGAAGAGGCGGCAAGGTAAAGGAAAATACTCTCTTCATCCCTCGGCTTTGATAGGAGTGGCGGGGTAGATAGGAATGCCTTCAATCCTTCGAAAGCTCTCTAGCAGTCTTTCATCCTCTCAAACCCATTTACTTTGTGCAGGGCCCTGAAGAAAGGTAGGACCTCTCAGCCGACTTGGAGAGAAACCGGCCTAGGGCTGCCACCCTCCCGGTGAGCCGCTGCACCTCCTTCTTGTTGGTTGGTGGTCTCATATCAAGGATGGCACTGATCTTTTCTGGGTTCACCTCAATTCCTCCTGAGTCACCATAAAGTCTAAAAATTTCTCTGCCGTAACCCTGAAGGCACACTTTTTCGAGTTCAGCTTGACCTTGTAGCGAAGAAGGTTGTTGAAGGTCTCCTCTAGGTCAGAAACATGATCGAAAGCATGGGCACTCCTCGTTAGCATGTCGTCCGCGTAGACCTCTATGTTTCAGCCCATTTGATCTTAGAAGACTTTGTTCATCAACCTCTGATAGGTTGCTTCCACATTCTTGAGGCCAAAGGGTATTACCTTGTAGCAGTAGATGCCCTTCTTGATCACGAAAGAGGTATGCTCCTCATCCTCCAAATCCATTTTTATCTAGTTGTACCCGAAGAAGGCATTCATGAAGCTGAGAAGTTCGTGATCGGATGTCAAATCCATCAGCTGATCAATCCGGAGCAATAAAAAGCTATCTTTTGGGCACGCCTTATTGAGGTCGGTGAAGTCGATGCAGATCCTCCAGCTCCTATTTGCCTTTCGGACCATGACCACATTGGTCAACCAACTCGAGTAGTGTGCTTTCCGAATATGGCCGACAGCGAGCAGCTTGTTGACCTCTTCATCAATGGCTCTCTGTCGCTCATGGGTGAAACTCCTTTTTTTGGTGATCGAACGGTGCTTTGGGTCGATGTTGAGCCTGTGGGTGATCACCTTCGATGGTATGCCAGTCATGTCAGACGTTGACCAGGCGAAGATGTCCGAGTTGGCCTATAGAAAAGTCAACAGGCGATCCCTGTCCTTTGTAGAGAGAAGTCCGTCGACTTGCACCATCCTCGTCGGGTCGTCACCCAATAGAAAGGTTAGTAGATGCTCAGCCGGTTCTCCTCCTTTACTAGATTCTCTGGGGTTTGGCGCCTTTGAGGTAGGCGTGATCTCCTGAGGGGGAAGTAGTGTGATAGTAGGGCAGGACTGGACTGGTCTCTCCTCGCATCTCGTCGATTTTGTTGCTAGTAGGGAACTGCGTGAGCAACCACTTGGTGGAGATGACCGCATCAAGGAGATTAAGGCCTGACCGATCGAGGATGGTATTGTATGCTAAAGGTACTCAGATGACTAAGAACCTCATCATGATTATGCTCTGACACGGTAGTGTTTCGGCCGTCACCGGCAAAGTATCTTGCCTTTCACCCTTACCAAATATCCCATGAATCCGACCAAGGGAACCATCACTGGCTGAAGGGAGTCAAGAGACAAATCCATCGTAACAAATGCATCATAGGTAATGATGTCAGTCGAGCTGCCACTATCAATCAGGATTCTTTTTATAGGATATTTGGCGATCGTCATCAAAACAACGTCACCCTCATTGTTTACATTGTCTACCCTGGCTAATTCCCCTCTGGGGATTACATCATCTAAGTCCCCATTCCTTCTTGATCGTTTGGATGAAGAGGCTACCCCCAGGATACCATTCCCATCATTCTTTCCATCGAGGAGTTGTCGACAACAGCTTGAGCAGGTGGAGGCACCATGAGTGTCGAAATAGCTTGGGGTGCCT
This sequence comes from Calamus simplicifolius, assembly GCA_900491605.1. Lineage (NCBI taxonomy): Eukaryota > Viridiplantae > Streptophyta > Magnoliopsida > Arecales > Arecaceae > Calamus > Calamus simplicifolius. The sequence goes on along the minus strand of UESW01003841.1, from coordinate 1,145,132 downwards.
TTTGGACATACTTTCCGAGGTAACCCCGCTGGATGAGTTTCTTGATGGTACACTTCAGGCTGTAGCAGTTATCGATGTTGTGGTCGTAGTCCTGGTGGAAATGGTAGTAGCGGCTCTTGTCGCAGGGATGCTTTTCTTCATAGGGAGAGGGCGTTGGAGATATGGCTCACCCTCAATCTCCATGAGGATGTGAAAGCGAGGGGCAAGAAGAGGTGTGAGATCACTCTCCCTGGGAGCGAGGCTTCGACACTTGTTGTCCGGTCGGCATGGCGGCTCAGGCTTCTTGGGGCAAGAGAATCCGCTTGGCTCAGGGCGGACAGACCTCTGGCTGGAACTCCTCTCGATCTTTCGCCGGGTGAAGTTGGATCATCCGCATGGATGTACTTTTATGCATAGAGAAGGAGGTTGAAGTAGGAGCTGGGTGACTTTTTGTCCAGAGAGAATGCGAAGTCCCTGCTTTAGTGCCAGAGTTGCCACTGCGTCGTCCAGATGATACACTTCGAGGGCGGCTATCTTGAAGCATGCCACGAAATCTCAAAGTGACTCCCCCTCCTTCTGCCATACAAAGAAGAGGCTATTTGCAACCTGTGGGATCCTTCGGCAAGCATCGAAGTGTGCCAAGAATGCTCTTTTCAGCACTCGAAAGAGTCAATGATATGCATGGATAGGCGGAAGTGCCAGGCACGAGCAGCCTTCCGCAAAGTGGCGGGAAAGGCTTTCCACAGAAGGGCGTCAATAGCCCCTTGGACTTGCATGAGAGCTTTGTATCTCTCAAAGTGATCAAGGGGATCCATTGTACCATCGTACGAATCCGATTGGGGGAGACGAAATCTGAAGGGAACGGGCTCTTTCATGATTCGGCAGGTGTAAGGAGGATGAGTATCGTACTCCTCCTCCGACTGGTTGTTGATTTTTCTGATGAGTTCCTTCAACCGTCGGTGGTATTCATCCAGACGTTCCTTCGCCTGGCGGTTGATAGCTGACATCTTCCTTGGTGGCCCAGAAGATGAAGAAGAAGAAAAAGGGGAAGAGCACAGGTGTAGTGCTTCTGCTTAGGCTCTTCCTGGCGCCGTGGCTCTGGGAAAGATTCACTTGGGCTACGGATGGGGGAGCGCAACCTCTTGAGGGTCTCTCGGCGATGTCCTCTAGGAGAGGCACGATGGCGGCCAGTCTCTCGACAGAAGGATCTTCCCCGAGCAGACTGCTAACTGACTAGTGCAGCAGGTGGTGGTGCAGATGGAGCAGGATGATGCTGAGTGGTTACAGATTGCTACTCCCGGAGTCTGTGAATCATCATCGTGAGAGTTTTGACTTGCTGGGTGAGCGCGGCTAGCTACTCAGCTTGAGTGGCCACTGCTGGTGGCGCGGGAGTAGCCGAAGGGTTAGCAGTAGGAAGGTTTGCCTCCTGCTGCTCCATTGGTTGGAGGTGCTCTCCAGGATAGCTGGCGGAGGCCTCTCGAGCGCACGTCACCACTATTGTTGATGAAGTGGGGGATCTGTAGGCAGGTGTTATAGAACTCATCTTCTTTTACCCCTACCTAGCGCGTTAATCTATTGACGCTCAATCACTAGAATCAACCATTGAGAAAAACTTCATTTGCTGGCGCGGCCTTCTCCGGAGCGGACGGATTGCAAGAAGTCCCGAGGCCGAAGATTGCTCCGGCGGAGACCCTCCGATGGTCAAGTTAGCAACCGAGGTCACAGTAGAGAGAGAGAGCGCTTGGAGAAGCTCTGGGAAAGAAGAAGTCTCCGAGTATTGAAGGGTTTTCTTAGGTTAGAGAGGGTGTAAGTAGACATACCATTCATTCTGGATTCTCTTATACTTTTATAGACCTTCGGTAACCGTCTAGGGATCAACCACATGGAGTTCAACGAAGAGAAATGTCTACTAAACTCGTGAAGATTACGTGAATAGGAGCTGGTTGGTGGGCCTGGTCCCATGAGCACGTGGGTCTGACAGTTGGTGGGCCTGATCCCATCGACTACGCGGGTCAGACGGTAGGTGGGCCTGATTTTGTTGGGCTGCGCAGACCAGGCGATAGATAGGCCTAATCTTGTCAGGCGGCGTGAGCCAGGCGGTAGGTGGTCCTGATCTTGTCAGGCGGCGTGAGCTGCCTTGAAGAAGTCGGGGCCATTGATGCTAACTTGGAGAAGTGCGAAGCCATCGAAGCCGCCTCAGGGAAGTCGGGGCCGCTGAAGCCGACTTGGAGAAGTCGGAGCCGCTAGGGACTGACTTGGAGAAGCACGGGACCGCCGTCTTGGAGAAGTCGGGGCCGCTGAGGCCGACTTGGAGAAGTCGAAGCCGCTGAGGCCAACTTGGAGAAGTGCAGAACTGCCCTAAAAAAGCAGGACTGCCTGCTTCTACCCATGCCATCAGTTAGCTTCGCCGTTAACGTTCATGTGGTGCGATCGGCTACATTAGATTATATCCTATAATCAATTTAGAATCAGCTCGATTTGATTGAATTGGTTTTGGTTTGGTTTCATGATAAGATTGATTTAGTTTTAAGTCTAAAATCTTGAAACCGGTTTTAATTGGATTGATTTTTAGTTTTAGTCTAAAACTTATCCAACCCGTCTCTCTGCTTACCCCTACTCTCAGCCCATACAACTCCTAAGAGGGATAAATGTGAATGGACATCCTGAGAATCTGAAAGGAAATTAAAATTATTCATACTGGATTTGGCTTTTTTTTTAAAAAGAAAAATCTCTCGGTGGTGCAGTTACTGGCCTTTGGAAGCATATGGACGGTAGTTATTCTACCATGGAATCATGCTATCAGTGATTTGTTCCACCATTGGCTGCTTTTGGTGTGGGACTTGGTCTTGAATTTAGCATTTAGATCTTCAATTAGGAATCTTCAAATATGATGCCTACCAAGACATATAAATTAGTATCGGTCTTTTTCCACATATCCATGCATGTGTATTAAGCATTCCTAAACAAAGATGTCATGCATACTTACATATATGTATGCATACATGCATGCATGATGGTACCTGATGGGGCCAGTTGATCCCATAAAAAATAAAATAATTTTTGGACGGCCTACCTTGACAACGGCGTCGGTCTCAACATTGGCCGCGTCCCACCTCGATCTTGGCGTCAGCCGCGGCCCACTTCGACCTCAACGTCCGTGATGGCCCACCTCGCCCTCGGCAATCGGCCTCTCCCCGCTCGGCCACCTCGGCTCCAAGGCCGACAGCTCCAGGCCGACAGCTCCAAGGCCGACGGCTCCATGACCGATGGCTCCAAGGCCGACACCTCCAAGGCCGGCACCTCCAAGGCCGATACCTCCAAGGCCGGCACCTCTAGCCGGCCCCCTACGTCTCCAAGCTAGGCGGCCCCGGCACTTCCCAGCCGGCCCCGCACCTCCTAGTCAGCCCCGGCACTCTCCTAGCCGGCCCCCGGCATCTCCAAGCCCGCCGAGTCGGTCCCGACCCTTCCTGGTCGGCCCTTCTCGGCCCCAACACCTTCCAGTCGGCCCCGGCACCTCACCAAGCGGCCCGTCATCTTCCTAGCCGGCCCCCTACGTCTCCAAGCTCGGTGAGTCGGCCCCGACCCTCCCTGGTCGGCCCTTCTTGGCCCCGGCGTCTCCAAGCCCGCCGAGTCAGCCCCGGCCATTTCTGGCCGGCCCGTCTCGGCCCCGGCATCTCCAAGCCCGCTGAGTCGGCCCCGGCCATTCCTAGTCGTCTCTTCTCGGCCCCGGCATCTCCAAGCCCATCGAGTCAGCCCCGGCCATTCCTGGCCGGCCCTTCTCGGCCCCGGCATCTCCAAGCCCGCCGAGTTGGCCCCGGCCATTTCTGGTCGGCCCTTCTCGGCCCCGGCATCTCCAAGCCTGCCGAGTCGGCCCTGACCCTCCCTGGTCGGCCCTTCTCGGCCCCAGCGTCTCCGAGCCCGCCAAGTCGGTCTCGGCCATTCCTGGCTGGCCCCTCTCGGCCCCGGCATCTCCGAGCTCTTCAAGCCCGCCGAGTTGGCCCCGGCCGTTCCTGGCCGGCCCCTCTCGGCCCGGCGTCTCCAAGCCTGCCGAGTCGGCCCCAACCCTTCCTGGTCGGCCCTTCTTGGCCCCGGCATCTCCAAGCCCGCCGAGTCGGCCCCGACCATTCCTGGTTGGCCCTTCTCGGCCCCGGCATCTCCGAGCCCGCCAAGTCGGTCCCGGCCATTCCTGGCCGGCCCCTCTCGGCCCCGGCATCTCCGAGCTCTCCAAGCCCACCGAGTCGGCCCCAGCCATTCCTGGCCAGCCCCTCTCGGCCCCGGCGTCTCCAAGCCCGCCGAGTCAGCCCCGGTCGCCCCTGGCCAGCTGGGTCCAGCCTCGACTCCCCCGGGAGGGTCAAGGTGTTCCAGTTCTCCCAAGCATGGCCCCCGGTTCAGGAAACCGCCTCTCTGACTCGCACTGCCTGACAATGCCAGGTCCACCTACTACTGGCCGCATTGTTGATGGGACTAGACCCAACTACCCAACAGCCCCACAGGCTGATGGGACTTAGCCCACCAACCACCGCTTTCTCCCTTTCCAATGGGACAGGACCCACCAACCAGCGCAGATTCACACACCTCCCAAAAACTTTGCAGACATTCCCTCCTCACGCAATCCCACTTGATCATGCCAGGGTCAACCCCTATAAAAAGGTGAATCCATCCAGTAAACAGGTATGCGCGATAATCCCCAAAATTGCTGCCTTAGCATTCAGGAAGGAATCCCTCCTCCCTGAGACCTCCTTTCTCATACTAAAAAGGGCTCACTCGAGCCCCTCTTCAGCTGTGACCTCAGTTGCTAACTTGGGCATCGGAGGGTCCCACCGGAGAACCCCCTCCGGTCCTGGGACTTTTCTGCAGGTAACCGGGTGAAGAAGAGCCTGAAGAAGCATCCCGTTCCCAACATCCAGGACAGGTAATTGAGCATCATCAGATTGGTGCGCCAGGTAGGGGAATAAGAAAAAGTAGCAAACATTCTCCCTGCGCTACATCTCGGTAGGTGAGACTCTCTCCCCCTCTTCTCTTCGAGAAGCCATGGTGGTGACGCGAGCTCAGGATGCCTCCGTCAGCTGTCCAGCGGGGCTCCCCCCGCCAACTAGACAGCAGGAGGCCAATCTCCCTGCTCCAACCCTCCAGTTACCTGCCCGTCGCCGGAGGCTGTTGATCAAACAGCAGAGCGGCTGGCGACTCTTTCCCAGCAAGTCCAGAATCTCACTGCCATGGTCCACGGGCTCCAGCAATAACAGTCTGTGCCCACCCAGCAACAGACTGCTCCCCCCGTCAGTCAACAGTCGACGAGGGGAGGTTCTCCTCGGTGGGAGGCCGGTCGGCGAGAGACCAGCCGACGTCAGGTTTCCCCTAGGAAGCCTCGACGCGAGCCCTCCAAGCGGCCACGGTCCCCTGACCATGGCCCCAACAAATTTCCTCCCAAGCCACATCATCACGAGGAACCCAGGCGGAAGTCCCGACTTCCGTCTCCATCTCCTTCTTCTTCTTCCTCTAAGCCATCTTGAAGGGCCCCGACGATCAGCCGCCAGGCAGAGGAACGCCTGGAGGAGTACAACAGGCGCCTTGATGAGCTCGCCAAGAAGATCAACCATCAGCCGGAGGAAGAGTTTGACACTCGTCCTCCTGACACCCGTTGGATATTGGAGGAACCAGTCCCCTTCAGGTTCCGCTTTCCTCAGATAGACCCGTACGATGGTACGATGGATCCTCTCGATCATCTCGAGAGTTACAAAGCAATGATGCAAATCTAGGGTGCTTCAGATGCCCTTCTCTGCAAAGCCTTCCCCGCTACCCTACGGAAGGCCGCCCGTGCATGGCACTCACGCCTGCCCCCTCACAGCATCGACTCCTTCCGAGAGCTAGAGAAAGCCTTTCTGGCACACTTCGATACCTGCCGACAAATCCCAAGGGTAGCCGACAGTCTTTTCTCCGTCCGTCAGAAGGAGGGAGAGTCTCTGCGGGACTTTGTGTCCCGGTTCAAGGCCGCCCCCTCGAGGTCTACCATCTCGACGATGCGGTGGCAACACTGGCGTTGAAGCGGGGACTCCTTCCATCCCGCTTCACTTTCTCCTTGGATAAGAAGCCCCCAAGCTCTTATTCTGATCTCCTCCTCCGAGCTCAGTAATACATCCGCGCGGATGAAGCCGACTTCACCCGCCGGGAATCTTCAAGAAACTCCAGCCACAAGCCTGCTCGCCCCGAGCCCAGCGGGCCCCCTCGACACAGGCAAGCTGACCTGCCTCGTCATTTCGAGAACAGGCGTCGGAGCCCCGTCCCTGATGAGAGTAAGCTCACGCCTCTTCTAGCCCCTCGATCCCACATTCTGATGGAGATTGAGGGTGAGCCTTATCTCCAACGTCCTCCTCCCATGAAGAAAGGTCCTCCCCACAACAAGAGCCGCTACTGCCGTTTCCACCGGGATTATGGCCATGATACCGATAGCTGCTATAGCTTGAAGCGGGCCGTCGAGGAGCTCATCCAGCAGGGCTACCTCAGCAAATATGTCCAAAAGGCGCCGCAGCCGCTACCAGCCCTTATGGGGCCCCCGCCTGTCCAAGCCCCGGTCGACAATGCCCCTACTGAGCGGACGGTCGGAATGATGTCCTGGGGATCAGCTTCTGCACCTAAACGGCCAAGGGGGGAGGAGGCGCCGAGTAATGTACTTCCTAGGAAGGTCCCTACTGCATCACCGAAACACTTCACAGGGGGGCATACAAATTAGAGGAGCTCGATGGGAAACCCATTCCACGTACCTGGAATGCAGATAACCTCTGCCAGTATTATCAATGATGTATTCTCCTGGAGCGTGAAGTAATAAAGGAGGCCCTTTCTGACATAGCAGCCTGTTCTCCCTTGCGCCATAGGACCAAGTCTCCCAAAAGGAGCTCACCGGCATCGCGGCCTACGGGACACCACTCGGTCCCGGCACGACGGTGCCCCCGAGTAGGTTAAGATCCTAAAGGCTCCGTACCCAGCTGAGTTGCCACTTGGGCAGCACACAAACCCCCAAGATGGTTCAAAAGGAGCTCACTGGCATCGCGGCCCACGAGACACCACTCGGCCCTGGCACGGTGGTGCCCCCGAGTAGGTTAAGACCCTAAAGGCTCTGTACCCGGCTGAGTCGCCACTTGGGCGGCACACAAACCCCCAAGATGGTTCAAAAGGAGCTCACCGGCATCGCGGCCCATGGACACCACTTGGCCCCAGCACGGCGGTGCCCCCGAGTAGGTTAAGACCCTAAAGGCTCCATACCCGGCTGAGTCACCACTTGGGCGGCACACAAACCCCCAAGATGGTCAAAAGGAGCTCACTGGCATCGCAGCCCATGGGACACCACTCGGCCCCGGCACGGCGGTGCCCCCGAGTAGGTTAAGACCCTAAAGGCTCCGTACCCGACTGAGTCGCCACTTGGGCGGCACACAAACCCCTAAGATGGTTCAAAAGGAGCTCACTGCATCGCGGCCCATGGGACACCACTCGGCCCCGGCACGGTGGTGCCCTCGAGTAGGTTAAGACCCTAAAGGCTCCGTACCCGGTGAGTCACCACTTGGGCGGCACACAAACCCCCACGTTGGTTCAAAAGGAGCTCACCGGCATCTCGGCCCATGGGACACCACTCGCAGCGGTTCATAAGCCCCCCGAGTGGTTAAGACCCTAAAGGCTCTGTACCCGGCGAGTCGCCCCTCGCAGAGGTTCCCACACCCCTGAGGCAGTTCAAAAGGAACCTGACAACTCTCAGCTCTCAGGTCACCCCCTGGGATTCAAAAGGCTTCCGGTAGCCACAACTTACCTCAGCGGTTTCAACTCTGTGTCATCGACCAATGGCCAATCGGCCTCGACGGCTCTATTTCTGCTTCGATAATTTTTCCACGCCCTCAACTAGCCAAAGAAGGCATTAAGACGTCCATACAAGGCAGTGCAAGAGGATAGGGGTTCCTCCACCTAGAAGGAATCATGGCTGAAGTTAACATGAAAGAGCAGATGCCAAGGTAAAAGTTCTACACTCCTTTCGCTTAGCTGATGCAGGGCACGAAGCTCAAGAAGTGTGGGGGGCATTTGATAGGGCCAGTTGACCCCATGAAAAATAAAATAATTTTTGGATGGCCCACCTTGACAACGGCGTCGATCTCAACATTGGCCGCGTCCCACCTCGATCTTGGCGTCAGTCGCGGCCCACTTCGACCTCAACGTCTGCGACGGCCCACCTCGCCCTCGGCAATCGGCCTCGCCCTGCTCGGCCACCTCGGCTCCAAGGCCGACGGCTCCAAGGATGACGGCTCCATGACCGATGGCTCCAAGGCCGACGGCCCCAATGGCCGACACCTCCAAGGCCGGCACCTCCAAGGTAGGCACCTCCAAGGCCGGCACCTCCATGGCCGGCACCTCCAAGGTCGACACCTCCAAGGCCGGCACCTCCAAGGCCGACACCTCCAAGGCCGGCACCTCCTAGCCGGCCCCCTATGTCTCCAAGCTAGGCGGCCCCGGCACTTCCTAGCCGGCCCCGGCACCTCCCAGTCGGCCCCGGCACTCTCCTAGCCGGCCCCCGGCATCTCCAAGCCCGCCGAGTCGGCCCCGACCCTTCCTGGTCGGCCCTTCTTGGCCCCGGCACCTCTCAGTCGGCCCCGGCACCTCACCAAGCGGCCCGGCATCTTCCTAGCCGGCCCCCTACGTCTCCAAGCTCGGCGAGTTGGCCCCGACCCTCCCTGGTCGGCCCTTCTTGGCCCCGGCGTCTTTGAGCCCGCCGAGTCGGCCCCGGCCATTCCTGGCTGGCCCATCTCGGCCCCCGCATCTCCAAGCCCGCCGAGTCGGCCCCGGCCATTCCTGGCCGGCCCTTCTCGGCCCCGGCGTCTCCAAGCCCATCGAGTCGGCCCCGGCCATTCCTGGCCGGCCCTTCTCGGCCCCGGCGTCTCCAAGCCCGTCGAGTCGGCCCCGACCCTCCCTGGTCGGCCCTTCTCGGCCCCGGCATCTCCGAGCCCGCCAAGTCGGTCCCAGCCATTCCTGGCCGACTCCTCTCGGCCCCAGCATCTCCGAGCTCTCCAAGCCTGCCGAGTCAGCCCCGGCCATTCCTGGCCGACCCCTCTCGGCCCCGGCGTCTCCAAGCCCGCTGAGTTGGCCCCGACCCTTCCTGGTCGGCCCTTCTCGGCCCCGGCGTCTCCGAGCCCACCGAGTCGGCCCCGACCATTCCTGGCTGGCCCTTCTCGGCCTCGGCGTCTCCAAGCCCGCCGAGTCGGCCCCGACCCTCCCTGGTCGGCCCTTCTCGGCCCCGACGTCTCCGAGCCCGCCAAGTCGGTCCCGGCCATTCCTGGCCGGCCCCTCTCGGCCCCGGCATCTCCGAGCTCTCCAAGCCCGCCGAGTCGGCCCCGGCCATTCCTGGCCAGCCTCTCTCGGCCCCGGCATCTCCAAGCCCGCGGTTCAAGAAACCGCCTCTCTGACTCGCACCGCCTGACAATGTCAGGTCCACCTACTACTGGCCGCGTTGTTGATGGGACTAGACCCAACTACCCAACAGCTCCGCTGGCTGATGGGACTTAGCCCACCAACCGTCGCTTTCTCCCTTTCCGATGGGACAGGACCCACCAACCAGCGCAGATTCATGCACCTTCCAAGAACTTCGCAGACATTCCCTCCTCACGCAATCCCACGTGATCATGCCAGGGTCAACCCCTATAAAAAGGTGAATCCACCTAGTAAACAGATATGCGCGATAATCCCCAAAATCACTGCCTTAGCATTCAGGAAGGAATCCCTCCTTCCTGAGACCTCCTTTCTCATACTAAAAAGGGCTCACTCGAGCTCCTCTTCAGCTGTGACATCAGTTGCTAACTTGGGCATCGGAGGGTCCCACCGGAGAATCCCTTCCGGTCCTGAAACTTTTCTGCAGGTAACCGAGTGAAGAAGAGCCTGAAGAAGCATCTCGTTTCTGACGTTTAGGATAGGTGATTGAGCATCATCAGTACCCATAGTTGGTATGCTTAAAATATACCTTGTGTTGCCTCTCATGCAACCATTTGTACGATATATTCCAAGAAATATTGAAGATGCAATTATCTTTCTCCATCTGTTTATGTATTTTAATCAAACATAACTGCACATATATATATGTAAATATGCAGGTATGCACGTATGCATACTCTTTTATAAAGTGAAACATAAATTAATGAAGGGCAACACTAAAAATCAAGATGTTAGGTCATGAAACATTATTATTTTAAAAATATAGGACAAACATATCAGATACTTTTCTAAATTAATTTTTAAAAATGAATGGATCAAGAATAACTCAATTATTTCATAATTAAACGTGCACTTTATGAAAAATTTGATTTCAATTGCTTTTTTTTTTCCGTCCGATTTGAGTGCGCTATGCGGCGTCACAGGTCATGATTATCCAACCACCACGGCACCACCCTTCCCCCCTGTTAACTGCGCCACTTCTCCTGCCACGGGAGCATGCCTGGCTTTCGTGGATCCCTGCAACGCTGCACGCCAAAAACAAAAAATCGACCTCGAAATAAGCAGCGTCCAGCGCACTGGACATGATGTGAGATCGCCAATTTCAGTCACCGTATCGGGGGTGCCGGCCTGGGTCCGGCAGGCGCGCAGCCGGGCCAGTCAAAGTAAGTCGGTGCGTGAGGATTAATGCCTTCGCTTTCCGCCCGCGCGCGGCCCCCCGGCCGGTGGCCCCACCCGCCAGTCCACTCACCCTCAGCCCAACGGCGACCGCAAGGGCGCGAGATTTCTGCCGGTGCAGGTGGGCTGTCGTTGTAACGGTTTCGGTCCCTTTCAATAGTTCAAGTTTCTTACTTTCTTTTTCCCAATATTCCAATTATTTTACTTCCCACCAAAATATGATAATATAGATGAACTTAATTCCCTGCACACGTCAACCTATATATATATATATATATATATATATATATATATTAAATATCAAACGAAGCAATCAATTTTGTTAAATTAAGTTCTATCTACTTATTCATTCTTTTCAAATATAATTTTTTTATTACATATAGCAGTAGCAGAAGTGTGGGCTGTGTCATAAATGCCTTTTATTTTCTTAAAAAGCTGCTAATAATGGTCAATGGGTACTTTTTTTTTTTTTGGCACTGAAAACTGTGTATACCCGATGGTGAAGGATTATGTTCAAGTCTCTTTTTTGTTCATAGTTATCTTCTTACTATACATCATGTGAGATGAAAATTATAAGCATATATATATATATATATATTCTTTATCTTGTTACTATACATATAGTTCTCTTCTTACTATACATAATAAATATAATATGAAAATGATGAGAAAGATTAAAAGTTAAAAATAGAAATTATAAACTGGATGTTAAGTAGCTGCTCAACTCAACAAAGATTAATCCTAAATATGCCGAGATACACGCTCAGATATTTAATATCTCAATTATGAAGAGCCGTTCTAACAGGTACGTACCACTTCTCTCCTGACAAACTCCCTCCACAGCACCCCACGCTCGATGATCTGCCCCCGTCCATCGATCGGAATCCATGCTGGGTCCCTAAGCAACTGCCTAATCTTGCCTAACAAAGTAAAGGATCGATGAAACAACTCATGTGGAGCGCAGAGGGAGTATATGTTGGCGTCTTCTGATCACTTTCTGATCGACTGGCAGCCCCTCCCACTCGCTAAAACACTGTCGACAGTGACACTTCATTGCCAGCCCCACAACCTTCTCTCTCTCTCTCTAGCTCGTTCGTTCGTGAACTCACAAGGGAACAGTACTTGTTTTGTGCGGGTGAAAGTAATAAAGATCGAGAACAGTTAGTTTTATTTGTCATGATATGGTATTGGATTATATTTTGTTGACATCTTATTCTATTTTCGGCTAATCTTTGTACATTAATTACGGCTGAACAAAGGACACATCCTATACATATATATTGTGGTACCTGTTCCGACCTAAGCATGAAGCGTCTCAATAGCAGGGCCAGCCACATATACTATATCACCTTTATCAGCACGTACATATTCTTACGCGTGAACAGGATTTTGAAAGGTCATTGCCTATTGAATTCAAGTCAGAAATCACGTGAGGTTTTCAAGAGATCTTAAAAAGTGGTTCAGATCTTTTGTCCGATGCTGAATATTGTTTCTTACTGCGGATCGATATGCAGGGTACGTGGTGATAAAGATTATCCTTCTAAAACAATTTCTAACCATAGCTATCATAAAGATCATCTATTTAATTCTTCCTTTCTGCGATCAAAGGTATTGTTATTTATACTGAATATTAATTAAGAGGTCACGCCTTAATTCTAACCTTCAGATCTAAGACATGATAATCTAGCACACACTTAGAAATTAAATCTCTAGCATGTGATCAGATGTCAAACTCAAATAATATCATAAAAGTTAATGAATATAATTAATAATTGCAGATTGATCAATAACCATTCAATAAAACTAGTCAAATAAAATCTAACATAAGATTTTGGTGTCACACATGCTAAATATTCTTAAATCAAACTAACTAATTATAGAAAAGTAACTAAATTTTGGACCAACTTCTATATGAAATTTAGTTTATTTCTCAATCTTAAAAAAAAAATTCTAAGCAAAGCTTATTAAGCAACCTCTAATCATGCTTAGAGGGATCAATAAGCAAACTTAAGCAAATTAAAAATACATAAATAATACTATAAATACTTAAACTATCCTTAGTATATATGTGCTAAAAATTAAATTGCTTGCAGGAAAAAACATACTATTTAGGTGTCGAATAAAATAATTCTTTTTTTTCTTTTAGCAAATAAAACTTTAGTTAATTTTAAAAGATTTGATAAAGATTTTTAATCAATAACTATAACCATGTACAATATGTTAGAATCACATAACAAAAATCATACTTAACCTTGCAGTATAAATCAGAAAATGAAAACAACATATATTTGGAAAGAGTCTCAATATCATAAGCCTTCATACAAACTTCAAAAGGTCAGGTTTACATATTACAAGTATAGCTTGACAGAAAGTCATAACATATATATATTCAACTTACTTATTTTACATATACATAATTTCATAATTTACTTGCATATTTTCAAGTGTTAAATCAATTCATAACATATATATTTCTCATAAAACTTGGGATATGATTTAATCACATAAACTAACAAGATTACTCGATCTAAATTTTTATGTAAACAAATTATGCAAAGAATTTTAGAAAATTGAAAACATATTCATGTTGCTATACACTTAACATATTTCAAATTGAAAATTAGGCAATAAAAATTCAAAAATAATTATGCATGACTTAACAATTATAATAAAACCAAACATGCAAATTTTCAAAATATAAATATCTTATTCAAATTATTAGACCCTATTTTTTCATGTATATAACTAAATAAAATACTTACTCTATTTCAAAATATTTTAACATGCTATAAATGATTTAATAAAATACTTATGATTAGAGTTACTTATTTCTTTAGATAAAATTACTAAGAACTAATTCTCAATTTTTGACATGCAAGAGCTCCATCATCCTTTTTGATCCTTCTATACTATTAATTTGATATAGAATGATCTTAATTTATTTTGTCATATTTATAGAGAGATCTTAAAGCTAAAAAGTTTTTTACTTTTTATAGGATACTATTATCCTAAAATTAATAAACTTCCTAATTCTTTTAGGATATCATTCTTTTATGAAAACCAATGAGATAAATATCCATTGATATTTAAAATTCAAAACTAACTTCTAACTCATCCAACATAATTTTAAAATATAAAAAATTAGATAAAGTATCAAAAATCACCTTTATCATAGTCAATAATATTTTTATAATTTATTAGAAGTTCATAATTCATAAATTGATCCTGACTTTCTTAATTGAACTTTGATTTGATATTCAAGATGCATTAAAAAACTCACTCAATACAAATATCATGAATATAGGTTCAATCAAAATTTTAATTATATTATTTTTAATATGTTTTTAGCTTAATCTAGTCAAATTAACTTTTATTATAAATGAACTAGCCCAAAAGAGCTTGGACCTATTGTCACCACAAATGCCAGCACCAAAGTGTAATCCTTAGACCTCTCCAAGGTGGATTTAAACATTCTTCTGTTCGGTGGAAACAGTGTACCGCACCCTTAATATTAATTGGAAAGCTGGAAAGGATCGAAGAGGAGAGGGTGGAGGAGAAAACGATAACAGTAAGATTTCCAACAGTCCATGTAAGTTACATCTTGTTCCTTTTCGCTCCTTCTCTACTGACAACTTTGGCACTCGCTTTCCCCTTGCACTATATTTTGCATTATTTGAAAAAAGGATTCAGAAGCATGAGAGAAGTCTTTTCCTCTTTTCGGTTCACAATGAAGTGGTTATAAATGATAAAATGACTGATGCGAGTTGAAGCATCTGCATTCTTTCAAAAACTACATTGAACATGAGAATGGCTTCTCATATTCAATCCTCTTATACAACCATACACACACAATATATTAGAAACTCTAATAAGGGCATACCATACCCACCCATCTTTTAAACCTATTCCACATCTGAAAATCTAGCAAAATGGAGGAAAATATGGAATTCAAAATTTTGCCTCTCACCTGCAAGGAAGAGCTCTCATTGTCATGTTAATTTTCTTTGCCCCTCCGCCCAAACTACCGTGAAAACAAAGGAGGGAAAATCTTTGCTTGTCCACTGGCTTTACTCTTATGATTTGCCTTAAAATTCACTTAAAACGTGTTTACTATAGCCATTTGAGATTGATCGATCCGTGCATTCTCATGGAAAGGGCTGTTCCAAGGGAATCTCAAATAAATACTCAACTCAACTCAACTCATCTAAGCCTTTTCCCAACTACATGGGGTTGGCTACATGAATCTGCTTCTTTCCCTCTGCTCTATTCGGGACAAAGGAATCTCAATTAAATGTAGACTAGAATATACCTTTTGATCTCCAAACTTTCACTCAAAATTTATTTTGGTTCTCAAACTTTCAAATGTTTTAATTTAATTCCTTTTGTTTTAACAATATTACATTCTTAAGGCTTCATTATATAGGATTAGTAAAAATTTATAGAATAGCTGATGCATCACCTTATCAATCAGTTCACGTGCTCGCGTTAGGATTCCACATTAGTTATTCTGTCAATTTAAACTAGACTCATATAACAAAATAAAAAATATTTTTTTTTTTTTTAAATAGAAGAGACTAAATTGTAACGACTGAAAGTTTGATGACCGAAATAAATTTTGAGTGAAAGTTTGGGGATCAAAAATATATTTTAGCCTTAAACGTATTAAGACATGAATTAGCTTAAGCTGGTGCCACAGGAAGGGAGATTCTCATCTTGATAGTCTACAGGTTGATTTCTTGGACTAGCATACATAACTCGTTCTCCCATTCTCTATCCTGGTGCTGTATGTTGAGACATTAATTTTTGCATCATCATTAGTCAATATATATCTTGAATAAACCTTACTAAAGTACCAAAGGTTCTCTTCAGCAGGGCTTTTTGAGTTGTTTTCCCTTAAGAAATGGGGGCTTTTTTGCAGTTACCTCAGAGAAAGAGATGGTGAAATGAAAATTGTAAGCGTGACAAATGTTAATATTGCTGTTCAAACCCAAAAAAAAAAAAAATGGAAAAATTGGAAATTTACACCGGGATATAAACCATTCTGTCTATATCATGTGAAATACAGACCTGTTTTCCTATGAAGAAATAGGACTGATGTCACATCATAGTCCTCGTTTGCTATGAATTCAGTCCGTTGTGGTGCAATTTATTTTTTCTACACCTCATAAGTTGAAAGCACATAGCAATGGCTGATCATTCATCAGTTTTCAGTTTTCTTTTCATTTTCAATTTTTTTTTTCTTGGATAATAAGACAAGCTTTCAGAACAAGTGATAGATCAAAACGACACATCATACAAATGATTGGAGATTGAAGGTAAATAAAGGGCATACCCGCAAGCTGGCCAGTAACATTCATCCGACGGACATGCACCCTTTTTGTTGCTTTTCAGAGATTTTAGGATCTCAAATACCGTACAACATTATAATGTATCCCTTCCAATTCACATTGCTCAATTCTATATTCAATAAATCAGTCAAGGTCCCACATTGTTAAATTATGGATGGCCAGGGTGTAATTAAGAATGCAAAGGGACGAGGAAGTAACTGATAAGAAGAGCATTGGCCAAGAGATTGATAAACATTGAAGAATCACTAAACAGAAGTTGGGACATCTTAGAGATACATTACCAGAGTGGGCCGACGGATTTATGGGCAAGCTTGAGTCCTGCTGTTTATTTTGAATGTCTCATTAGCGAAAATATCCGAACAATTTTGCTAGTTTGATGGGTATTCATACTAGAGAACATTGAGTTCACTATGCATCCAATCATCAGGTGCTTAAATATCAGATTCTTTTCACAAATAAAATCTAATATAAAGGACATATATATATAGTGATCTTAAGATTAGGACCTCATACTTTGACTTGTAGAATACAAAGTTTCAAAAAATATATGTAGCAACCTACTCACAATATAATCTTCTCAATAGAAACCCTGAGCTTTTTGGCCCCGTGGTGCAGCAATAGCCTCATCACGCTTTACTTGCTTATTACCGTCGACGTTCAGCCCAAAATGGATGTGAGGAAAATGTGCCCACTGCAATGAGCAAAGAGTTATGTTGTTCTAAATATTTAAAAAAATGGAATTTCGTGATACAATATCTATAAGAACGAACCAATACTTGTTCAGTCTAGCCACTGCGGTTTTTACTAATCTAGTCATTCAAGTGCAAGCACTCATGATGTCTCTTAATTTGTTCTCATGAATTGATTGGATAAGCTTTGATCGATCATCCAATGGACTTGAGTCAGCCAATAGTTGATGAATAAGATGGGTATCTAATAAATCTCACTTGGATGTACATGTGGAACTGTCCATGAATCATAAATGAATTTCTCAAGTTTGTAGTGGTAAAAGTTAGTACAGTTGAATGAGACTAATGGCAGAAAGTAGTACCTCCCATTTTAGAGATGACATTCCAGCCATATTTACAGCATTTCGATGCAGTTGTAGACTTTTTTTATAAAGTATTAGTAAAGGTCCGAAATTTGAGGTGAAAACATTTAATTTGAATGGGAGTAATGACAGAAACTAGTGCATTGAATTCTGTGAGAGAAATGGAAAGCATGGCAACCATAAATGACTTTGACAGTGGTACAGAATAGAACTAATAGAATAGCAATGAGGAATGATGCTGCAATAATGCAGTGATGGTGAAAGAGGCACTGTTATTTTCTAATATGTCAAATGGTTTTAAATGTGAAAGCATCTATCTTGGTATACTATTCAAACTTTATTTGGTTGGATCATTTAAGTAGGTTGTCGATATGTGAAAGGGATCTATGTGGTTCCTCTCCCTTGGAGGCTTACTATAGCATTGTTCTCTATGCTTCTTTTGATGCTGAGAATGTATGGAACCAGCAACGTTTACCTACTCCTTCCTATTTTTCTTTCGCAAGTATATATATCATCGTTCTTTTGTTGTCTTCTGTATCTCTTTATTTAACATTGTAGGTTGTTTTCATCATCTGGTAGAATACTGCTACATAATTAATATCATATGCTAGACTCCATGAATTGTTTGAAGAGTTTTCCATCATGGGATTTTGATGTCAGATAACCTTTGTCTACCATCCAGTGTACTTACCATACTTGTCCCAATAAAACTCTCTTTAAATTGCGAGAAAAGTAGGTGGAGAGGATAGACAGCCTCTGCATGACTGATATGAGCTTCCCTACCAGCTTATGATAATGCTAATTATTCTATAATCACGTGAAAATATACTCTTTTTGTAGTTATTTTTGTGAATAGATGAAGGAAATATCCTGTTATTCACTTTATTTCGGTGAATAGATTGGAGGATTATATAACTGGAAGTATTGTAGGACAATCACTCAAAATTCTCTAGGTAGGAGCATACAGAATATATTTGTTAAGAAATTCGGGCTGTTGGTTGGCTAGATATCCTAGAATGTGTTCTGATGCTGTATTGTCTACGTCTGCCAAACTTGAGACATTGGAGGAAATACGTAAAGAATTAGTCTAATGTGGATATAACGAAAATTTCTTTCAAGGTGTCAGGTGATTCATAAAGTATTCATGACAGGACTTCTTATAATATACGGGATAGGGCTTGATATTATTCTCTTTCAAGGGATTTGATAATCAAACTTTGAAAGGCTAGAGTTCGAGGTGAATATACGACCATATATCAGCAATATTTTGTATTGGCCTATGTGCTTCTTCACATGCTTTTACCAAAGATTAGGTGGCTTTTCTAAAAGTACAGAAAGTGCAAACGAATCCATGAAGTTTTAATTTTCAAAACATTTTTTTTTTTCATTTGTTTAGAAAGATTTTTAAATGACTTAAAGAATTTCACTGCCTCAAGAATCATTCGTAAGTTCTAACTTCAAATAAATTTAGTTGTTAATTCTAACACCAAAGCAGAAGCCTCAAAGCAGTTCCTAAACTTGCCTCCAATAGTAAACTTTTACAACTGAGGCTTGGCTTTTCTAAAAACATGCTGATTAGGAATATTGTTTTACTGTTAAGTAAACATTTTTATAGAGGGAATTATATCATGGGTTGTGTGTCCTTTCTACCTCTGGAAGACTGCCATCTATATTTAGTCGATTGTATTCTAATTGGACACTAACTGCAAAAGAAATTTAAGATATACTTAATAAATGACAATGGAAGGCGGTTTGATCAGCATTTCCATAAATTATATTGTCATACATAATTGGAAGGAAGCAAACATTCTTGTTAATAGTTAATATCTACCATGAGTTTCTCAAACAGCAAAATAATGTTAAAAAAACAATATTAATACTAATTAAAAAACAAAGTGCTTTCTCGTAAATAGAAGTAGAGGGAAAGAAATTATGAAAATAATCACTGAGAAAAATGAAAACCAAATTATTAAATACAAATTAAAAAATAGGTTAAATTCTCAAGATATTTTATTTTATTTTATATTATAAAATACTTTCTTAAATTATCCAATGAGGCTATATAGACATGATTTTAACACTTACATTCTTTGCTGCAGCACTAAAAGCTTCCCTATGGCTAATGTCCGGATTGTTGGCCTTTATCCTTTGTATCTCCTCTCTACAAGGAAAATAAGAAAATAGATATCATTGACAATAACATGGTAGCAATAGAAATAAGATTATATATGGTAAACTTACTTGATAAACCTGTTGTATGCAGAAGGAACACGCTGTCTCTTCTCCGGGGCTAGCTCAGTAAGAAAAATATATTGAAATTATTAGGTTTCATTGCTAATAGTATGCTTGTTCAAGATTGTAGCTTTTTAATTTCCACCAATACAATATACATAGAGAGAGAGAGACATAGAGAATAGATCCTAAAAAGCAAGCAAACTTATTTTGGCTACACTAGAGAGATCTTTATTTTTATATGGTCATATCTAGACTTGAATAATGGACGTTTTACATTGATGATCTAAAATGTTATACATGATCTACTGTCTTTAAAATATTTACATACTAAAAATATGTTTTAAAGATTTCTGTCGCATATATCAAGAAATCAAAATATCAAACATTCTCCATGGTGTGAAACAACATTTGTTGACATATTAATATATGAGTTTAAGAGTTTCAAATTACTTACTTTCTAATGCATAAGTATTTTAAAGATCCGCATCTAATGACTTAGATTATCAATGTAAGACCTTCATTATTTAGATTTAAATTTAATTAACTTTAGCAGAAATCTTCTCAAATATAGTCAATTGAGCTCTCTCTTTGTACGTGTATGCATATATGTTTGTGCATTATATCTAACCATTAAACTTGTATGATTTAAAAACACTGATTCGTATCAAATATTTCCACTCTCAAAAATTCAGTTATATGTGCACATATATGAGTTAAACCATTTGCTTTTGCATAAATGCACGTACACAATCTTTTTCTCAATGGAGAGAAAACGTACGAACTTGGACGTGCGTGAGATGTATGTGTATATATATTTCACGTGTGTGTGAAACATATGTTTCCATGTGCATGTCAAACGTACCTGCCTGCCTGCATGCATATATGCACATAAAACAGTAGAGAACTTTGAAAAGGTCATTAAAAAATACAGAGACGAAGAACTTAGAGAGGCTTACGACGTATTGATAACATTTCCTGTTGATCATTCTGCATGGAGCACATTGCAGAAGTCCTGTTGCACTTAGAAGAAGACCCACATTCCATATGAGGATCTTGAGATCCCACAACCTGAAGTTCCAATCCCACCAAATGGAATAATGGTATTGTCATATTAAAACTTTACTTTCTAGCGTAAAAGGTGACCGAATTGAAACACGCACTTCAAAATAGAAAATAAATCACATTTTTTTTTGCCTTACCATTTTCACTGTACCATGACCATTATGAGAAAGACAGCGATCCTTATTCTTTTCGTCTTACGAGAGGGAGAACTGTATGACTCTGAATACTTTGGACTCAACAAAAGAAGTGCCACAGCTTTTAATATTATTTTTTAAATTTTTAAAGATTTTATTTCTACATGCAAACCAACAACAAGGCCTTCAATAAAGTGAAGTGATGATTTTAGGTGTTCATACTACATCCTAAAAGTATTGATAGGTAAGATATATATAATGAACTAAATTAACAACAGTCCTATTAAAACCCAATCTAGGGAAGAGATATGTAACTTACGCATGCATGTAGGAGCAATGCTCAAGAAGTTGGATGATTTACAAATTTATTCATAAACAATAAGTACTATCCTTAACAATTTTCTGAAATTTATTCTTTTTCTTAAAAAAATTTAAAAAAAAAAAAAAAGATTCCTCCAATGGTAGCAATGAGGATGGCAAGGGATATTAGAACCTGAAGATCTTGAGGAGGTGCTGTTGGAACCAAACCACCCATGTTCACAGATAGGAGATTAGCACAATGCCCACATCTGACAGTTACAATGTTGAGCAAATTGTTGCCTGGAACACTAACCTGAGCCATGAGAAAGGCAAACAGTAAAATATTAGTTGTAATTTGACTTCAAATTTAGTTTCTAACGCAAACTTTAGATTATATTTCGATGAACATGCATTCTTCAAAATATACAAGTTAAAAAATCACTTTTGCGATATAACTCTTTAAACTCATAACAATTTTACTAAACTCACGTTGCAGCGTCAATAATTTATCACCAAAAGTGGGATATAAATTCCTTTTTTGGGGGGGGGGTTAAAAAGTTACCGGACAAACAAACCACTTGTAAGGATAAGATTATATGAAAGCTTATTAAACTACATGGAAAATCAAGAGCAAATATCATTCAGTGTCAGAAATTTAGGCATTCAAACTGTAAACACAAAATTTACTGTAGTTCTTTACGAGGAAGGGAAAGAAATAACATGCAACGAAAGGGAGCAATGCCATGAAAAATAAAGTAGAAAAAGAGATGAGGCAGTTGAGAAGGGGATAGCATTTGTGTAGAATAGCAAGAAGAAATGGAGAAACCAATTAATAAGGAAGAAGTGGAATAAAAAAATGATATTTCCAAGGAAAAAAAAAAGGAAAAAATAAAAGGAGAGATGACAACAAAGAAATAGATTAAGCAAGTCGGTTTTCCAACTCTTTTCCGGAGAAAAGAAAAATAAAAAATAAGATAGCAAACAAGGTAGGAATAGTATATAGTTGATTGGTGAAGGAGAGGTGGCTGGTCAATAACTAGCTATGCAAGAATATGGGTGCTTTTTATTCTTAGTTTGTAGAAGGGCGACAACTCAAGTTTCCAACTTATCCCATCATCGGACATTACAGTTGAATTGAAATTCCTTTTCTAGTGTTTTCTTGTACGAGTTCAGGACCTGGAGAACCTGTAAAAGGAAACAAGCCTAGATCCCTTACACATTTCCAAAAACCATAGCATTGAGAGGCTCTAAATCATAAAGAGAAGCGGAAAAAGGCCGCCTCTTTGAACAGCAGCATCGATCCTTTTGCGCTAAAGCCTCAAGTCATCTCCCCTCTCCTTTCTGCACCCTCCTCACCCTTCTCTCTGCTGCCTGCTCCAAAGCTAATATAAGAATGTAAAAAAAGCTATAACACTATCAAGAAAAAGAGAGGAAAACGACATGACTACTGACCCACTTCCGCACCTCTCGGGAAGGGTATGGATGGGGGGTGGAGGGGGGAGGGAGAGTGATCAAAATGTAAATATCACTGAGTTTGAACAAAAGAACGAACGCAAACATCTAAAACAAAGGGTAGTAAATGACTTCAGCGCTTGTAGGAAAGCGAATAATTTTGAGAAATATTTGCCAACGAAACTGTCAAAAAGGCTAAATGAGGGGCGAACAGAAGAATGTATAAAGAGAAAGTATCTTCTGCAGAATATAAAGGGATTGCTAACTATGTGAAGAAATCTATTAATTGTTTATTTGAAGAATATAAAGGGATTGCTAAAAGGTGATGAAATCTATTATTTGTTTGATAAAGCTTCGAAACTGGGTACGATATAGGCACTTAAAAGGAGGGCTTCCACAATAAACTTGTCATCCTCTTTACCTCAATCTTTAACCAGGTGGGTTAAAGATTGAAACTTCCTCAGTTCTTCAAGGGTAAACATGCTGTCTTGAAGACTTCAACATCAAATGGTTGGTTAGAAGAGATGTCTTGCTGAAACTTATTTAACTCAGATAATGCAGCAAGTTTTGATATATATATATATATATATATATATATATATATATATATATATATATATATCAGAAACAAGCTTATCCATAATGGAACTTTGTTAATCAACCATAGGTTAGTTGCTTTACTATCAGCTTTAATAAACAAATAAGAAAGGGATACCTTTTCCGAAAACTATATTTTAATTTATGAGCTCTGAAGTATGCGACCTTTCAAAGATATAACATTTAACAACTTTCTTTTAGTACGGTGTTACCAGTTCCCTAATATCTGGATCTTGGAGTACGCGTTTTGCTCGGATGGTTGCGTGAGTCTTGTTTAACAACAAGAAAACTCCAAAACTTTCGCCCTATATCGAAACGTTTGTTAGATTTAATATATGAGATCCGTCAAAACACATAGGTAAGTGCCAAGATCGCCATCAGTATTGTGAATTGGAACCTCACCCATGAGCTAATAACATTTCAGAAATGATGAGACTAGATCGCCTTGTAGCTTTTAGGTATTACAAGCATCATCAAAGTCGTTTTATTTAGGTATAAGAAATGGAATCCATTTATAAAATTGTCTAATAATCTTCACCTCACAATTACATAATATTCTTTGTGAAGATAACACCTACCTTTAAATCCCAAGGGTTGGATCGAGTACCAAGATGATAGTAGTTGGTTTCCTAGAAACAAAAGGGAAAAAAAAAAAAAACAAAAGCCATATCATCTGCTATGTAAATGTTAAAGCTTGGGATATATGCATGCACCAAATCGGTTCGATATGACATGAGATCATCTCAAGCAAGCCTGCCATAGCCTTCATGGAACACCTGATGTAATATAATAATTAGATCACTTCATGCATGCTTGCTATTGTTCTAAGAAAATCACCTTCCACTAGCATCCATATGGTAACAGCATCCCGATATGACCAAGGCTACTGGTTCAGCGAGGCCAAAATTAAGCCCAAAGGATTATATGGGTCTCATTTTTTATTTCCAGGTACTGTTAATATCACATATCACAATTACCAAAATTAGCTCTGGCCAACTGCTAAAAACTGTAAAACAATGGATAACTAGCCTAGTTTCTAGGACCTAGGTATCACAAACACTGGGAAAGCCTAACCAAAAGATGCGACCCAACAGTACAAATTTTTAATTTTTATCTTCAGCCGAAAATTCAGAATGATCTGCCAGTGCTAATGAATTCTGATTGATCCAGACTTTCGTAAAGTCAAGGATGAGAGAGAGAGAGAGAGAGAGAGAGAGATGATCGATACCGCGAGGATGGTATTGCAGAAGTTGCAGTGGACGTAGCAGACGTGCTCCGGAGTGATGAATTGCGCTGACATTTTCCGATCTACGGAGCCAAAGAGGGGTCCTTCACATTTGCCGAGGAAGAAGAGGAGGAAGTTGCAGATGATTTGAGTTAAGATAATGGCTTTATATATAATGTGAGATCAGAGCTTATCTTTCCCCTCACTTTTTTTTGCCCCTTTTGTCTGTTTTCTTTTGCTTTTGTTTGTGGGTGATTTTGTGGGGAGGGGTTAAAAAGGGGTGGTTCGTGGGGAAATAACCAGGGTGGGAGCAACAGTTTGGGAGTGGTGGCTTTGTGGGAGGATGGGGAGGGGAGGTGGAAGTGTTATGATTGAATGAATGAGTGGGTGGGAGTCTCCAACTCTCTCTCTCAACCGCATATGGGAGTGCGGAGAAAGATATAAATGTGGGTACAGAGA
This sequence comes from Calamus simplicifolius, assembly GCA_900491605.1. Lineage (NCBI taxonomy): Eukaryota > Viridiplantae > Streptophyta > Magnoliopsida > Arecales > Arecaceae > Calamus > Calamus simplicifolius. The sequence continues at coordinate 1,120,655 of UESW01003841.1, read as the reverse complement.
CACACAAAGAGAGAGAGAGAGAGAGAGTGATGCGAAGCTCTTGTGATCTTATAAGATAGAGTTACCTAAATACCCTCTCCGGTGGGCAGCACATAAATAAAAATGAGAACAGGTAGCGTCGTAGTTTACGATATACACGTAAGGGTAACCGAAAGGTCGGGCCGTCTTAATTAGTCCACGATATTTTTTATTGGATGAAATTTACATACAATGCATCATAAACTCGACTATCAATTTTATCCTCTCCCCCATCTTTTCAGTACCATTTTAATTTTCATACAAGTACAAAATAATGGTAGAAAAAAAGAAAAAAAGAACAGTACTGATGGGCATGCACATAGCGCATCACACATAAGTTCTATTTTTTTATTTTATTTCTCTTAAAAAGTATCTACATATTTGCTTTGTAATTTAGCATATAAATGTAACCCCAATCAAAAAGCTTAAGCACTTTAGGCTTGTAAAAGGAAAAGAAGCTGACCTTCAGCACCTAATTTGCTTATATAAGTCAGTTTAATAAGAACTTGATCGATGTTGAGATTTCTTTTGGGGGGTCATGCATAGATTGGTCAACTAGACATCAGTAATTTTTAGAGTTTTTTTTTTTTTAATTTACAAACTTAATCATGATATGTTTCTATATATGAGTACTAGATTATGGTGAGCATTGCACATTTGATAAACAGAAAAGAGTAAGCTTTAGAATAGTTATCTACAAAACTAAAAATACTTTAAATTATATTCATTTAGACCTCTAGGGACTCTCACGTGTTCCTTTTAATGGTAGTGCTCGCTATATGCTTACCTTCATCAATAAATACTCAAGAAAGGTGTGGGTATTTATAATATTGTAGTACAAAATTGAAGTACTCAAGCACCAAAAGGCTATGATTGTGAAGTAAACTGAAAAGAAGATTAAACAATTTAGAACTAATAATGGCTTAGAGTTTTATTTTTCTACTAAGTTTGATGGATTTTGTGAAAATGATGGTATTGTTCAGGAATGGCAACGGCCCGAGGATGGCTCGAGGCGTCTATACCAGTCCTCATCCTCATTAAAAAAAAACGTCCCGATTCTTCATTCCGTTAAGCTATTATAGTTAACGGAACAGGAACAGGAACCCGGATGGGCAAACGAGTACCCTACCCATTTTTTATTTAAATAAAAAACTAAAATTATTTTATTAAATTTATAATTTATTAAAAATTAAAAAAATAAATTTTTTAGGATAAGATAAATCAATCACCAACAACCAATCGTTGATATTGATACATCTAACACATTAACTTTAATACAGTAACAAACCAGATAGAAAATGATCTATCAAATTCTAATTGCATTTCAAATGTATATATATATTATTTATTATTATTTTTAATATATTAATATATATATATATAATTTAAATATATTATATAAGCTAACGGGGATGGGGATGGGTAAACGGGGATGGGGCAGAGAATACCGTTTCCGAACCGTTTACCCGTTAAGCCATTAACGAAAAATCTTCGTTATCTGTTAAGCCATTTAAACAGAAAATTTTTCGATCTGTTAGAAACGATACTGATCGGGTAAATGGAGAAACAAAAAAATTTATCATCCCTACTATTGTTAGGCAACAGATAGTTAAAAACATACCTCAATAAAATGGAGTGGTAGAACATATGAACAAAACCCTCTTAGAAAAAGTATATTGTATGCTCTTGAATGCTTGAGTTATTAAAGTTCCAGGTATAGAGGCGGTCTCTATAACATATTATTTAGTGAATTGTTCTCTAGCTACAGCCATTGATTGTAACACTTTGAAGCGATGTTGATTATTCTAATTTAAAAATATTTAACTCTCCTCTATATGTTTACATTGATGATAGTAAATTAGAACCTAAAGCTAAAAAGTGTGTGTTTGTCAATTATTCATCTGGAGTAAAGAGTATAAATTATGGTGCCCTGAGACATCTAAATTAATAATTACTATGGATGTTACTTTTGATGAGAATATAATGTTATACCTAAAAAGGGGGTTTTTTTTTATCCCTAGTGATATTGGTAGAAACGCTAAGTATGTGGTGTTAAAGAATGATGTTTCAGATTTGTAATAGCACACTTCTTCTCAATCTAGTATAGTTGAAAGTTTAAACACTTATATAGATCAATGGTTTAATATTGCTAGGGATAGGCTAAGAAGAGAGATAAGGTCACTATAAAGATATGATTATGAAGGCTTGGTAGCTTATGCATTGTCAACAGCAAGAACAGTTGATGTTGATGAGCTTGCTAGGTATTCAAAAGTAGTCCCTTATAATGATTTTGCCAAATGGTTAGTTTCTATGCAGGAGGAGATTCAGTCTCTTCATACCTAAGAATTGATGAAACTACATGCTGCTAAGAAGGTTGTTGGTTGCAAGTGAGTGTTCAAAAAGAATAGGGGTTGGAGTTACTAGATATGGCATGACTGGTTAAAACAGGCTACAATCAGGAGGAAGGTATGGACTTCGATGATGTCTTCTCAACTATAATGAAACCAAACTCTATTTGTATGTTGTTGTCCTTGGTTGCCATGTATGATTTGCACTTAGAGTAGCTTGATTTAAAACAACCTTTTTGCACAGTGACCTTGAGGAGAAAATATATATGCACCAGTCTGAGGAATTTATGATTAAAGAAAAGGAAGATTATATTTATTTATTAAAAAAGTCTCTCTATGGGTTGAAGCAATCTTCTTGGCAGTAGTATATAGGTCATTCGACTCATTTATAATTAGCCATGGCTATTTTAGAAGTAAGCATGATAGTTGTGTTTACTTTAGAAAATTGGTAAATGGATCCTTCATTTATTTGATATTGTATGTTGATGACATGCTTATTGCTTTCAAAGATCTATCTAAGATTAATAGTTTAAAAGCATAATTAAGAAGCGATTTTGAGATGAAAGATTTTGAGTGTCGTTATGAAAATTCTTAGTGTAGAGATTGAGAGAGACGAAAGGCATGCATGCTATACTTGACACAAAAGAAATATATGAAAAGGTCTTGGAGTGCTTCGACATGAAAAATGCCAAACGTGTGAGTACTCTACTTGACGCACATTTTAGACTTTCAGCTACTTTTTCATCTTAGTCAACTAAAGATAAGGAGGTTATGTCACATATTCCCACTCTAGCATAGTTGAAAGTATAATATATGTTATGTTTTGCACACACCCAAACATCTATCATCCAATTAGCGTGGTAAGTAGATATATGACAAATCCTAAAAATCACATTGGTAGGCAACTAAATGCATTCTTAGAAACCTATGAGATACCGTTGATACTTGTTTGGATTTTGGGAAGTGTAAAGGCCATGCCGTTGGTTATACTGACAAACTTCATTGGTGTTCTTGATAGGAGGAGATTACTTTTTGGATATATTTTCTCTCGGTGGTTGTGTTGTTACTTGAAAAGTCTACTTACAACCTATTGTGGCCTTGTCTACTACAAAAACAAAAACAAAAGTATATTGCCATGATTGACGTGGTTAAGAAAGTTATCTATCTGAAAAGTTTATTTGGTAAGCTTAATTTTAAATCAAAAGGTAGTTGTTGTCCATTGTGATAGTTAGAGTGTTATCCATTTATCTAAGGATCAAATATTTTATGAGAAAATGAAGCACATTAATGTGAAGTATCATTTTGTTCGATATGTCATAGCATGAGGTAACATTATTATGAAAAAGATAGATATTTAAGGCAATCTAGCAGATATATTGACCAAACCTCTTTTAATAGCGAAGTTCAAGCATTACTTAAACTTGATTGATGTATGCAACACTTGAGATGTACCCCTTTGGGGTATGTGGGTGAAGAAAGATTTTAATTATCTTTATCTTTTCCAGCATTGCTTAAAAATTTAAGCTAAGTTGAAGATTTGTCATAGTTTGTCTTGAAATTTACAAGCTTGATTAGGACATATTTTCATATACAAAGAGAAAATGAACCGTAATTTTTGTGGTACATTGTAAATTCTTCTTTTACATAAGCATTTGTAGCTCTAGCCTTTATGGTAACAAAAAAACCTAGAGCAAGAGAGTTTAAAAGAGGATTCTGTTAGGTGTAAGTGGATCTAAAGTTTTGTAAGAGAGTCTCTAATAAGAAAATAATTCTTGTAATCTTTAAATATTCATAGTAAAATTTCATTGCTCTTCTTCACCTATGGATATAGGCTAGTGGCGGAAAAATCATGTTAAATTCTATGTGCATTCTCTTAACTATTTTTTTTCTTTTCTTTCTCAATGATCTCTTCTTCCCTATGCACAATAATTGATATCTAGGCCCAAAAAATTGGTATTAGAGTTTACCCTATGCACAATAGCAGATTCTTTGGATACTGCTTTCATCACAAGCTATATATCGAGCAGCCTAAAGTTCAGCGTGTCTAGGCTCATTGTACATAGCCTTAAGTAATGACCACCAATTGTTACTGTAGTAAAAGGGGAGAAAAAATCCTTTTCTTTTTAATAAGAGCCCGTGTTTATATTTCTTTTCATTTGTGTGTTTGCTGATGTTGATGCTGATGCTGATGATATGACAGGCAATAGGTACAAGTTAACTGTATACACGGGGCTCACTTGGGAAGATTAGCATGAAGTCACTAGCAAGGGATTCCAGCTAGAGTATTAGCTAAAAAATTGTCGCTCTTTACGATCTGCCCACCTGAGGTGGACAAATCAGAAGACCATTGCATAAAATCAAGAGGTCCTAATTATCTCTACTTCATTGAATTTAAAACCATATATATATTGCTGATTGTGACATGCTTGCATGGAATATCCAACTGTTTTCGCAACCTTAGACTTATTTTGGTTGGCACTTAATCTTCTTATACGATGCAATTTTTATTTATTTTTTTATTAAATTTTTATTTTTAATCTTTTGTTGCATTTGAAGTCATGGTTTGTATTCAAACAATGAAAATATTGACAATGAAAAGTCAAAAGAAGAAAATCAAAGCAAGCAAGTGAACATGAAAAATATGAGATTAGTTTGGCGTAATTGAAACAAGTAGAGATATGGTCACTGTAAAGCTTGATGGTTACACAATCTACCCTTGATGCATAAAATATAATCTTTGATCATACGCATTCGAAAAACTCGGTCAAATACTCTGAGGTGACAAGGGAACATGCGTCACATCAACATAAATAGATCCGTGTGCAAGAGCCCACATCAATTCGTCTAGTACCATTAATGCTACCCAACTAGTTTACAGCTACTTAGCGTCCAGCCAAAATTATACACTAGTAACATCTTGCCTAATATTCTTGAAGTGACACGTTTAAGTAGTAACTTGGTTCCTAATTAAGTTGATATATAGTTAAGTACATAATCCAGCCTCCAACCTCCACTCTCATTAGTAGAAAATATTTCTAATTAACTTTCGCTTTATGAATAGCAAATACTCACAAGATGGTCCAACTTTTCTTCTCGGATGCTTAATTAGTTTGTTGTTACTTCCATTTTATGTGTCGTGTGTTTCCCGTGGAAAAAAGAAGGGGGAACAATGATAAGATTTTAAAATAACACGTTATCCCACCACAGGTATTTGATAGTATCACCAAATTATGCTACTTAGATTAGAGGTTAAGGCTTCAATTCCTTGGAGCCAACCCTCAAGCCCTTAAAAGCTTAACCTCAAAATTTCCTGTTATAATGGACCCCCAACGAAACCACTATTAATCATTAATTAATATAGTTACAACTTACAACAGCCATTATGTCTCAGAAAATGGCCTTTTAAATTTTCAGTATCAAAATAACCATTGAATTAATTAATGCCTATTATAATCGTATTAGACAAAAATATTTGTTAATTTGGGCCATATATACGATCACCTTTCAAGAGAATTAATACTGAGTAAAAATTTCAATTTTGAAAAATATTTTTTAAAAAAAATAAGGAACAAGTGAAGATATATAATGCCATTTTAATTTATATAATAGCAATATTTATATGTTACAATAGAAAATAAAAGGCCATAACATAAAATAACGTTCATTATACATTTTATGTTATTTATTTTAATAATAAACGTACAGAGAGAGGTAGGTAGAAATTATTATCACAGCTTTTATAGCTATCGTAGAGCCACTATTTGAAACATGTGCCAAAATGGGCAGAAGTTTTGCTCAGTGATGCAGGCATGCTTGCATCCATGTTCTGTCTTATCGATTGGACTGTTTAGATGTGTGGGCAATGATTGAGAAGATGTTTGTTTTATTGTGCGGAATTTACTAATGCTTCTGGGTAGCTTCTTGATGGGTCTTATCATTATCAAACAATTGTAGCTCTGCAGTGACCCTTTTCATGGTTCACGATGTCCCATCCTCCCACAGAATATGGTAAAACTAACAGCCAGGGTTATCCTTTCCTTATTCCTTCTCCTAAAATTACATGCTGCCATTCAATTTATTTATTTATTACTTAAAAAAAAAAAAGGGGGGGGGGGATTGCTTCATGATAGCACCTTTCCGAAGACTTTCTCCCCATCAAAAATGTTTCAAAAAATTTTTGGATAAATTTCTGGATTTAATCGAGTCAGCCGGCATCATTACTCGAATCCGCGCCATTTCGGTCATGAGGCAAGGCCCCTACCACCCGGGCTATCATCTGGATGGTATTTATTACTTTTCATTGAACAATCAAGCTTGTCTTCCACATATATATATATATATATATATATATATATATATATATATATATATATATATATATATATATATATTGTAGCTTGGAGTGTGCACAAATGAAATCAGATCAATTTAGAGATTCTTAGGCATCAAACTAATGTAAAATAATTTCTTAACTATTTACGATAAACATTTATCTTATAGAATAAATACCATGTCCAAATAAATAGCTAACTTGAATCGATAAACACCTAGTTTGGATGGTAAATACAAATACTATAGAAATAAATAAAAACTATTTAACCATGCTTGTTGTATTTTATATATTCTGAGGCATAAGGCACATAGAGACTAGACATATTTGTGTTGGGCCCATGACCCACTTATTCAGCCTATTAGGACAAAAGGGAGCGCTACTCCTTTTTCTACCAGGATTTGTTCTCTCTCTTTTATAAAAGGAGCAGCTGCCTTCCTTTTTTGTTTTCTCTTTTTCAAGGAGCAGCCATTTGGAAAAAGAGGTAAAGGAGATAGCGGATATTTCTCTTTTTCTAGGAGCGTGGATTGCTAGGGGAAGAGAAGGAAGGGCTGTTGCTTGGTGCTTGACTACGTGGGAGGACTTTCACTCCAGAATCACGTGAAGGTGCTGTAAAAGAAAAACAAAAGAAGAAGAAGAAGAGAAGGGAAGAAAATAAGGAGGTAACGCAGGAGACCGTATTTTTTGGTGACGTAATCCTTATATCCCTATTATTCTCTTGTGATTATTTCTCAAGTTCTGGCAAGGGACTTTGAGACTTGAATATTTATTATTTTATAGTGGATCTTCTTCTCTGGCTTGCCCGTGATTTTTTTTTCCTTTATCTTGAAGGGATTTTCCACGTAAATCTTGGTGTTTCTGTGATTGTGTGGTTTGCGCATTTTTATTTATTATTCCGCTACGTATTACGGTCTGCTAGTATTTGCTCGTACACGGATTCTTTCCCATCAACTGGTATCAGAGCCTGTGAATTTTTTTTTGTGTGCGAGCATGGAGGCCGATAATGTTTCCCGCATGATCAGTCTGAACGAAAATAATTGGATGATATGGAAACCAAGGATGGAGGACCTCTTATATTGCAAGGATCTATATGGACCTTTAGAAGGGGTCAAAGCAAAGCCCGTTACAATGACAGACGATGCTTGGATCATGTTAGATCGGAAAGCAGTCAGTTTTATTCGGCAATGGTTGGATGATAGTGTCTTTCACCATGTTTCCACTGAGACTTTTGCGAACTCTCTTTGAAAAAGTTAGAAAGTCTATATGAGAGAAAAATAGCTGGCAACAAGGCTTTCTTGATTAGAAAACTAGTGAATCTGAAATATAAAGAGGGTGCTTCTATTGCTGAGCATTTGAATGAAATGCAAGTATTAATAACCAGTTATCCTCTATGAAAATGTCTCTTGATGATGAGTTACAGGCATTGTTACTTCTCAGTTCATTGCCAGAAAGTTGGAAGACACTGGTAGTTTCCCTCAGAAATTCTGCACCAGACGGTGTTATCACCATGAGTCAAGTAACAGGCAGTTTGTTGAATGAGGAGTTAAGAAGGAAGAATTCAGCAACTTCTCAGATTGATTCACAGGCACTTGTTTCAGAGAATAGAGGACGGTCAAAGTCTAGAAATAGAGACAATTCATACAAGGGTAGAAGCAAATCAAGGTCAAGAAAAGATATTACTTGCTATAACTGTGGTGAGAAAGGGCACTACAAGAATCAGTGTAAGAAGCCTAAGAAGAGTAAGAAAAAGAAAAAAGAAGTGGAGGATACAGAGTCAAAGGAGAATTTCACAGCTACTGTGCAGAGTGATGATTATTTGATTTTGTCTACTTCTGATGGTATCTTTCATGTGAGTGTCAGAATCATGAGTGGGTGATTGACACATGTGCTTCTTATCATGCTACACCACGGAGGGAGTTTTTTTTTTCTACATATAAGACTAAAAATTTTGGTGTTGTCAAGATGGAAATCAAGGCACAGCAGACATCATTGGCATGGGTGACATCCACATGAAGACCAATCTTGGCTGTAAGTTGGTGCTCAAGGATGTAAGGCATGTTGCTGACTTGAGGCTAAATTTAATCTCAGTTGGAAGACTTGATGATGAAGACTTTGATAGCAGATTTCATAAAGGGCAATAGAAGCTCTTTAAAGGTTCACTTGTTGTAGCCAGTGGAAAGAAATGTCACACTTTATACAGGTTGCAGCTAAAGCTTATGGTGAACAGTTGAATGTTATAGAGAACGACTTCAGCATGGAGTTGTGGCATAAACGATTGGGACACATGAGTGAGAAGGGGCTGCAAGTTCTTTCCAAGGGAGAAGTTCTACCAGACTTCAAAGGTGTACATCTGAACCCATGTGTTGATTGTTTGGTTGGCAAGCAACATGGAGTTTCTTTTGCTAGTCCTGCTTTATCTAGAAAAATGCATGTTTTGGATCGTATCTATACAGATGTTTGTGGTCCTCTGAGGACAAAAACTCCTAGTGGATCAGTTAATGTTCCAGGTATCAGTGGTGCACTTTATTTTGTCACTTTTATAGATGATTTTTTCAGAAAAGTTTGGGTCTATGGTTTGAAGACCAAAGATCAGGTTATTAATGTCTTCAAAGAGTTTCATGCCAGAGTTAAAAGAGAGACAGGAAAGAAACTGAAATGTATAAGGTCAGATAATGGTGGTGAGTACACAGGATTATTTGATAATTATTGCAGATCACATGGCATTCAATATGAGATGACAGTTCCTGGTACTCCTCGGCATAATGCAATTGCAGAGAGAATGAACCGCACCATCATGGAAAAGATCATATGTATGCTTTCACAGTCCAAGTTACCTAAAAGATTTTGGGATGAGGCATTGAAGACAGTAGTTGATGTAATAAACTTGTCACCATGTACAGCTCTAGATGGTGATGTTGCAGAGCGTGTATGGTCAGGAAAAGATGTCTCTTATAAGCACTTGAGAGTGTTTGGTTGTCGTGCATTTGCACATGTTTCAGACATTGAGAGGTCCAAGCTGGATGGTAAGACAAAAGAATGTGCTTTGCTTGGTTACTCACATGATGAGTTTGGTTATAGACTTTGGGATCCAGAAAAGCAGAAGGTATTCAGAAGCAGAGATATGGTATTTTTTGAAGATCAAACCCTTCAAGACTTCAAGAAGGAGGTGTCAGTCAAGTCTTCTGCAGGAGGATTAACAGACTGTGATCCAGTTACTCCTCCAGTAAATCAGGGTGATAGGGGAGATGTGCAAGAAAATAGTGCAGGAGCAGATATTAACTCACCTGTAGGACATGTTGAGCAGGAAGGAGATCAGGAGCAACCTCCTACAGAGCCTCAGCTGAGAAGATCTATCAGACAACGTCAACCTTCCAAAAGGTATTCTACAAATGAATATATAATGCTTACTGATGCAGGTGAACTAGAATGTTACCAGGAGGCAGTTGAAAGCGAGCAGAAAAAGGAGTGGTTAGTAGGTATGTGGAAGAAATGGATGCCTTACAGAAGAACCACACATATGATTTAGTGGAACTACCAAGAGGAAGGAAGGCTTTAAAGAACAAGTGGTTTTCAGGTTTAAGACTCAACAGCATTGTTCTCAACCAAAGTACAAGGCAGATTGGTTGTGAAAGGCTTTGGTCAAAAGAAAGGTATTGACTTTGAAGAGATTTTTTCTCATGTTGTTAAAATGTCTTCAATTCGTGTTGCTCTAGGTATTGCTGCTAGTCTAGACTTGGAGGTTGAGCAGTTAGATGTGAAGACAGCTTTTCTTCATGGTGATTTGGAGGAGGAAATCTATATGGAGCAACCAGAAGGCTTCAAAGTCAAAGGTAAAGAAAATCTTGTCTGCAGATTGAAAAAAAGCTTGTATGGGCTGAAGCAAGCTCCAAGGCAGTGGTACAAGAAATTTGATTCATTTATGGCTGAAAATGGATACAAAAGAATGGCTTCAGATCATTATGTGTATATCAAATGGTTTAGTGAGGATTTTGTCATACTCCTACTTTATGTTGATGACATGCTTATTCTTGGGAAAGATATGTCTATGATTGACAGGTTGAAGAAGGAGCTGAGCAATTCATTTGAAATGAAGGATATGGGACCAGCAAAGCAAATACTGGGTATGCAGATTTCCCGTGATAGAAGAATCAAGAAAATATGGTTGTCACAGGAAAAGTACATTGAGAAGGTATTGGATAGGTTCAGTATGATCAATGCAAAGCCAGTTGGTTCTCCTCTTGCAGGTCACTTCAGGTTGTGCTCAGAGCAAAGTCCTTCAAGTGATGAGAAGAAGGAGAAAATGAAGAAGGTTCCTTACGCTTCAGCAGTCGGAAGTTTGATGTACGCGATGGTATGTACGAGGCCAGACATCGCATATGCAGTGGGTGTTGCTAGCAGATTTCTTGCAAATCCAGGAAAAGAGCATTGGGCAGCAGTGAAGTGATCTTCAGATATCTCAGAGGAAGCTCCAAAGTTTGTTTAAGCTTTGGGGGTGGTCCAGCTGTGCTGATTGGTTACACAGATGCAGATATGGCGAGAGATATTGATACAAGGAAGTCCACATCATGTTTCATACTTACTTTTGCAGGGGGAGCTGTGTCATGGCAATCCAGATTGCAAAGGTGTGTAGCTCTCTCTACCACAGAGGCAGAATATATTGCTGCTACCGAGGTCTGTAAGGAGATGCTGTGGATGAAAGAATTCTTACATGAATTGGGGTTGAAACAGAAAAATTATGTGGTACATTGTGACAGCCAGAGCGCCATCCACTTGTGCAAGAACCCAACTTTTCATTTCAAGTCAAAGCATATAGATGTGAGATACCACTGGATTAGAAATGTGTTTGAAGAGAAGCAGTTACAGCTTCAGAAAATTCACACAGATGAAAATGGGGCAGACATGTTGACAAAGACCTTATCAAAAGAAAGGCAAGAGATATGCCGACAGCTGGTCGGCATGATTTCACACTAAGAAAGCATGAGACAGCCTCCCTTATGGGCTGAAGGGGGAGGTTGTTGGGCCCATGGCCCACTTATTCAGCCCATTAGGGCAAAAGAGAGCGCTACTCTTTTTCTACCAGGATTTGTTCTCTCTCTTTTATAAAAGGAGAAGCCGCCTTCCTTTTTTGTTTTCTCTTTTTTAAGGAGCAGCCGTCTGAAAAAAGAGGTGAAGAAGATAGCGGATATTTCTCTTTTTCTAGGAGCGTGGATTGCTAGGGAAAGAGAAGGAAGGGCTGTTGCTTGGTGCTTGACTATGTGGGAGGACTTCCACTCCAGGAATCACGTGAAGGTGCTGCAGAAGAAAAATAAGAGAAGAAGAAGAAGAAGAGAAGGGAAGAAAATAAGGAGGTAATGCAGGAGACCGTATTTTTCGGTGACGTAATCCTTATATCCCTATTATTCTCTTGTGATGTTTCTCAAGTTCTGGCAAGGGACTTTGAGACTTGAATATTTATTATTTTATAGTGGATCTTCTTCTCTGGCTTGCCCGTGATTTTTTTTTCCTTTATCTTGAAGGGATTTTCCACGTAAATCTTGGTGTTTCTGTGATTGTGTGGTTTGCGCATTTTTTTTATTATTCCATTGCGTATTACGGTCTGCTAGTATTTGCTCGTACACGGATTCTTTCCCATCAATTTGTATATCCCATTTGTCCTATCTCTATAAATATATCTTGTTTTTCATGGTGCACCATATGTAAAATAGTTTATGATTGTTTCTTTAAATATGTTAGTATTTATTTTTTGGAATAAGTATTTATTGTCAACCCTAAAACAGATACTGTTTATTTTCATCATGTTTGAATTTGTTATTTCTCATTTCTATTTCTTTATATATATGTTTATGTTTATTTCATTCGAATTCTTTTTAGTAGAAAATAGTGGTTAATAAGTGACTCTTTGGCTCAAAGATGCATGCTGATATAATTGTGATAGAAGCGGTCAAATTTGAGTTTGATTACACATGAGTATAGCTAAATTCAGCTCTCTTTCTCTCTCTATGGGCAGACACAATTAGATTCAGTTTATATTGATTTTTTTTAAGTTCAAACAAAAAACAAATTGATTTTTTTGATTTTAGAAATTTTTAGGTCAAAATCAATCACAAGACAAAAAAGAAAAGTTCTAATTGATTATATAGTTTAATCAATTTTCTTGTGTACCCTAATTGGGGCAATTCAATGAAGAAAAACCAAAAAGCATAAATGAATTAAATGAGATCATGGACACAATAAGCTTTATTGCAGCCATTTAACTGTTCTTTAATTGTTGATATGGTTCCCCCATTTATATATATTTCATTTTCCCTTTCCATACATATGGTAGACATTTTTGAGGTTGACCTTGTAAATTATTAATCTTACCAGGGGTAAGAAACGAACCCAACCTGAAAATTGGCTACCATCAAAGCCTGGCTAAATTGGAGTTTAGTCAGAGCTTTCCGATTTGGGTTTCGCTACCATACTTTTAGCTGTACATGGGTGGTATTGAAAAGTAGAAGGGTTTTAGGAGATGGTATAAGGGCTGAAGGCTTGGAAAGAGACTTTGAGCGGTGGGATTAAATACTGGTTTCTCAAAAGAATCTTATAGAAGTACTCTAAATAAACCCTTCCAATTTTGGTCAGGTATGCATGAAATTTTAAAACCAAAATTTTATTTGGTTGGATGCCATGGGGTAGATTTTATTTGAGTCGAGTAGTGTCATGAGCTTAAGCTAAGGATTTTATAGAGTGGTTACACTCATTTGCTACTTCAGAATAACTCATCTTATAAACATTGGAAGATTGGATCGATTAGGTGCTCTGTCATACAGTTTGGTTAGGTAGGTTAGGTTAGTTCATGAGCATTGATAGATTGGCTGACACGGGTTGTAGGATCCCAACTTAATTTCAGGTGGATTTGGTGTAGCTCAAACATGAAGGTACAAAACTAAAGCAAGACCAGTTAATGACACCGAGATGAAAAGACAATTGCTAAGAAATATTGGTTAATTTAATCAACTACTTTACAAAATATGGATTAGGTGGAAATGTCTTCAATGAAACATCGAACTCTTATTCAGGAAGAACTTCATCTCATCACTGCTCAAGTCTATATTTGGGATTCATTTATCACTAGATTTCATATTTTCCAAAGGTCTTTTGCTTTCAAAAACTATGTATTTCTCAAAAAAAAAAAAAAAAAAAGGCTCTTTCAAAAACTTACGTCCAATGCATGTATTTGCACCACATTATTAAATAAATGATGGATAATGCCATTCCATGATCACCTTAACTCAATTTTAGACCTAAAACTAAGAGTTTGGAATTCTAAAACTTTCAGCACTATATGATTTGATTCACAGGTTGATAACCTGTATAGTTTATGTTAAGTACGTAGGTGGACTGGTATATAGACTCTTTGGGTGCATTTGGCTTATTGCATGGGATTGCTAATCCAATCCTATGGGATTTGGGAACACAAGGGAAGGCATCAGTTTGCCAATCTCATGATTTCTATTATGAGATGATGGTGAAACGATGAAGCTAACGTTTTGCCAATCCAAATTTTCAACTTTCAACCATGATGCCATACCAAATGCGTCTTTAGTAGTAATGTAAGCCCCCTTGTCAAGTAGGTATCATAACATAGGCAAGATCAAACTGCTTGCGAGAATAGAAAGTATTATGCAGCTTGACTAATTAGATGCAGCATTCTTCTATATCTATAGAAAATATGGTTAATATGGATTGATAGATAAATAAGAGGTGATGCTACTCTATAAGTGATAGGGGCATGTCTTTAGGATTCAAGTGGAAAACCTAAAATCATATATGAATTGTACCAATAAAGAAAAGATAGATGATGCTAATCCATGGGTCAAGTAGAGTTCATTTCAAGTTAAGTGGAGCTAGAACTAAAACTTATATATAATGATTTCTCAAAGCTACAAATACATATTAGACATACAACAACACATGCGCTGCGTTGTTAATGTTCCAAGTAATATGTTTATGATGGAATGCTAATACATTTCCAATCTAATGGATCATGTGTATCTTGTCAGGTCTAAAAGTCAATTGGCACAGCTCTAAAAGCTCTGATACAAAACAACATGGGTGCTTTTCAAGGCAAAAGAAAAGAACATTAACATTATATGATTTCTAAGAATTGGCAAGTCTTTATTGTGTTGAAAACAAGAGACAAGTTCAAAGGAGGCAATATGGCTTTCAGAGTAATCGGCTCTATTGAATCAAAGGTGCAGAAGAAAAAACTTGGACATCCAAACTGAAACACACCATGCATAGTCTAGTTTTCGTTTAGGGACCTAGAGTGTACACATCAATATGGTATTTTATTTTTTATTTTATTTCATAAACTAGAATGTCAAGATGCAAAGGATGGAACATCCCCAATAACACAACCCAATGGAATCCAAATCCAAGATTTTGGAATTTTTGGAACAAATTTTCAAAGAAATTTTATTTCCAACAAAAGTGCATGATAAGACTTTTTATAAAAAAAAATTGAGAGAAATTCAATTCTATAATAATTAGGAACACATTTCTAGATAAAGCTACAAATGGGTTGGGTCAACCTGTGATCTGACCTAGTTTCGACCCGATACATATTTAAAGACCCATAGTTTAGGTAGGATTTAAAAATTGGATCTAATGTAAATTTTAGGTCGAATCTAGATCTTGCATCTTTTGACCCAAACCGATCCAAATGCTATTGAGTTTGACTCATAAACATGAACTATATAAATTAAATATATAAATCTTATTTTTTTCACTTTAACTATCTTTATCGATTCATTGAATAAATTTTTATTTAAACTAATTCTCCTTTTTAACTTAACAACTAGATCTTCTCTCATCTTTTTTGAATTAATAGTATCAAAATATTTATATTTTATTATTTATTTTGGTATATTTTATTTAATGTATTTAAGTATATCAATAAATATTTTTATATCTTAATTTATAAACTTAAGGATAATCATATACTTAAATAGAATTAAAAGGTTTTAAATACAAATTTAAGTTTAATTTAGTTCCTTTTAATCTCATTTATATTTTTAATAAAATTATTTTTCATTATCAATTACTAAATTTTAGCTGTAAAATAATATTTAAATACACTACAAGAAAATACTGAAATAGCGACGCAAATTTAGCGACGCAATTATGCGTCGCTAAATTGCGACCACTTTGCGATGCCTCTATGACAACAAATATTGCGATGCAATTAGCGACGCATTAGCGACTCAATAAACCAAAAAATCAAAAAAAATTAATTTTTTTATTTAGCGATGCAAATAATGCATCGTAATATTTTTAAATTAATTTTTTATAAAATATAAATATGGGAAAAAAATATTGCGATGCAACTCAGTGCATCGCAATGTTTTTAAAAGAATTAAATATGTTAAATAGCGACGCATTAGCGACGCAATAAACCAAAAAATTAGAAAATTTATTTTAATTTAGTGACACACCAATTGCGTCGCAAATAATTTAAATAAAATTAATTTTTATAAAATATAAATATGGGAAAAAAATATTGCGACGCAACTCAGTGCGTCGCAATATTTTTAAAAGAATTAAATATGTTAAATAGCGACGCATTAGCGATGCAATAAATCAGAAAATTAGAAAAATTATTTTTAATTTAGCGACGCATCAATTGCATCGCAAATAATTTAAATAAAATTAATTTTTACAAAATATAAATATCAAAAAAAAATATTGCGATGCAACTCAGTGCGTCGCAATGTTTTTAAAAAATTAAATATATTAAATAGTGATGCATTAGCGATGCAATAAACCAAAAATTAAAAAATAATTTTTAATTTAGCGATGCAATATGCATCACAATTATTTTAAATAAAATAAATTTTTATAAAATATAATTATGAGAAAAAAATATTGCGATGTAATTCAGTGCGTCGCAATAGTTTTAAAAAAATTAATTATGTTAAATAGCGACGCATTAGCGATGCAATAAACCAAAAAATTAGGAAAATTATGTTTTAATTTAGCGACGCACTTGTTGCGTCGCAATTATTTTAAATAAAATTAATTTTTATATAATATAATTATCATATTAAAAAATTGCGACGCAACCCTTTGCGTCGTAATGTTTTTAAAAAAATTAATTATATTAAATAGTGATCGGTCCGAGATCGGTCGTGGCCGATCGGGATCAGGGCTTGGATCGATCGTAACCGTCGGATCGTCGGTGATCGGATCGATCGCCACGGTCCAAGATCGGTCGTGGCCGATCGGGATCAGGGCTTGGATCGATCGCAACCATCGGATCGTCAGCGATCGACCGATCGCCACGGTCCAAGATCGGTCGTGGCCGATCGGGATCAAGGATTGGATCGATCGCAACCGTCGGATCGTCCGTGATCTCGGACCGATTGCCACGGTCCGAGATCGGTCGTGGCCGATCAGGGCTTGGATCGATCACAACCGTCGGATCGTTAGCGATCTCGGACCGATCGCAACGGTCCGGGATCGGTCATGGCCGATCGGGATCAGGGCCCGGATCGATCGCAACCGTCGGATCGTCGCCGATCGAATCGATCGCCATGGTCCGAGATCGGTCGTGGCCGATCGGGATCATGGCTTCGATCGATCGCAACAGTCGGATCGTCACTGATCTCGAATGGATTGCAACGGTCCGAGATCGGTCGTGGCCGATCGGGATCACGGCTTGGATCGATCACAACCGTCGGATCGTCGCCTATCGGATCGATCGCGATGGTCCGAGATCGTTCATCGCCGATCGGGATCGATCAGGGCTTGGATCAATGGCAACCGTCGGATCGACGCCGATTGGTCCGATCGCCACGGTCCGAGATCAGTCGTAGCCGATCGGGATCAGGGCTTGGATCGATCGCAACAGTCGGATCATCGGCGATCAGACCGATCGCCACGGTCCGAGATCGGTCATGGCCGATCGGGATCAGGGCTTGGATCGATCGCAACCGTCATCGTCAGCGATCTCGGACTGATCGCAACGATCCGGGATTGGTCATGTCTAATCAGGATCAGGGCTTGGATCGATCGCAACATCGGATCATTGCCGATCGGACCGATCGCTACGGTCCGAGATCGGTCGTGGCCGATCGGGATCACAGCTTCGATAAATCGCAACCGTCGGATCGTCGCCGATCTTGGACGGATTGCAACGGTCCGAGATCGATCGTGGCCGATCGGATCACGGCTTGGATCAATCGCAACATCGGATCATCGCCTATCGGATCGATCGCGACGGTCCGAGATCGTTCATCGCCGACCAGGATTGATTAGGGCTTGGATCGATGGCAACCGTCGGATCGACGCCGATCGGTCCGATCGCCACGGTCCGAGATTGGTCGTGGACGATCAGGATCAGGGCTTGGATCGATCACAACCGTCGGATCGTCGCCGATTGGACCGATCGCCACGGTCCGGGATCGGTCGTGGATGATTGGATCAGGGCTTGGATCGATCGCAACCATTGGATCGTCGCGATCTCGGACCGATCGCAATGGTCCGGGATCGGTCGTGGCCGATTGGGATCAGGGCTTGGATCGATTGCAACCGTTGGATCGTCGGCGATCGGACCGATCGCCATGGTCCGAGATCGGTCATGGCCGATCGGGATCAGGGCTTGGATCGATCGCAACCATCAGATCGTCGGCGATCGGACTAATCACCACGGTCCGAGATCGGTCGTGGCCGATCGGGATCAGGGATTGATCGATCACAACCGTCGGATCGTCCGCGATCTCGGACCGATCGCAACGGTCCGGGATCGGTCATGGCCGATCGGGATCAAGGCTTGGATCGATTGCAACCATCGGATCGTCGCCTATCGGATCGATCGCGATGGTCCAAGATTGTTAATCGCCGACCAGGATCTATCAGGGCTTGGATCGATCGCAACCGTCGGATCATCGCCGATTGGATCGATCGCAACCGTCGGACCGATCGCGATCTCGGACCGATCGCAACGGTCAGGGATCGGTCGGCGATCGGACCGATCGCCACGGTTCGAGATCGGTCGTGGCCGATCGGGATCGGGGCTTGGATCGATCGCAACCGTCAGATTATCGCCGATCGAACCAATCGCCACGGTCCGAGATCGGTCATGGTCGATCGGGATCAGGGCTTCGATCGATCGCAACCGTCAGATCGTCGGCGATCGGACCGATCGCCACAGTCCGAGATCCATCATGGTTGATCGGGATCAGGGCTTGGATCGATCGCAACCGTCGGATCGTCGGCGATCGGACCGATCACCATGGTCCGAGATTGGTCGTGGCCGATCGGGATCAGGGCTTTGATTGATCGCAACCGTCGGATCATCGACGATTGGACCGATCGCCACGGTTCGAGATCGGTCGCGGACGATCGGAATCAGGCTTGGATTGATCGCAACCGTCAGATCGTCGTGATCTCAGACCGATCGCAACGGTCCAGGATCGGTCGTAGCCGATCGGGATCAGGGCTTGGATCGATCGCAACCGTCAGATCGTCACCGATCGGACCGATCGCCACAGTCCAAGATCGGTCGAGGCCGATCGGGATCAGGGCTTTGATCGATCGCAATCGTCGGATCGTTGGCGATCGGACCGATCGCCATGGTCCGAGATCGGTCGTGGCCAATCGGGATCAGGGATGGATCGATCACAACCGTCGGATCATCCTCGATCTCGGACCAATCGCAACGGTCCGGGATCGGTCATGGCCGATCGGGATAACGGCTTGAATCGATTGCAACCGTCGGATCATCGCCTATCGGATCGATCGCGACGGTCCGAGATCATTCATCGCCAACCACGATCGATCAGGGCTTAGATCGATCGCAACCGTTGGAACGTCGCCGATTGGATCGATCGCAACCATCGAATCATCCGCGATCTCAGACCAATCGCAACAGTCAGGGATCGGTCGTGGCCGATCGGGATCAGGGCTTGGATCGATCGCAACCATCGGATAGTCACCGATTAGACCGATCATCATGGTCCAGGATCGGTCGTGGACGATCGGGATCAGGGCTTGGATCGATCGCAATCGTCGGATCGTCGCGATCTCGGACCGATCGCAACGGTCCGGGATCGATCATGGCCGATCAGGATCAGGGCTTGGATCGATCGCAACCGTCGGATCGTCGCCGATCGGACCGATCGCCACGGTCCGAGATAAAATAATTTTTAATATTACGACGCACATATTGCGTCATAATATTTTTAAGAAAAATAATAGTAATAAAAAAATTTAAAAAACATTGCGACGCAATAGATGCGTCGCAATTATTTTCAAAAAATATAATTTTTATCAGTTATAATTATTAAAAAAATATTGCAACGCATTAGCGACACATTTTTCTATAAAATAATTTTTTTGGAGAAAATAATTTTTAATATTGCAACGCATGTATTGCGTCGCAATATTTTTAGAAAAATAAATGTAATTAAAAAAATTTAAAAAAAACATTGCGACGCATTATTTGCATCGCAATTATTTTCAAAAAATATAAATTTTATATTATAAATATTTAAAAAATATTGCGACGCATTTGCGACGCAATTTTTAGAAAATATAAATTTTATCAGTTAAAAATATTTAAAAAATATTACGACGCATTTGCGATGCAATTTTTTAGAAAATATAAATTTTATCAGTTAAAAATATTAAAAAATATTGCAACGCATTTGCGACGCAATTTCCTAGAAAATAAAATTAATTTTCTTAGAGAAAACAATTTTTAATATTGCGACGCATTTATTGCGTCGCAATGTTTTTAAGAAAAATAAATGTAAGAAAAAAATTAAAAAAAAAATATTGCGACGCAATATATGCGTCGCAATTATTTTCAGAAAAAATAAATTTTATCAGTTATAAATATATTAAAAATATTGCGATGCATTTGCGACGCAATTTTCTAGAAAATAAAAATAATTTTCTCAAAGAAAATAATTTTTAATATTGCGACGCACTTGTTGCGTCACAATGTTTTTAAGAAAAATAAATGTAATAAAAAAATTTAAAAAAAAATTACGACGCAATATATGCGTCGCAATTATTTTTAGAAAATATATTTTTTTATAAATATTAAAAAATATTACGATGCATTTGCGACGTAATTTCCTAGAAAATAAAATTATTTTCCAATAGAAAATAATTTTTAATATTGCGACGCATTTATTGCGTGGCAATGTTTTTAAGAAAATTAAATGTAATAAAAAAATTAAAAAAAATATTGCAACGCAATAAATGCATCGCAATTATTTTTCAAAAAATATAATTTTATCAGTTATTAATATTTAAAAAATATTGCGATGCATTTGCGACGTATATTCCTAGAAAATAAAAATTATTTTTCCACCGGACATTGGCGCCAAGTTAGCGACTCATTAGCGACGCAATTAGTTGCATCGCTAAGTTTTGCATAAAAAATAAAAAAACCAAAGTAGCGATGGATTAGCAACGCATTGTTGTGTCGCTAATCCATAATAATAATAATAATAATAGCGAGTGATTAGCGACGCATATATTGCATCGCTAATCACCACTATTTAAGGCTTGATCGGGCCGGCCCCCCGCTTCCCTTCTCTTCTTCTTCCTATTCCTACCCTAGCCGCCGCCGTC
The DNA here is from genome assembly GCA_900491605.1 of Calamus simplicifolius. NCBI lineage: Eukaryota > Viridiplantae > Streptophyta > Magnoliopsida > Arecales > Arecaceae > Calamus > Calamus simplicifolius. The sequence goes on along the minus strand of UESW01003841.1, from coordinate 1,099,331 downwards.
AGTTCGCTCCTCCGGCTGCCCTCGTCCTCTCCCCCGGCGGAAGCTCCCCCCACTCCAGCGGCGTCCCCTCGCGACCGAGGTAAGCTCATCCTCCTTTTTTTTTTAAATAGGGGTCCGGCCACGGCCGTGTCGTGGCCGTCTTCTCCGATTTTTTTTTTTTTAATAGGGTCCGGCCATCTTCTCCGGCCACGGTCGGTGCCGTGGCCGGCCATGGCCTGGCCACCACGACACCGGCCGTGGCCTGGCCACGGTCGGTGCCGTGGCCGGCCATGGCCTGGCCACCATGGCACCGGCCGTGGCCTGGCCACGGTGGCCAGAACACCAAAAAAAAAATACTGTTTGGGGGGGGGGTTTCCCCACCCCACCTTCATCTTCTCCGGCCACGGCCGCTGCCGTGGTCGTCTTCTCTGGCCACAGCCGCTACCGTGACCTGGCCACGGTGGCCTGGCCACGGTGGCCAGGCCACAAAAAAAAATTTTCTATTTGGGGTGGTTTTCCCACGTGGCCAGGCCACACAAAAAAAAAATTTGTTTGGGGGGAGGGTTTTCCCCACCCCCCCTTCGTCTTCTCCGGCCACGACCACGGCCGTTGCCGTCATCTCCGGCCACGGCCGCTGCCGTGGCCTGGCCACGGTGGCTAGGCCACAAAAAAAAAAATACTGTTTGGGGGGGGGGCGTTTCCCCAACACCCCCCCCCCTCCCATTCATCTTCTCCGGCCACGGCCGCTGCCGTGGCTGTCTTCTCCGGCCACGGTCGCTGCCGTGGCCGGCCTGGCCTGGCCACGATGGCCAGGCCACACAAAAAAAAATTTACTGTTTGGGGGGGCGGGGGTTCCTCACCCCCCTCCCATTCGTCTTCTTCGACCGCTGCCGTGGCCGGCCGTGGCCTGGCCACGGTGGCCAGGCCAAAAAAAAAAATTACAGAATGGAGGGGGGGTTTCCCCACCCCCCATTCATCTTCTACCGTCTTCTCCGGCCATGGCCGCTGCTGTGGCCGTCTTCTCTGGCCACGGCCGCTGCCGTGGCCAGGCCATGGTGGCCAGGCCACGGTGGCCAGGCCACCGAAAAAAAAAAATAGTTAGGGGGAGAACCCCCCCCGTTCGTCTTCTCTGGCCACGGTGGCCAGACAAAAATAAATAAATAAATAAAATGGTAACAGCTAGGGGGCTTTTCCCCCACCCCCGGCCCCTTCAATTAAAAAAAAAAATTAACACTCATAAAAAAATTAACAAAAAAAATTAGATTCTATCATATTTTATAATTTTTAAAAATATTTTCAAATAATTTGATGATAAATATAAAAAAATATAAATATATTTTTAAAACATGGGCAACTTAATTTTTTTTTTTAAAAGTAATAGCTAGGGGGGTTTTCCCGACCCCCCGGCCCCTTCAAAAAAAAAAATTTAACACTCATGAAAAAAAATTAACTAAAAATTTAGATTCTGTTATACTTTATTGTTATTAAAAATATTTTCAAATAATTTGATGATAAATATTAAAAAAATGTGACCACTAATCTAATTACTACAAATTTAGATTCTATTATACTTTATTGTTATTAAAAATATTTTCAAATAATTTGATGATAAATATTAAAAAAATGTGACCACTAATCTAATTTTTTATTAGATTAGTTATAAATTAATTAATTTATGTCATTAGTCGGAGCTCTTTGGATAGACTGATTGTTATGTCTTGATTATGCAATAATATTTGTAATGCTAGATAGAAAGTCTTGTTGTATTATTATTTAATTTACAGAATGTTTATGCAATAATTAATTTAAGCAGAATGTTTATGCAATAATATTTGTGCATTTGTAGTTATTTACAATTGTTATGTCTTGATTATTTACATTTTGCTTCAAATTGAATGATGCATTAAATTATGTAATGCTAGATAGAAAGTCTTGTTGTATTATTATTTAATTTGCAGCAACAAATTAGTAGTTTCAATGATTTATATTTTAGTCTTCACAAACATTTATATTCGACACAATAATCTTAAGAAGTCAGTGACTATATATATAGAACACTATTCCTATATATGTATAATTGACAAGAAGTTAAGAATAACAAGCATAAGTTCGATTATCTTCGGACTTCCATATTATTAATCACAGCACTATAACCTTTAGACCCGTTTGAGAATTTGTATGCCTTAGTCTTGCAAATTCTCAAATTGTCCTGGTGGACAGTTTGGGAATATTTTTTGCGATATGTTAGTCTGCTATTAATCATCGTTGGGTGAGATTGCGGTTTGTATTTGCTGATACGTTCTCCTAGTGTGGCATATATGCCACACATTTAGGAGAACATATGGGGAAATACTGCCAAAATTTTAACATAACCGATCGATGATAATTAATAGCAGAATAACATATCACAAAAAATATTCTTGAATGGGATAGGGCCTTAACTTTTAGACATGGAGTGAAGGTAGAATTAATTTAGGACACTTGAATGCTTGTGAAGTCTCATGATTAAACGGACCGCCTTGCGGCCCGACCCGAACTCAAGCCCTAGCATTAGCCTAGCATGAACCTATGCCTCGGTCCTTGCTAGCATGCCAAGGATCGTAGCCGTGGCCGGGCCTTGCATGGTAGGGACCTTAGTTGTCTAAAAAAATTGGTTCAGTTATAAATTATTTAAATGGTTATTAACCTAAGTTGTATAAAAGAAATAATTTAGTTATATATTTAGTAATGCTAATATAGTTTTATAACGTGGTTTCCTTTAATGGTTTACCAGAAATTGTATAAGTCGGTCAAAAATGAGCGGAGCTCGCTCGTGGATGTATGCAAGGATAAAAGATGGCTTGCTTAATCCAGATTTTCTGAATGGATTGGAAGAATTTATCGCATTTGCATGTAGCCAACCTGAATGGATGGATGGGCCTAGGATTAGGTGCCCATGCAACTATCACAGGTGTCAGAATAAAGCCTACAGAGATGTTGAACTGTTAAGGTGCATCTGTGTAAAAAGGGGTTTGTTCCTGATTACGATGTTTGGTACTGTCAGGGTGAACCAGAGGAAATTCCAGCAGTTGTTACAAGCCAACAAGTGTCAATTCCCGTTGATGAACCATTTGTGAATCTAAACACATATGAAGAAATGGTGATGAATGCATCGGGTAATGAATTCAATCAGAATACATTTATGGAAGAACCAAATCCAGATGCACATCAATTTTATGATATGTTGTGTACTGCAAATCAAGAATTGTATCCTGGTTGTGAGGGTCATTCACAGTTGTCTACGGCTGCTCGGTTGCTGAATATTAAGGGAAAACATCGATTATCAGAAAAGGCGTTAATTCTATAGCTGGGTTAATCAAGAAAATTTTGCCAAATGATAATGTTGTAGCAGATAATTTTTAATCAATGAAGAAGTTGTTGCGTGGGCTTGGGCTCCCGGTTAATAAGATCGATTGTTGCTTGAACAATTGTATGATATTGGGGTGAAGACTCGGAGCTGAGATGGTGTAAGATTTGTGGGCAATCGAGGTACAAAAACGGCGAAGGGGGAGCTAGTACAAGTAGGAGGAAAAGTGTTCCTTACAAGAGGATGCATTACTTTCCTCTGACTCCACGCCTGCAGAGATTATACAGATCTGAGGCTACAGCTGCTGATATGAGATGGCATGCCGAACATGAATCTAAAGAGGATGAAATGCGGCATCCATCAGATTCAAAAGCTTGGAAGCATTTCAATGAAAATCATCCTGATTTCACTGAAGATATAAGGAATGTCAGATTAGGTCTTTGTACCGATGGCTTCCAACCATTCGGTCAAGCGGGGCAACAGTATTCATGTTGGCCTGTGATACTGACTGTATATAACCTTCCTCCATGGAAGTGCATGAAAGAGACTGCAATGTTTTTGACAGTTTTGGTTCCAGGACCATCAAATCCAAAGGAAAGATTGATGTCTTCCTGCAACCGTTGGTGGCCGAATTGAAAATGTTGTGGGAAACAGGAGTCGTAGCCTACGACATTTCTATGAAACAGAATTTCATCATGAGAGTTGCTTTGATGTGGACAATAAGTGACTTCCCGGCATATGCAATGTTGTCTGGTTGGAGCACTGCTGGACGTCTGGCATGCCCTCATTGCATGTATGATTCGGATGCATTTACATTGCAGAAGAGTGGTAAGCAGTCATGGTTTGATAATCATAGGAAGTTCTTGCCCCCAAATCATCCTTACAGGCGTAACTTGATCGCCTTCCGGAAGAACAAAGCAGTCACAAAATTCGCCGAACCGGTTAGGTCCGGCACGGATATATTTGATACTATAGAGCATTTGGGGTTGAGGTATGCTTGGGAACTAGATGCAGATAAAATAAATGGTCGTATATGTAAAGAACATAACTGGAAGAAGCGGAGTATATTTTGGGATTTGCCTTATTGGAGCACAAATCTCATCCGGCACAACTTGGATGTTATACATATTGAGAAAAAAAAAATTGATAGCATATTTAACACAGTGTTAAACATCCCGGGAAAAAAAAGACACTACAAAGTCAAGAGAAGAACTTAATCAGTATTGCAGAAGAGGTGATTTGAGGAGGAGTACCGACGGGACCTATCCTAAAGCCTGTTACACTCTTGACAGAAATTCACGAGAAGTTTTATGTAACTGGCTTAGAGGGTTAAAATTTCCAGATGGATATGACTCAAATATCAGTAGGTGTGTGGACATGCATAAGCTCAAGTTGTTCGGCATGAAGAGTCACGACTGTCATGTTTTTATGCAACGGTTATTGCCTATAGCTTTTCGTAAGTTGCTTCCGCAACATGTCTGGAAGGCATTGACAGAGCTCAGCTTGTTCTTCAAGGAGTTGTCTGCCACAGTCATTACTTCTGCATCCATGGCAAGGCTTGAGGAGGAAATTTCAATTATTTTATGCAAGCTGGAGCGAATATTTCTCCCTGTTTTTTTGACTCAATGGAGCATTTACCAGTTCACTTGCCATACGAAGCGAGCATAGCTGGTCCCGTGCAGTATCGCTGGATGTATCTTTTCGAGAGGTAAATATATACATCATTAAGACATATTGACATTTCAAATATTATTTCATTTTTTATCTTTTCGAGAAAATTGGTTAATTTTTTGTCTCAACTTTACATATAGGTACCTTAAGAAGTTAAAAAATAATGTGCGTAATAAGGCAAGGGTTGAAGGTTCTATATGCAATGCACACTTGGTCGAAGAAGTTTCAGCTTTTGCCTCGCATTACTTTGATGGTCACATCCACACGAGGAGCCTAAATCTTGGTCGTAACGATGACGTATGTGTGGACGAAGGAGAACCTAATGACAGTAGAATATCAATTTTTAAAGGTATCGGCCGTTCATTTGGGGGGCAAAAGTCAAGAAATCTTAGCGATATGGAGTATAATGCAGCACATTATCATATCCTAATGAACTGTAGAGAAGTCGATCCATATAATGAGTAAGTGTATACTTCAATGCTTAATTGGAACTTCTAATTTAAATTACAATATACCATAATATTTAATTGCTAACATCACTTTTAATCCTTATCATCCCATAAGGATGTATTGTGATAGACAACGACAGATGAATCCCGACATCAGTCAAGTTGCAATTGGACAGAAGTTAGAAACGGAGTTCGCTTACTGGTTTTATGAATTTGTGAGTAGTATCACTCAATCAATTTCAGTAATGGCTTTAATTTTTTGAATTGGTTGTGAATAGCTTATTAATTTATAGGTAAACGGTCCATGGTCCCCAACCGATAATTTTTCATTAAATGTCTATCGCAATGGCCATTGAAGACCGTAACAACCTCTACTGGCTATTTTGTTAATGGGTACTGATGACGCCAAGTCACTTTCCTCAAACGCCGGGGAAGACAGACGTCCCTCTCCTCGGAGCCCTGCAAGAAAAGTCCCCGGAGATCGACGGTACCGGTAGGGACCCTCCGACGATTAAGTCAGTCACTTGGGCTCAGACAAAGAACCGCTCAGCAGAAAAGAACTGAGGCGGTTAGGGTTTTGCTGGGAGGAAGAAAGCTCAGAAAACTAGAGTTCAGATCCCTACTTACAGCGCGTGCATGTGCTTTTATACCTGTCTGAATATCCTATCTTACTGTTTCGAAAGATCACCGTCGTACCATCGCTGTGCGTGCCGGAGACATCCTGTACTACCTGCCGACGTGATATCATACGTGTCCAACAGTTACGAAGGCATTCAGTGCGCGCCGTCGGCTGATATGACCGAGCACAGTCGCAAGTGGTAGCGAATCGTACACCGTAGTGAGGCATGGCCATGCACAGGGACATGCAATGCACCATACGCCGTTATGAGGTATGGCCCTCCGTAACGGGGTGCAATCACGGGCGTACTGAGAATCATGTGGGTGCGTCGTGTGGCCTGGAGTCGTCATTCCTCTCGATGATTGAACCGCATGCCAATCGCTGACGTCCCCACCTTGAGACCGGAAGGGGTCCCGGGGTGGGGAAATGCCGGTGCACCCCGAGACCGGTGGGGGGTCTCGGGGTCAAGAGATAATGAGCACCCCGAGACCGGTGGGGGGTCTCGGGTCAAGAGATAATGACCCCACCCCGAGACCGGTGGGGGTCCCGGGGGTGGGGAAATGCCGGTGCACCCCGAGACCGGTGGAGGGTCTCGGGGTCAAGAGATGATGACCCCACCCGAGACCGGAAAGGGTCCCGAGGGAGGGAAAATGCCGGTGCACCCCGAGACCGGTAGGGGGTCTCGGGGTCAAGAGATGATGACCCCACCCCGAGACCGAAAGGGGTCCCGGGGGAGGGGAAATGCCGGTGCACCCCGAGACCGGTGGGGGTCTCGGGGTCAAGAGATGATGACCCCACCCCGAGACCGGAAGGAGTCCCGGGGGTGGGAAAATGCCGGTGAACCCCGAGACCGGTAGGGGGCCTCGGGGTCAAGAGATGATGACCCCACCCCGAGACCGGAAGGGGTCCCGGGGGTGGGGAAATGCCGGTGCACCCCGAGACCGGTGGGGGGTCTCGGGGTCAAGAGATGATGACCCCATCCCAAGACCGGAAGGGGTCCCGGGGGTGGGAAAATGCCGGTGCACCCCGAGACTGGTGGGGGTCTCGGGGTCAAGAGATGATGACCCCACCCTGAGACCGGAAGGGGTCCGGAGGTGGGAAAATACCGGTGCACCCCGAGACCGGTGGGGGGGTCTCGGGGTCAAGAGATGATGACCCCACCCCGAGACCGGAAGGGGTCCCGGGGTGTGGAAATGCCGGTGCACCCCGAGACCGGTGGGGGGTCTCGGGGTCAAGAGATGATGACCCCACCCCGAGACCGGAAGGGGTCCCGGGGGTGGGGAAATGTCGGTGCACCCCGAGACCGGTGGGGGTCTCGGGTCAGAGATGATGACCCCACCCCGAGACCGGAAGGGGTCCCGGGGGAGGGGAAATGCCGATGCACCCCAAGACTGGTGGGGGGTCTCCCGGGACCCCTTCCGGTCTCGGGGTGGGGTCATCATCTCTTGACCCGAGACCCCCCACCGGTCTCGGGGTCAAGAGATGATGACCCCACCCCGAGACCGGAAGGGGTCCCGGTGGTGGGGAAATGCGGGTGCACCCCGAGACCGGTGGGGGGTTTCGGGGTCAAGAGATGATGACCCCACCCCAAGACCGGAAGGGGTCCCGGGGATGGGGAAATGCCGGTGCACCCCGAGACCGGTGGGGGGTCTCGGGGTCAAGAGATGATGACCCCACCCCGAGACCGGAAGGGATCCCGGGGGTGGGAAAATGCCGGTGCACCCCGAGACCGGTGGGTGGTCTCGAGGTCAAGAGATGATGACCCCACCCCGAGACCGAAAGGGGTCCTGGGGGTGGGGAAATGCCGGTGCACCCCGAGACCGGTGGGGGGTCTCGGGGTCAAGAGATGATGACCCCACCCCGAGACCGGAAGGGGTTCCGGGGGTGGAGAAAATGCTAGTGCACCCCGAGACCGGTGGGGGGTCTCGGGGTCAAGAGATGATGACCCCACCCCGAGATCGGAAGGGGTCCCAGGGGTGGGGAAATGCCGGTGCACCCCAAGAACGGTGGGGGGTCTCGGGGTCAAGAGATGATGACCCCACCCCGAGACCGAAAGGGGTCCCGGGGGTTGGGAAATGCCGGTGCACCTCGAGACCGATGGGGGGTCTCGGGTCATTAGCCGCCGTTACCTTTTATCCTGACGACGCGGGATCAGTCATATCAGATGCCCCCTCACCCCTGGGGCGAAGCTGGTCCCACCGTTGAGGCGCAAGGGTGTTCTCCATGTGGCTGATCCCCGTCCTTATCTTATATGTGGACGACCTGGGGGATGTAAGAGGGCGGCCCTCCGTACACTGTGCCCGCCGCGATCGACCTCGAGAGAGAGAACTGGCTCTTCGAAGTTTACGCGAAAAGCCGCTTCATCATTACCTCTCGAATCAGCCTTTTTCGATCTTTCTACACCCTTCGGGCTCAAAAGGGTTGGTGGCTATTCCTGCCCCGACCCAATCGGGTCCTAAAACTCCTCCTTCCTTCTTCAATTAAGGGATGGAAGTCCCGTTTCTTTTTTGCAAATATCGACCAAGTCAGACCTCAATGGGGAGATCCCGACCTCCGGGGGAATGCCGTCTCCATCCATCCTGGGGACCGGGAGGCGCTGGGGCTATTGTTGGCCACCGAGATCCCCCGATATACCCTGCTGCTGTCGGAGGATAACCTTGAGTCGGCGGGTCTCATCGCCCACCGGGTAAGTCCTCTCCACCCTTAGCCAAAAATTTTACTTCTCCCCCCCCCTCTCTCTTTTTCTTCTCTCTTTTTTTTTCTTTTTTTTTTAAAAAAATTTAAAAGCCCAACTGATGCTGTGCAGCTATGAAGATACCGGCGGCAAAACTCTTAAGGGCTACTTCTAAGAAGAGGGCCCGGGAAGGACCATCTGGGGGTCAGCAGATTCCAGCCCCGAAGCGCCTGATGGCTCGGGCCTCCCCACCGGCTCAAGTCTCCCCACCCCCGGCTCCGCAAGATGTCCCGGCTGTTCCAGAAGTTGATCTTACGGCCAACACTCCGCCAGGGACAGGGACAACCGCGGGAGTCCCCGTTGAGGAGCCAGCCACGGAGGGGCCCATATTGACCGAAGAGCCCTCAGCTCCCGAAGGACCGACTCCGCCGGATGCTACCAGGGAATGGGGTGAGGGACCATCTGGTCCCGCGAGTCCACCCCCCGAGGGGTCGGCCAGGAGTGGCCCACGCAGCGAACCGGGGACAGCTGAAATGACGGAGCGGGGTGGGGGCGAGCCCGGGCCACCCCGAGACTCCTTGAACGACGGCCGCTGGGCTGAGCGAGTCCTGGGCCCGGTCTTTGTTCCTGAGATCCTGTAGGACCTCAGCCACCAAAAAGTGAGCACGTTCTTCTAGGACTCCTATGCTGCTGTCGTCAGGGTAAGCGATCTTTTCGCCCTTTACCTTTTATCCTTTTCCTTCAGCTGACCTGGAGCTTACGCGTGCAAATTGCACACTCCCTAAGGGCCGCCAGGGAGGCAATACGCGATGGGAAGGTCCTCCTGCGGGAGACGCAGAAGGAGGTTGAGGATGCTCAGCGCCGCGCGGAGGCGGCCGAGAAGGCGCTAGAGTCGGCCAGAAGCACCTGGGCAAGCGAAGTAAAGGCCGCCGACAACCGGGCGGAGATTGACGCCCACCGTGCACGCGTGGCGCTCCTCCAAATGACGGAGGCTGAGAATGCTGTAATGGCCAAGGACATACACATCTCTGAGCTAACTTCAGCCCTCCAGGAGGCCGAAGGTCGAGCGGGTGCAGCGATAGAAGAGGCGCGGGCGGCGATGGAGGAAGCCGGCCGGTCCAAAGAGGAGGTGAGCCGCGCCCGGGAGGCCGAAAGGGTTGCAACGGAAGCCCTCGCCGCAGAGAAGGCCCGGGCCGCTGGGCTCATAGAGGAGTACAAGGCGTCCGGGCGCTTTACGGACGACCTGGCCGAAGCCTCGGCGGCAGTGTTCCTCGAAGGGTTCGAGCATGGGAAGAAGAAGGTGGCCAGGGACCTGAACTTCCCCCAGGCCCTGGAGGTTGAGCTAGAGCGTTTGTCAGACTTGGCCCCTTCCGACGATGAGCCCGCGCCAGCAGAGCCGTGAGCTCGCACTCTTGTTGTTTTGTTCTTTCTTTTTTGTAAGTCCGACGACGTCGGCATTTTGTAATCTCTTCCAATTAATGAAAATATTCTTCAAGATGCAGTCTGACTTACCATGAATTTCGTCGATTGACAACACGTAGCCCCGTGATCCCACTAGTCCCGATAGCGCCAGGGGATAACTCTCAACTCGAGCTATTCCGCCCCAGCTGTTTAGACTCGAAAGTTGGGATCAGGGAGGGTAGGTCCTTCGGAGCTTGTGCTAAATAGGCACGCGGCTCTTGGTTCTTGCGGGGGTCGGCCTTTATCTGACCTGCGGGACTTTGTGCTGTCAGGTGTTGGGCTTTAGGTGCCGACAAGTGTCGGGCTTCGTGCCTGGCCGGTGGTACGCCGCTCTGCCAGTGGTTCACTGGGCTTTATGCCTGGCTGGTGCAGGGCTTTGGTGTCAGCACTTGGGGCCGGCCAGAGCCATCCCTGCTGGACCCAGGCTTTTGTTGCCGAGAGCCGGTGGTACGCCGCTCTGCCAATGGTAAACTGGGCTTTATGCCTGGCTGGTGCAGGGCTTCGGTGTCGGCACTTGGGGCCGGCCAGAGCCGCCCCTGCTAGACCCGGGCTTTTGTTGCTGAGAGCCGGTGGTACACCGCTCTGCCAGTGGTACACTGGGCTTCATGCCTGGCTGGTGCAGGGCTTTGGTTGCCGATGGATGTCGGGCTTCATGCCTGACTAGTGCAGGGCTTTGGTGCCGGCCTTGGGGTCGGCCGGAGCCGCCCCTGCTGGACCCGGGATTTTGTTGCTAAGAGCCGGTGGTACACCGCTCTGCCAGTGGTACACTGGGCTTCATGCCTGGCTGGTGCAGGGCTTTGGTGCCGGTGCTTGGGGCCGGCCGAAGCCGTCCCTGCTGGACCCGGGCTTTTGTTGCCAAGAGCCGGTGGTACACCGCTCTGCCAGTGGTACACTGGGCTTCATGCCTGGCTGGTGCAGGGCTTTGGTGCCGGCGCTTGGGGCCGGTCGGAGCCGTCCCTGCTGGACCCGGGCTTTTGTTGCCGAGAGCCGGTGGTACACCGCTCTGCCAGTGGTACACTGGGCTTTATGCCTGGTTGGTGCAGGGCTTTGGTGCCGGCGCTTGGGGCCGGCCGGAGCCGTCCCTGCTGGACCCAGACTTTTGTTGCTGAGAGCTAGTGGTATGCCGCTCTGCCAGTGGTACACTAGGCTTCATGCCTGGCTGGTGCAGGGCTTTGGTTGCCGATGGGTGTCGGGCTTCGTGCCTAACTAGTGCAGGGCTTTGGTGCCGGCGCTTGGGGTCGGCCGGAGCCGCCCCTGCTGGACCCGGGCTTTTGTTGCTGAGAGCCGGTGGTACACCGCTCTGCCAGTGGTACACTGGGCTTCATGCCTGGCTGGTGCAGGGCTTTGGTGCCGTCGCTTGGGGCCGGCCGGAGCCGTCCCTGCTGGACCCGGGCTTTTGTTGCCGAGAGCTGGTGGTACACCGCTCTGCCAGTGGTACACTGGGCTTTATGCCTGGCTGGTGCAGGGCTTTGGTGCACCAACCTCCACTGGGATAACAGCTTCGGAGCCAAAGACTAAGCTGAATGGCATCTCGCCGGTGGGGGCTCGCGGCGTTGTGTGGTAGGCCCATAGCACATTGGAGAGTTCCTCCACCCATCGCCCCTTGCAGCCATCTAGCCGAGATCTCAGCCCCTGAAGAATGATCCGATTAGTCACCTCGGCCGCTCCATTGGTTTGAGGATGCCCGGCGGAAGTGAACCTCTGGCGGATACCCAGCTCAGAGCAGAACTCCTGGAAGGGCGCGTTGTCAAATTGTCGGCCGTTATTAGTGACTAATGTGTGCGGCAGCCCAAATCGACATATGATGGACTTCCAGAAGAAGGATCTCACTTTGCTTTCGGTAATCTTGGCCAAGGCCTCGGCTTCAACCCACTTGGTGAAGTGATCCACCGCTACCAAGAGGAACTTTCGCTGTCCGGAGGCCGGGGGAAATGGTCCCAGGATATCCATGCCCCACCACTACCAAGGGGGTCAGGTGAGACGTCGGCTGTCGCTGGATATTAGCGTGACGAGAGGGAGACCGGGGTCTTTTAGAGGCTTCACGGTGGTGAGGCTTGGCCAGGGATAGGTGGCGACGATCCACAGGAACCGATGATCTCCGGCGAGAGGAATGCTGGCTGGGTTGCACAACCCCCGAGACAGATGGCTTCAGCTCCGGCTGCTGCAAGGCCGCCTGCTGGTGCTGTAGGCCCTGAACCATCGCCGCCAAAGACTGGACCTGCGTGGCCAGGGCAGTGAGTCGATCTTCCTGGAGTTGTTGTGGAGCAGGCACGGGAGCATCATTCTGCGGAGCGGAAGGCCCTGCCCCCCGGAGATGCAGGGGCTCCAGAATACTGGATGCGAGAGTCGGGGGGGCCTCCGCGGGTGGACCAGCCCCGCAGCGCTGCCCCCCAACGCGACCGGCTGAAACTCCCTTCGTCCGAGTCATCACCATGACTTCAAGATCTTGAAGAAAAAGGTAAGATGCTGGCTCGATGTCTTTCTTACAAACCCCCCTTCCTGGTGCACCAATCTGATGACGCCAAGTCACTTTCCTCAAACGCCGGGGAAGACGGACGTCCCTCTCCTCGGAGCCCTGCAAGAAAAGTCCTCGGAGACCGGCGGTACTGGTAGGGACCCTCCGACGATTAAGTCAGTCACTTGGGCTCAGACAAAGAACCGCTCAGCGGAAAAGAACTGAGGCAGTTAGGGTTTTGCTGGGAGGAAGAAAGCTCAGAAAACCAGAGTTCAGATCCCTACTTACAGCGCGTGCATGTGCTTTTATACCTGTCCGAATATCCTATCTTACTGTTTCGAAAGATCACCGTCGTACCATCGCTGCGCGTGCCAGAGACATCCCGTACTACCTGCCGATGTGATATCATACGTGTCCAACAGTTGCGAAGGCATTCAGTGCGCGCCGTCAGCTGATATGACCGAGCACAGTCGCAAGTGGTAGCGAATCGTACGCCGTAGTGAGGCATGGCCATGCACAGGGACATGCAATGCACCATACGCCGTTATGAGGTATGACCCTCCGTAACGGGGTGCAACCACGAGCGTACTGAGAATCACGTGGGTGCGTCATGTGGCCTGAAGTCGTCATTCCTCTCGACGATTGAACTGCACGCTAATCGCTGATGCCCCCACCTCGAGACCGGAAGGGGTCCCGGGGGTGGGGGAAATGCCGGTGCACCCCGAGACCGGTGGGGGGTCTCGGGGTCAAGAGATAATGAGCACCCCGAGACCGGTGGGGGGTCTCGGGGTCAAGAGATAATGACCCCACCCCGAGACCGGAAGGGGTCCGGGGTGGGAAATGCCAGTGCATCCCGAGACCGGTGGGGGTCTCGGGGTCAAGAGATGATGACCCCACCCTGAGACCGGAAGGGGTCCCGGGGGAGAAAAAATGCCGGTGCACCCCGAGACCGGTGGGGGTCTCGGGGTCAAGAGATGGTGACCCCACCCCGAGACCGGAAGGGGTCCCGGGAGAGGGGAAATGCCGGTGCACCCCGAGACCGGTGGGGGTCTCGGGGTCAAGAGATGATGACCCCACCCCGAGACCGAAAGGGGTCCCGGGGGTGGGAAAATGCCGGTGCACCCCGAGACCGGTGGGGGGTCTCAGGGTCAAGAGATGATGACCCCACCCCGAGACCGGAAGGGGTCCCGAGGGTGGGAAAATGCCGGTGCACCCCGAGATCAGTGGGGGGTCTCGGGGTCAAGAGATGATGACCCCACCCCAAGACCGGAAGGGGTCCCGGGGTGGGGAAATGCCGGTGCACCCCAAGACCGGTGGGGGGTCATGGGGTCAAGAGATGATGACCCCACCCCAAGACCGGAACGGGTCCCGGGGTGGGGAAATGCTGGTGCACCCCGAGACCGATGGGGGGTCTCGGGGTCAAGAGATGATGACCCCACCCCGAGACCGGAACGGGACCCGGGGGTGGGGAAATGCCGGTGCACCCCAAGACCGGTGGGGGGTCTCGGGGTCAAGAGATGATGACCCCACCCCGAGACCGGAAGGGGTCCCGGGGGTGGGAAATGCCGGTGCACCCCGAGACCGGTGGGGGGTCTCGGGGTCAAGAGATGATGACCCCACCCCAAGACCGGAAGGGGTCCCGGGGGTGGAGAAATGCCGGTGCACCCCGAGACCGATGGGGGTCTCGGGGTCAAGAGATGATGACCCCACCCTGAGACCGGAAGGGGTCCCAGGGGTGGGGAAATACTAGTGCACCCCGAGACCGGTGGGGGTCTTGGGGTCAAGAGATGATGACCCCACCCCGAGACCGGAAGGGATCCCAGGGGTGGGGAAATGTCGGTGCACCCCGAGACCGATGGGGGGTCTCGGGGTTAAGAGATGATGACCCCACCCCGAGACCGGAAGGGGTTCCGGGGGTGGGGAAATGCCGGTACACCCGAGACCGGTGGGGGGTCTCGGGGTCAAGAGATGATGACCCCACCCCGAGACCGGAAGGGGTCCGGGGGGCGGAGGAAATGCCGGTGCACCCCGAGACCGGTGGGGGTCTCGGGGTCAGGAGATGATGACCCCCCCGAGACGGAAGGGGTCCCGGGGGTGGGGAAATGCCGGTGCATCCCAAGACCGGTGGGGGGTCTCGGGGTCATTAGCCGCCGTTACCTTTTATCCTGACGACGCGGGATCAGTCATATCAGGTACAAATTTCAGATTGAACGATTAGCAGCTTCAAGAGGCACGTAGAACTGGGGCGTGTGTGTTAAAGGAGAAAGTGTTGGAGCAAATATGCAGGATTATTACGGAAAGTTAGTAGAGGTGGTTGAAGTTGAATATCCCAGTTGGCTTATGAAACGAACCGTATTGTTTCGTTGCGATTGTTCGATCCGACAGTTTCTGTGGGCAAAAGGGTTCATAACGACTACAATTTGGTTGAAGTGAACCATCAACGAAGATTGTAGAAATATAACACATTCATCCTTGCATCCCAAGCTCAGCAAGTGTTTTACTGTGGATATCCAAGTTTGCGCAACGACAAGCGAGATTGGTGGGCTGTTTCTAAAATCGTCCCACATTCAACAATCTTATTAGAGGAGAGTTCATCAAGTCAATCAGCCGAGTGCCCTGCATTTCAAGAGGATGAGATGGAAATGCATGCAATTGAGGACGACACAAGGGCTCCTGAAACATCACTTAGAGATCCAAATGGTGATGTCCAAGAAATTGCGGAAGAAATGTTCGGTTTCCTTCCGATGATAATGAAACTGAATCGCAGTCCGATACGGCATCGGATGTTGAACCAACATTTCACGAAACAAATGACACCGATTAAACATAGAGGTTTTTTTAAATTCAACTTTATTTTATAAGTGGTAAATTTTTACATAGTCAATCATTAATCGTAATTTAATTGCATGAATCTTTAGTATTTTCAGTATGACGAGCAAAGGTAGATCTACCGACGACATACGAGTGAGCAGGACGTAGCTCTGCTGCATCAGATCACATGAGCTTTGGAGATGGAGAGTTTGGATCTCCACACATCGCACAGCCTTCGATCTCTCCAGCAGTCAGCGGTGATCCTGCATTGGTATTACCATCCAGTCGATCGGCACATACCTCCAAGAGTTCTTCCACCATCGGCCGCACCGTACTTCGACTTGATGCTCATGGGCTGTAAGTATATACTAATTAAAAATATGTGTTTATGTTTTTAAGTCAATTACTTATAAACATGCATTTTTTTAACAGATTTATTGAGCAGCATCATGTATCCAGCCACATCAGCGCCGTATTTCAGAGGCGTGCAGATCCCAGTGGCTACGATTGGCGCCACGTATCTTCAGCCACGAGGGAGTTTTATTTTTCTGAGTTTCAGGTAAACTTATTAAATATAATTTATTAAACTTATTTTTCTGAGTTTTATTTTTCTTAATCTTAATAAATTCTGAAACTAACTATTTATTTTAATGCATAAAAAGTTTACGTGGGACCCTGCCAGCCATGATGCCATTAGGGCAGCATGGGAGGCTCTGACGGGATGCCGATACTCCGACATGCTTCATCGTTGGAGGTCATCGGGTCAGCGTCCTGCGCATGTGCCAGAGGGTATTTGGCACGAGTGGCAGCAAGCCTGGCAGTCCGATGGCTGGCGCAGGAGGTTCGCATCAGCCAGCACGAACCGCCGATCCGAGAAGGGCGGTCCTGGCATGGGTCTCTCCCGCCATACTTCGGGCTCCATTTCGATTCAGGAGCACAGACGGCGTATGGTAAGAAAACATAAATATTTTAATTACTAATTTAGTTATTTACAAATATTTGTATTAATATCAATTTTTTATTGTTATAGTCTGAGCAGGAGGGCGGAGATCCTGGTGAGTTTCGTCTATTCAGGGCGACACACACCAGGAGGGACGGTTCCTGGGTCGACACGCGATCA
Organism: Calamus simplicifolius; assembly: GCA_900491605.1. Lineage (NCBI taxonomy): Eukaryota > Viridiplantae > Streptophyta > Magnoliopsida > Arecales > Arecaceae > Calamus > Calamus simplicifolius. The sequence continues at coordinate 1,082,746 of UESW01003841.1, read as the reverse complement.
CGGGAGGTTGCGGTAAGAAATTAGCTTTATGTAGTATCTGTTTAATTTCTAAAATTTTATTTTGAAAATTTATTAACTCATTTATTGTTGATTTTATAATTTAAAGACACGAGTCGAGGAGCTTCGCTCCCAGGCATCGCATGTCGACTCCACTGATGGGGAGACGCCCGTCGAACTCTCAGCAGAGGAGAGTCGGCGTGTGTTTTTGGAGGCTGTTGGTGCCCAGCCGCGAGACCGCAGGGTCTATGGTCTGGGCACTAGAGCTTCTGCATATTTTTCCCATCAGGCCTCCAGCTCGCGATTTTCTGGTGATATTCCTGCCGAGCGTTTAGATGACATTCGGAGATCTATTGCGGAGGAGGTTCGGCAGGACGTTCGTCAAGAGGTTTGGCAGGAGGTCGAGCACGAGTTCGAGCAGCGTATGCGAGGCCGGGATCAGGAGCTTGCAGACGTGCGAGATCAGATGCGTCATTTGTAGGATATGGTTAGCCGCTTGTCGCAGGGTCTCCAGCCTCCACGTGATCGCTCAGATTCTTGATGTATTTTTTTTTTTTTTTATGTTGTACATGAAAACTTCAAAATTTTAATATATAATTATTTTTAAAAATTGATTATTGTTTGGATCAATATGAGTGAAGAATGTTTCTATCAATATTTAAATGTAACGAAATTGTATTAACCGTTTTAATTTTTAATATTTTATATTTTTAAAAAAATTTAATTTGCGACGCATTAGCGACTGAAATTGCATCGCTAATATTTTTAAAATAGTTTTATTAAATATTGCGACACAATGACCTGGCGTCGCAATAATTTAAAAAAAAATTTAATAGCGACGCATTAGCGACTCAAATTGCGTCGCTATTATATCTAAAATATTTTTAATAAATATTGCGACGCAATGACCTTGCGTCGCAATATTTTAAAAAAAAATTTCTTTGCGACGCATTAGCGACTCAAATTGCGTCGCTATTATATCAAAAATTATTATTAAATATTGCGACAACTAAATGCGTCGCAATATTGCGATACAATTGAATGCATCGCAATATTTAATAATAATTTTAAATATTAAAAATTAGTTTTAAATTTAGCGATGTATTTTGATGCGTCGCAATATTGCACGCATTGTTGCGTCGCAGAGAGTCGCAATATTGCGACGCAATTGCGATAAATTGATATTGCGATGGACATCTGAGCGACGCGTCATTGCGTCGCTATTGCGTCGCAATAGCATGTTTAGCGACGCATTTGGGTGTCGCAATATTTTTTCCCCTTGTAGTGATACTCGTTGTAATCACAAGCCATTCTAATTCCAACACAAACCTTAATGTTTTCTGATTAAATCCGAATCATACTTGATATCGATAGACTTGAATGACCCATTAAATTTTTTTATAAATTTGATCCGATTAGTAAATGAATTGTGTTTGGATTCAAAATCATGACCTAAATATAAGTAGGCTTTGATCGAAATCAAATATAGTCTGACCTGATCTAATATACTTGCAACCTTATTCTCAAGAAAATATTTTTTGTAAAAAAAAATGTTTCCTCAATGGCTCACCGGAGTAGCTCATCCACTTCTAATAATTTCTGTTGGTGGATTGCCTACCTCTAAATACTTTTTTCTTGATAGTGATGGCCATTGTTTTTGATGAAATATATTTCAAAAAAAAAATCTAAAAGACTTGAAGAAATACAAAATTCAAAACTTAATGTTCACTTGTAGCGAAAAAATAAATCAAGAAGCAAAATCCTAAAAATATTTATCATTCTTGATTTTTCCTCACCTAGTTAATCAAGATGTTGGCAATATTCAAAAAATCTCTCCTTACATAATATTTACCATATTTATCACTATATGATTGTGTTTCATCATCCCCCAATTCTTGATGGAGGATAGCTACTGATTATATACTCCATTCACATTAATTCAAAACCTTGTTATCATACCAAAGCATTACCGCACAATATTTTATGACTATTAGCTACCAAACACCTTCTCTTAGAAATTTCATTGTGAATCCTCTTTCCTTAAAGATATACCTAGCCCAGATGTCTCAAAGTGCTTGGTAGAAGAAAATTAAGGGAAAAATAGACTACCTTGGTGCAAGGAGTTTGAAGAAATAATTGCTAGACCTGAAAATTTTCTTTAAGCAGGGGAGGTATTAGGAGACATCGTCTTCTCCTAAAACCCAAGCCCTACATTGCAAGCCTTGTTAAGTCTTTGCACCCTTGAGGATTACTAGAGTTTGGAAGTCATGGCCTCCTTAAATGCATAAAAGTCATAATCTATTAAGGTATATTCTTGCAAAGGCCAAGGTCCATGCTCCATGGAGGCTCTAGAGTTAGTTTGGGCTCTAGGTTATCTCAAGGCTCATGTTGGGCTATGGATTTTGAAAGAACTAACTTGTATTTGACTGTGTGTAAGTTTAAGAGTTTTAAAATTAAATCAAATCATGGGTGTACATGGGCTTGGGGTAAACTTAATCTCATTGGATTAGCCATGAGAGTTTTTCTAAGTCAGGATCAAACCAGCTTGGCCATGTATTTAAACCTAGTTACTAGAGTTTGTGTAAGAGATAAATACAATTGATTCCTTTATCTCAATAAACTTTCTCTCTCTTCTCTCACCAAGCTGCCACCTATTCTCTCTCTAGAAGGCATGAGAAACCCTAGCTATCGTCCTCTTTTTCTTTCCCATGCATTCTCTCTCTAGAAGACATGAGAAACCCTAGCCATCATCCTCTTTTTCTTTCCCATGCATTCTCTCTCTAGGTGATCAATTTTCTCTCTCTAAGCAATGGGCACTGGTTTCTCTCTCTAGTGCATCTTCTCTCATCCACATGAGATCCATTTCTCTCTTATATCTAGGTGTCCTTTCTCTCTTACAAATGGGGATGCATGAATCCCAAGAAGGCATGATTCTCTCTCCTCCATGTTTATCTCTCTAAGGAATTTTCTCTCCAAGAAAAGGCATCCTCTCTCATATCCGTATGCCCCTATCTCTCTCTAGCAAGTTGGAAGGTGTGGAATCCTAAGGATGCCACTTTCTCTCCCTAGGCATCCCTCTCTCTTGCTTGCATCCCAAGATTTCTCTCTCTAAGCGTCCTATCTCTTGATGCCTCTTTCTCTCTCCAAGCATGGGATCAAGTGGCTACCCTTTCCCTCTTTTGGGCGCTAAAATTTAGTCCATATCTGAGAATTTTTCATAATAGTTGATCTCAATATCAATTGATTTTGCAACAATTGGTATCAAAGCAAATCCATCACAATAGGTCGAGTGAGGGAACGGAGGCATATCAGTGAGAGGGCACTAAAGATGCACTACTACAAAAAGTTAAATAGACTAAAGTAATTTTAGGAAAAAGACTACGTTTTTCGTAAAAAATGTAGTCTTATTTTTTTCATAATTAAAAGACTACATCTTTTATTTAAAACGTAGTCTTAAATTATCTGAAAATATAAAAAGACTACATTTTTAATTAAAACGTAGTCTTATATTATATGATAATATAAGAAGACTGTGTTTTTAAATAAGACGTAGTCTTATATTATCCGATAATAAATTTTAGACTACGTTTTTAATTAAGACGTAGTCTTATATTATCAGATAATATAAAAAGACTACGTTTTTAATATCTTATAATATAAAAGACTATATTTTTAATTAAGACATAGTCTAATATATTTTTAATTAAGACGTAGCCTAATATAATTTTTCTCCTCCTAATTCACTTCCCCCTTTTCCTAAACGAAACCCTCGCGATGCCCAAAGTCAAATTTTTTTCTTTCATCCGCAGTTTTGTTCTAGGGTTTCGTTTGTGGAGACTCCACCGCCACCATGCGGGATTACGGTTGAGAAGACTCCACCATCATCGATCAGGATTTTGTTTACAAGGACTCCATCACTAGATAGGATTAGGGTTTTGTTCTTCACCAGGCTGAGATTCAACTGCAGGTTTTTTTTTTTTAATCTAGCTAACGATGAGAAAGTGGGCAAGAGGGGTGCCGACGTGCCCGCTAGGCCTGAGCCACGACCGGCGACCCCACCAGACTGGAGCGGCATCCGATGGGGACGCCGGAACTGAGCGGCGGAGGCGGGCGATGGAGGCGGGCAGAGAGCGAAGGAGAGGGCCGTGGCCCTCTCCTGTGCGGGAGCCAAACCGGCTCCCACGTTCATGGCGTCAGGTCTGAGGCACGGCCGACAGCCCCACCGGACCTGGAGCGGCATTCAATGGGGGACGTTGAAACTGAGCGGCAGAGGCAGGCGGAGGGCAGAGGAGAGGGTTGTGCGGGAACCAAACCAGCTCTCGCCTTGGTTCGGGCCCGGCGCATGCTCGCTGCCTCGCCGGGCCTGAGGGTTGACCGGAGACCCCCATCGGCATTGAAGAGCGTTCGGTGAGGGTCCGGCCAGTTGGTGATGACCGACCGTGCCACCGGCTCAGTGAGGAGCCACGAACGGAAAAAGAGAGGAAAGAGAGAGAAAGAGGGAGAGAGAGGGGGAGGCCGCATCGGCGGCCAGCCCTGGACCGGTCGCCGACGGCCGGTCTGCCCAGAAATTGGCCGGCGGCGGCCCTGGCCACCGGCATGGCTCTCCCTGTTTCGGGTGAAGCAGGGGAGAGGGAAACAGGGGAGCCCTGTTTGGGCCTTTTGGGCCGGGTTGGGCCGGTCTGTGAGCCTAGTTGGGCCGAGTTTTTGAGCCCTATAATGGGCCATGGTCAGAAAAGGAATATAGGGCTCGGATCAGCGTTGATCCTAGTTTCTGGAGGTATTTTTATTTTTCCATTTGGACTGTTATTTGGAAGATATTCAAGCCCAAAGTTGGGCCCATGAATAGATTTGGGTAGCAATTAGGGAATACTTTATAATTTCAATTTTAGAGATTTGATGGTGGAAATTGATGCTGTAGGTACCCAGAGGTCCTAATATAGCCTAATTTTCTTTTCTTTTCTTTTTGAAAATAAGGTGATTGTTGATTTTTCTTTTTTTTAAAAAAATAAAGATAGTTGATATGTTTTTGAACATAATATCTTTTTCATTTTAGGAACAGAGATGGTGGATTCATCGGGCATGAAAAGTAGGTCCAAAAAGATTGATGACAAAGCAAAGAAAGCTAAACCACTGTAAGTTATCATTTATCTTTTTAATTTACTTGTCATCTTTCAAATTTATTAGTTTGTTAGATAAAATTAATTATATTTGTTGATTTAATTAAGTTTGATTTAATTAAGTAGTTACTAGTATTTTTTGAATTTAAACAGACTAGATAAGTCATGGTACTCTGCTAATAGACGTACAAAAAGATACAAGGATGGTGTTGAAGTTTTTTCGAATCATGTTAAAAGAAATTTAGATGACCTTAGTTCCATACATTGTCCATGCATAAAATGTGAGAATATGAAACTTTATGATATCACAGTGGTTAAATATCATCTTTTTTGTAATGGTATCGACTCAAGTTATGACGTATGGATATGGCATAGCGAAAACATATGTAATGTTGAGGAAGATAAGTGTACCTTAGAAGCTGAAGAATGTTGTCTTCAATTCAATGATGATATTGATGCTGTGGAAATGGTTGAAGCAGTCAGAAATCTATTTGAATGTAATCCAAAGAAATTCGTTGACTTGTTGGATGATGCTAAGTGCCCTTTATACACTGGTTGTAGTGGGTTCACTAAGCTTTCTGTTTTGGTACGATTATACAACTTTAAAACAAAATATGGGTGGAGCGATGCAAGTTTCAACGAGCTATTAAGCTTTTGGGGTGATGTGCTTCCAAAAGGAAATTTGATGCCAACATCAATATATGAAGCAAAAAAGACATTGTGCGCTTAGGAATGCAATATGAAAAGATACACGCATGTCCAAATGATTGCATATTGTATAAAAATGCAAACAAGGATGTTGATGTATGTCCAAATTATTCTGAATCAAGATGAAGATTCCTAAAGGATCCAATCTTCCAAAAGTAGGCATGCCGGCAAAAGTTCTGTGGTATTTTCCCCCCATACCCAGGTTTAGAAGAATGTATGGTACTCGTCAAATATCGAACAATTTGGCATGGCATTCCAGTGAAAGAGAAGTTGACAATTACATGCGACATCCAGCAGATGCAGCATCATGGAAATTAATAGACCAAAAATGGCTCGATTTTGCATGTGAGCCACGAAATCTCCGATTGGCACTTGCAGCAGATGGGATAAATCCACATAGCTCCTTAAGTAGTCGTCACAGTACATGGCCTGTCGTACTTATTCCAAAAATTGCTGCAAGTGCTCATCAATATGTTTCAGAGAAAGGTAGCTACTGCTCAGTTAAAAAATTACATCCAAATAAAATTGTTGCTAATTCTGATATACAAAATAATGCAAGTATAGAATTGATTACCATTAGACAAAGAAACATGCAAAAGGTATGGTAATATTTACTTATATTTGTAGCATTTTATTTAAATTCATAGTACTTATATTTTCTAATGTTATTGCTTTGAAGGGAAAACCATGCAAATTGGCAATAGGATCTATTGATAATATAATTGGATATGGTACAGTGATTGAGAATGTAGCACCAAACTCTGTTGTACATGGAGTTCCTTTGGGTATTCATAATTATCGTGTATCTATTGATGCTTGTTTTGACGATGATGCTCTCCTTCCAATAACAATTGGTGATGATCCTGTAAAGTTAAAGATTTTGTTGGTTCTCACGTTGCATGGCCTCAATCATTAGTTATTGATGATCCAGTCAAGGTATCTAAAACTTCTTAACTTATCCATAAATTTGTGATTAATTTATATTGATAATCTATTTGCTATATAGCATTTGCATGTGAATTGAATTTCATTATTATTAATAGGCTAAGATTGTCCGCCACAAAAGTTACAAATCAAAAGCAAAGAAAAGGGTCCATGGAGTTTGTCATATTTAAAGAATCATGTTGCAAAAAGTTTGGAAGATACAAATACAATAATGTGATATTGGATGTTGTGTCTTTGATCAAGAACGTATCTGTTATATTATTCGGAAATATTGATAACTTTTGCTTGGAGGAGATTAGTTGTAGTTGTATTGTGCTATATATGAGGTAATAAGATATTTTTATATTTTTTGCGTTTCATATGCAATCACTAGATGTTACAAGTTTCTAATAATAACTGTGGGATTGAATATTTGATTTGTGTAGCTATTTGTACAACCAACTCTAGAAATCAAAACTACTCAACATATGGCTTCGTAGACCCTGCACAGATCTCTATACACTCTGGATCAGCTGGAGTACGATCAGATTTTATTGCTAAAATATTAGAGCATTGTAAAATGGATCAATTGTTTCTAGCTCCTTATAATTCTGGGTAAGTGGTTTTTTAATGAAAATTGATACTTTTGATATTATGTTAATTATTGTTATTATGTTTATGAAGGAATCACTGGTCCTTGGTGGTTATTGACCCTTATGGGAACAAAGTGTATTTTTGTGATTCTATTGGACGTTCAATTGAAAAAGAATTGAAAGGTGTTATTAATACGTAAGTATTTATTTCTTTTTAATTTTGTAATAATTTGGTTATATCATTTGAGTCTCACACTATTATTATACTTTGCTATATCAGTGCACTCAAAATATACAACGCTAAAGCTGAACGAATTACAAGAAAAACTTACTGGGAGTCAGTTAAGGTATATTGACTTGCACATTCTTTTTTATAATTTATAAAATTAGATCTTATTTGTTTAAGTCTTATAAAAACTTTTAAATTCATCTTTCAAGTGTTCTAAGCAACCATCAGGTGTTGAATGTGGCTATTATGTCATCATGTATATGAAGGAGATCATTGAGAATCATATCATTTCAACTGATGAAAAGTAGGTTATTATTGCATACATGATTTATATATATAAGTAATACTTTTTATGGTTTTAGATTTTTATGTCATGTCATTTAGTGCTCTTTTTGAGTAACTTATGTGTATATATGCAATTTGCTAAGAAGAAAACTTATAAACAAGAAAAGATCGACATTACGCGTGGAAAATGGGTCGAGTACTTGCAAGGTTTCATTTGAAGAAAATTGGCACTAAATGTTGAAAATGTATTGAAGAATATTGGATATTGAAAATGTATCGAAGAACATTGGATATTTTAATTCAATGTATTTGAGATTTTTTGAATATGTGTGTATGATGACAGTGTTGGATATTTATATCACAGTATTGGATATTTCAATTCAATATTTTTAGAATTTTTTTTAAATTGAAAGTATATGTTTGTATGACAGGATTGGATATTATACTATGTTTTCAATATCAAAACGTAGTCTAAATGTACATAATAGACTACATTTTCTGATGAAAACGTAGTCTAAATGTATTTAAAGACATCATTTGTTTGCCTTTTAACTACAGTTTCTGGTAAAAACGTAGTCTAAATGTATTTAAAGACTATTATTTTTTGACCTTTAACTACAATTTCTGATAAAATGTAGTCTAAATATATATAAAGACTACGTTTTTTTGACTTTTAACTATAATTTCTGATAAAAATGTAGTCTAAATGTATTTAAAGACTATATTTTTTTTACTTTTAACTACGTCTAAAAACGTAGTCTAAACCAGGGACTTTTAACTACGCTCAAATATTTAAGACTACACTCAAAAAGACTACGTGTTTTAAAATACTTTTAACCGTAGTCTATATATAAAGACTACGTTTTTTAGACGTAGTCTAATTAAATTTCTGTAGTAGTGATGGCATGAAAACATTCGCTAGGACATGAGCCATGCTAAAAGAAAATCCCTGCATTAGAAGTCCACACTGGGAAAATCCTCACCATTCAATCCTTTGATATGGTTGATGTAGTCCAGATTGCTATTCAGCTCGGATTGAGCCTAATCCATCATAGGTCACAATCAAGTTGGGTCAAGCTCTACAACCAAAGGCTCAATTGTAGTTTGAGCCAACTTAGATCAATTTTAATATATATTGAACCTGATTTAGACTTTAGCGGTACAAATATAGAGACAGGCTAAAATTCAATGCTGCCTCTAAGAGAAAATTTAAAGGAAAATTGGCAAAACTGGTAACCACGAAGCTTGGCATGGTCCTAATTGGGCATGGTCTATGACTGAGTCAGGTTTAGGGTAACCAGGTTGGATGATTGGATCAATGTCTTGTGTCTAGCCCAAATCCAAAGGAATTGAACCTAATTGATGGAGGAGGTTTTGGTTTTTGCCCTATTTAATCCATATTGCAGGTGATGTATCTTTCATCAAAATGACCTGCTGATATTTTATAGTAGTTACTAAAATCATCTCAAACACCTATCAGTGGCTAATTACATTCAAGAGAAGAATAGTAATGTGGAGGTATTAGTGGACTACATTTTCAAGGACGTAGTGATCAAGATAGATTTAGCAAGCATCCTAGAGGCTAAAGAAAAGCACCTTAGCTAGCTAGAGAATGTGCAGTACCAAAATATAGTGTTAATTGTTGAACCTAACTAGCAAGTGGCTCAAGCATAGGAGTGGTCCAGGCTCAATGGCATAATGCCTGCCTCTAGGAGATTGCTCCAAAGGGTGCCAACATAGTCAATATGAAGGACCTCATCTCGCAGATCATAATGGTTACCAAGCTTTCTAGTGAGAGACTCAAGTCCTCATCGACATTGACCTTTGTTTTCTTTCCTTTCTTATATTAAGTTCACTAGCCTTCTATAGATAAAAATCCTTGAACACATTTTCTTTTCAATTGATTATCCTTTTTTTTATTTTTCACTTTGTCTATTTATTGGTTGTTTAGTTGTTTGTATGGCCTCACACTTGAATTGCTTCTCATAAGGTAGAGTAGTAGTGTTGCAATAGACCTAGATGATAAGCCATGGGAGTTGAGACCTACAAGTTGCCTACAATCAATAGGCTCCAGTAGATAAGACCTCAATTACTTATATGATCCTTCTCGATTGGGTGACCATCCAAGTAGCAAGATTGCATTCCATATTAAGTTGTTGACATCAATAGTCTAATATCTAACTAATTTGTTGTAATGCCTCGTCGAACTCAATCATCAAAGTATCATGGTATCCCTTAGTAAGGAGTTCATTTTGTTTTAAATGGATGTGGATTCAAATCAAATATTGAAAGTACAAATAGAAATATGGATATAGGTTAGATAGTTAAACTTTATGACTAACAAATCAGAGATATCACTAAATGAAAAGTAAATTAAATCAATATCTTGTTAATATAGTCATTTATTTTCCTTAAATGTTCATGAATGTTACATTTGATTAAATAGGGTTATAAGTAGAATCAGATATTAGGATATGGATTGGATAATTATTTATCCTATCCATATCCTCCCTTTTTTTATGAATATGGACATGATTACAAATGTTAGATGAATGCTCAAATTTATATATGGATGAAAGTGGATCGAATAATATTTATTTAGATCTACTTTTATATCCTAATCTATCTCAATGTAGATACGAATTCAAGCATCTAGCTAATATCTATATTTATATTTATATTCATCAAAGAAAAATAAATAGATATGGATAAACAATTATTAAATTTATATCCAAATATTTAGATTTGTTTATAATCCTACTTAATCTTATAACACTTAAGAACTTTTAAAGAAATATCCATATTAACATTATATTAATTTATTTTACTTTTTTCTTAGTGATATCTTTAATTTAGTAGCTATAAAGTTTTAATTTTTTATTTATATCCATTTTGGTATCTACACTTTTAATATCCAATTTGTATCCTTATCCATTACAAATAAATATGGACATTGTTGGTCCAGATAGCAACCCAAGAGGAGGGGTGAATTGGGTTTTTCAAAAATTAAACTCCTTTTAAAAAATAATCCCTCAGCGGAAATGAAAACTTAGATGTATACGAATTAAAACAGAGTATGCAAGAATGGAGAGTAAGAGACAAGGAAATAATCACGGCAAACATAAGAAGTTTTATAGTGGTTCGGTGTACCTACACCTACATCCACTTTCAAGTACCTCTTGGGTCCACACTATAATCAATCTGATTACAGCAGAGTTGTTTTGCAAGCTCACAACTTAAACTTGTTATTTTCCGGGTGCACAACGAACCCAGCTGGTTTTCAAGGCTCACCAGCACACAACCTTACAACACAAGCAAACTGCTTGCCCAAAGCTAACAGCCTCAATGGAATCAATCCTTCGATTGACCCAGCAAACAATAACATTTTTACAAGTTTAAAAGCTCCTCCAATGAGCAAATACACAATAATAGAACAACAATAAAGAGATAGGAATCAATGCCTGATTTGCAGATCTTGATGGCTTGCTTCTTCTCTTCTCTTGAGTGGATCTTCCTTTAGAATGCTCTTGAAGCTCTGAAGATCAGAAAGCTAGGGCTTGCTTCTTCTCTTGAGATTTCTTCAAAATGAAACCACGAAAGCTTGAAATCTCTCTCTCTTCTTTTGGGGAATCAGTATAATCTTCCCTTTCGAATCTTCCCTCTTTTCTCTTTTGATTTTCTGATGGATTTCAAAGGTATTTCTCTATTCTTGTCTCTCTTCTATATTTTTCGGATTCAACAGAAAACCCCTTCTTATAGATCCTTCTTAATCCATAAATAGCTGAAAACTATCCGTTAGAAATAAGTGTAAGAAGGATTAGAAACAAATATGGTAATAGCCGTTGGGATTAAAAAGATAAAAGTAGAGTTTAGAGACATTCTGATAGTTCTGGAGTCGTATCTGACAATCTGGAGTCGACTCTAACTTTTCTGGAGTCGGCTCTAAATCGAAAATCCCCAAACCGCTAAATCTGGAGTCGTCTCTGACTTTTCTGGGGTCGACACGAAAAATCTTCTGGAGTCGACTCTAACAGCCCGGAGTCGACTCTAAGTTATGGCCAGAAAAACCATCGTTCTGTCTTTTCCGTTGGAGTCAGCTCTAACAGTCCGGGAGTCGACTCTAAGTCTGTGCTGAATTTCAGAGTCGACTCTGCGATTCCATGTGTCGACTCTAATGTCTGCAATCTTACCTTGACATTAGATTCGAACTAGAATTTGATTTGTCTAGTGATTTTGATTAATGAATCAAATCATAAACTGAAAAACTTAATCAAAATCATTAGTAACTTCAAATGTTATACTCAAATAGTTTTGTTAATCATCAAAATCAACATTTGGGTCAACAATCTCCCCCTTTTTGATGATGACAAAAACTTTGAGTATATGCATTAAAAATTCATTTGAACTAAGAATTATAGACATTGTTAAAGCTTTAGAACTTTCTAATAGAGAATTTGATGTCAAGTTTCAAAATGAACTTTAAAAACATACTTGAGTTCTATTATAACCAGCAATTAAGATGATTTAACATAGAAAATCATTAAGCTCCCCCTGCATTAAATAACTCCCCCTATGCAAGGTATATGTAGATAAACTGAAATATGATCGATTGATTAGAATTTAGAAATTTCTCTCTCTCCTTTTAAGATATGCCAATTGATATGCTAATTGATTAAGACTTATTGAAATCTTATAAAACTTATATTCTTTCATATATTTTTTTTCTTCTTTATGCATATACAATTTTCTCTCCCCCTTTTTTGTTATCAGCAATAAGGTGAGTTTAGAAATAATAATGTAGGTTATCAGAGCGAGGGTGTTGGTTCATTCAATCGTAGAGATAGTAATCTTCATCCATGGTACTTGCTCGACATAGACAAATTTGCAATAAAAAGATAATTGTATTTCATTTCAATATGCATTACATGTGTCTATCAAAATACATTCTCAGTAAAGTACTATATCAATCAGACATTCCTAGATACATGCTAACAAAGTATGATAAACTAGGAATCAAAATATGAAGAGCTAAACTTAGGTTTCTAAAAGATTGGGGTAGGAAAGGCTTTAGATAGTGTATCACTGTAGGAAATAGAAGGTCACTCAAACATGCTTGTATACAATTTTCTTCTGATGGCCTATCATTTCCATAATTTCATCTTTTTGTGATTTCTTAAAGCCTTCAAGACAACTCTCAACTTGAGCAACAGCAAGGTCTAAATCTTTCTTCAATTGTCCAGTAGCATCTAGATAGGCTCTAGATCCGTCTGCAATCCCTTCCAGCCTTTCAAAAATCTTTTGAAGCTCAGTGCCAAGAGACTCTGCATAGTGGATAATGGAAAATGAAATCAAGTCGAGTCTGGAATTGATCTCCTCCTTAAATTGTCTGATGTCATCTCTCAACTGACAAATATCATTGCTCCTCTGACTGTCATACTCAGCTACTAGTGCTCTAAGCTGACCAATCTGCTCATCAGAACTTCTCCCAAAAACAAATGCTGTCTGAGGTGGAGGTGAGGAATATAAGCTCGGTCCAGCCTCAGAAAGTCCAGCAGTAGATGGTCCCGCAATAGATGGGTCAGGGACTGATGGTCCTGCAACTGATGGTCTAGGGATGTCCTCTACTCTGGCCTCCTCAACTCTAGCCTCCCGACCTACTTTAATCCAATTACCATTTATCTTTCTGAAGCCCATGCGGTGAATAGTACAGACACTGTAGTAATCCGTATGCCTTAATTTCCTCAGTGGCTCATTGTTCATGATCAATACACCTTGGCTTCTGAATACCAAAGTCAGAATCATACCATAAGGTAATGTAGATCTCTTCTTGGTTGCTGCTTCTGCCATGTAGCCTATCATCATCCCAGCTAAGTTTACTGGCTACCCGGTGATGATGCAATCCATCAACAAAATGTCTCACTCCGAGACATACTCAAATCTGCCTATCTTTGGAAACAATATCCTCCCGCATATGTTGTGAAGAAGTCCGAGTTCCAAATTCAGTTGATTTGCCAAAATCTCCTCAAACTCATATACTTCTCTCCCCAACATCCTAGATAGGGCTCCACTACGATCATCATGCTGATACTCATTTATTCCAATAGTGGGCATCTCTAAAAAATTTCCAAGGGTCTCGGCAGTAATTACAACTCTTGTTCCTCTAACAAAACTTACTAAACCTCCTTCTCCTCTACTTAAATTTGTAGAACTCTCTTACAAGGGCAGGATAGGCAGGAACATCCAAAGAACAAACTTTCTCCCAACCCATTTCCTTCAATTGATGGACAATAGTAAAACCTTTCGAAGCAAAGAAGTCGAAATCAACTTTTCTTCCGGTAGTGATGGCCTTACCCGCTAATTGGTCGACGCGTGGAGAAGATGGAGAAGGTGGAAAAGCTTCTTGAGTGGCAGATGATGAAGATGACGTCGCTTGCCTCCGAATCATCCTTTTTCTCGTGGAAACGGCCGAACCTCCAACAATCGCACGCCTTTTAGGAACCATGGGATTCGATTGGAATGAGTAATCAAGGGATTTGAAGAGTTTAGAGGGGTTGGAATAGGTTTGGAATGGCTCTAGAGAGGATTGGAGATGATAGGGTTCGTTTAGGTGTCGACTCCGCTTTTATTTTTGACCTAGGTTCACATAGAGTCGACTCCCGTAAAGCGAGGTGTCGGCTCCGAACCAGAAAATCTGTCAGCGCCCAAATTAGAGTCGGCTCTACAGAAGTCGGAGTCGGCTCTAATTGCCCAGACATAACATCAAAAATAAAGGTGTCGACTCTACAAACTGTAGGTGTCGACTCCACAATAGTTTCAGTGAAAAATTTGAATTTCAAGGATCTGAAACTAATTAAATTAATCATCAAACTCTAGATAAGTGTTCCTTAATCAATTGGGGAAACAATGAATCAAATTTCTAGATAAATTTTCTTATTGAACATAGAGGATTTTCAAGAAATTGATGAAGTCTAGATAGTTGTTGTCCTTAAGAGTTTCAGAAAATCATTCTAAAGGATCACAAACTCCTAATTCTCCTCTAAGATAACAAAATCTTTCTTCACTTAATGGTTTGGTAAAAATATCAGCTAATTGATCATTAGTATTCATATATTCAAGACAAACATCATTGTTGGAAACATGTTCTCTGATAAAGTGATGTCTAATTTCTATGTGTTTAGTTCTAGAGTGTTGGATTGGATTCTTAGTTAGATTGATTGCACTAGTACTATCACATCTAATAGGAATTTTATCAAGTGTGATACTGTAATCTTTAAGTTGTCGCTTAATCCAAAGGATTTGAGCACAGCAACTTCCAGCTGCAACATACTCTGCCTCAGCAGTGGATAATGCAATCAAATTTTGCTTCTTGCTAAACCAAGAAATTAAGTTACTTCGTAGAAGTTGGCATGCACCACTCATACTCTTTCTATCTAATTTACAACCAGCATAATCAGAATCAGAATAAACAATCAATTTCAAAGTTGAGTCTCTAGAATACCATAATCCTACATTTTTAGTTCCATTTAAGTCTCTAGGTAGATCTTTATCATTATAAGCAGTATTAACTACCATCATCCTTAGGTGAGTTATCATCCTTAGCTTCAGGTTCTTGATCTGAAGATACATTTAATTTTCAATCCCTCTTACAATCAAAGATGTATCTTCCTCATCATCAATTTTACTCGAATTTGATGCTAAAGATTCAATCAAACACTATATGAATGGATTCTTCTACAACTAAACTTCTCTTATTAAATACTCTATATGCCCTTATAGCTAGATGTAGAATATCCTAGGAAAATGCCTTCATCAGACTTTGCAACAAACTTCCCAAGATTGTCTTTACCAATTGTTGTGAATAAAGCTTCTATTTACAACCAAATGCATGAAAATAACCTAAATTTAGTTTTCTATTATGTCATAGTTCATAGGGAGTTTTCTTAAGGATGGGTCTAATCAGGGCTCTATTTAGGATGTAACATGCTGTGTTTATAGCTCCCGCCCAAAAATATTTTGGAAGTTGGCTTTCACACAGCATGGTACGGGCCATGTCTTCTAAAGTCCTATTCTTTCTTTCTAAACACCATTTTGTTGTGGTGTCCTAGGTGCTGAAAAATTATGATGTATGTCTTTTTCAAAACAGAATTTTTTAAATAAGTGATTTTCAAATTAAGTTCCATGATCACTTCTAATAGATACTATGGTAGTGTTTTTCTCATTTGTGACTTTCTTAACGAATTTCAGGAATATTGAGAAAGTCTCATCTTTGTGAGCCAAAAATATTACCCAAGTGAATCTAGAGTAATCATCTACTATCACAAGACCATATTTCTTTCCTCCTAGACTTGTGGTTCTAGTAGGTCCAAAAAGGTCCATGTGTAGTAGCTCTAGTGGCCTAATAGTTGAAACAACATTCTTAGATTTGAAGGAAGTTCTTGTTTGTTTTCCAAATTGACATGCATCACATATTTGATTATTTTCAAAATTTAAACTAGGAATACCTTTAACTAAATCCATTTTCAATAGTTTAGAAATTAGGTGTGTGTTTGCATGACCTAATCTACGGTGCCATAGCCAACTAATCTCATTCATCTTAGCATTATTAGCAACTAAGCAATGATTACTTGGAGACAAATTACTCAAATCAATTAAGTACATATTGCCATAATGTTTACCAACAAGAATAATGCTGTTATCAATGGGATTAGTAACAGTGCAAATAGAAGCTTCAAAGGAAACTTTGAAACCTTTATCACACAGTTGGCTAATACTTATCAAATTATGCTTAAGTCCATCAACATATAAGACATTATCAATATGAGTAGATTGAGTAATTTGAATCTTACCAATACCCATGATATGGCCTTGACCATTATCACCAAACGTAACTACTCCACCTCTTTTTGTTTCAAGGGTGATGAATTGATCTTTGTCACCCGTCATGTATCTTGAGCAACCACTATCAAGGTACCACTTTTTTTTTAGTCTGATGGCTGCAAGACACTCCTGCAAAATACTCATATCTTAACTTTAGGTACCCAAGCCTTCTTGGGTCCTTCATGGTTAGATGCAATAAATTTTGTTCCTTTGGGAACCCAAATCATCTTTCTTTTATCATGTAAAGTTTTACACATATAAGATTTATGTCCTTTGTTTTCATATTTAAAACAAGTAATATTTGATGATTTTTTAGCATGTATAAAAATATTTTTCAAGGATTTTTTCTTTTTAAGTGGATTATATCCTAATCCAGCTTTATCAAAAATAACTTTTTGGTTGTCCAAAATCATATTAAGTTTGATAGAGCTTAAAGTAAATTTGTCAACAATGGGTTTAAGCCTATCAACTTCACTTTTTAAATTTTTATTTTCTTTCTTTAGAAATTCATTTTCCACAATATGCTTTTCATTTTATAAAGATAGATTTTGCATTTGATTCTTCAAATCTTTATTCTTTGAGCTTAGATTTGCATAATCATCAATTAGTTCATAAAACGCACTATGCAATTCTTAAAATGTAAAATCATCTAGAAAACTTGGACTCACCTCATCATTGTCTGCCATGAAGCATAGATTGGCCATTTCACTCTTCTCTTCCTCTTCGGAACTTGAGCTTTCCGAATCACTCTATGTGGCCATCATTGCCTTCTTTTTGAATCTCCGGGTGCCTTTCTTTAGTTGTGGACATTCAGATTTAAAGTGTCCCGGCTTCTTGCATTCAAAACAGATAACTTCTTTTTCTTTGCCCTTGTCCTCATCTTTTCTAGCAGAGGGCTTTTTCTTTTCAAACTTCTTTTTCTTCATGAATCTTTTAAACTTCCTTGTGATGAGTGCCATGTCCTCATCATCACTTTCATCTTCAGATTCATGAGGCTCTTCCATATATTTAGAAATCTTAAGAGCCACAGTCCTCTTCTTCTTTGACTCATCATCATCAACATGTTGCTTAACTTGAAGCTCATGAGTCATCAAGGATCCCAATAATTCTTTCAGCGGTAGGGTACTTAGATCCTTTGCCTCTTGTATTGCAGTTACTTTAGCTTCCTGTTGGCCCAGATGACAACCCAAGAGGGGGGGGTGAATTGGGTTCTTTAAAAAATTAGCCTTTTTAAAATAGTTTGCTTAGATTAATGAAGGCAAATGCAAAGTAACTATAAAGTGCAGTGAATAAAATAGAGATAGAGAAAGAGACAATAGAACACGGCAAACACAAAAGATTTTATAGTGGTTCGGTGTATCCAACACCTACGTCCACTCCCAAGATTCACTTGGGTCCACACTATAATCACCCTAGATTACAGCAGAGTTGTTTTACAAGCTCACAACTCAAACTTGTTGTTTTCCCGGGCGCACAACGAACCCAGCTGGTTTTCAAGGGCTCACCAGCACAAAAACCCTAACACAAGCTTAACCAAGCTTGAACCGAGGTAAGACTACCTCCACTAGTTCAATCCCCCAGATTGAACTAGATACAAACAAATGAAATATGTTTTTCAAATACAAAGCTCCTTAATGAGCAGATAATCAAATAATAAAAGTTTAGAAAAGCCTGATTTGTAGATGGTTGGCTTTTGAGCTTTTCTTCTTTTCTTCTTTTCTTCTTCTCCTTGCTAGGTTGAATCAAGCCTCAGCTCCGATTCTTCACAGTTGAAGCAGTTGAGAAGAGTTGAAAAGCAAGAAGCTGAACTTCTTTCTCCAAGTTGGGAAATCCACAAAAACTTGATTTGAATGCCTTGGATTCCTCTTGAGCTTTTTGGAGTGGAGTGGATTTGAGCTAGAAGGTTTTCCTCTTGAGATTCAGGCTCTCTCTTTTTGGATTTTTGAAATGGGATTTCTCTATTTCCGATTTTCTCTCTTTTTCTTCTCTTTTCCGTTCTTTTTTTTTGAACAATAGTCTTCCCTTTTTATAGATTTCTTTCAAACCATTTTTGGAAGAAAACTATCCGTTGGAGTGTACCTTGTAGCAAAATATATCCGTTAGAAATAAGGTAAAATAGAAATATTACCGTTAGAGCTGATCTGGCAATTTGATTTTTCGTTCCAGGTGGGTTGGAGTCGACTCTAACTTTTCTGGAGTCGGCTCTAACTCGAAACACTTTAAAACGATATTTCCGGAGTCGTCTCTGACTTTTCTGGGGTCGACAAGAAACTTTTCTGGAGTCGACTCTAACTTACCCGGAGTCGACTCTAGGTCGGGGCCAGAAAAATCGACGTTCTGCTTCTTCTGTGAGAGTCGACTCTAACAGTCTCGGAGTCGACTCTAACTTCCGTGCCAGTTCCGGAGTCGGCTCTGTGATTCTCGGAGTCGACTCTAATGTCTGCAATCTTACCTAGACATTAGATTCGATCCAAACACGATGTAACTCCTGATTTTGATCATTCAATAGACTTATAATCTGAAACACTTAATCAAAATCATTAGAGCCTCCAATAGTTATACTCAAATAGTTTTGTTAATCATCAAAATCATCAATTGGGTCAACAATCTCCCCCTTTTTGATGATAACAAAAACTTTGAGTATATGCATTCAAAAATTCATTCGAACTAAAGATTATAGTCATTTTGAAACTTAAAACATTTTTAATGAAGGATTTGATGCCAATATTCAAAGTAAACTTTTAAAATTGTGCATGAGTTCAATATAATCCATCAATTATGAATATTTAATCTAAATGTGCAGAAAATTGCAATTGAGCTTTTTGTTAAGCTCCCCCTGCATTGAATAGCTCCCCCTATATTAAGCATCGAATTTTAACTGATTAACATTTCAAGTTATCTTGCATAAACAATTATTTCTCCCCCTTTCTTTCTTTCTTTATGCATATACAACCATCTTTCATTAAAATTTTCAAGTCTTTCTTTGCAATTCATATTCAATCTTTCTTTCTTTGCATATTCAACCATCTCTCCCCCTTTTTTGTTATCAGCAATAAGGAGAGTTTTAGATAAAGAAAGTTAATAAAACATAGGGATTCAAGCAGTCAATATTTGAAAATGTGAAATTGCATTTCATAAGTAAGAAGCATTACATTAGTTGATTCATGTACATTCCAAAATGAAATACATTAGATATTCAAAAATTCCTAAGTACAAACTATCAAAATCAAAATCAAGGTCAGATGTGTTTGAATACAATTTTCTTCAAATGACCTATGATTTCCATTACATCATCCTTTTGTGATTTCTTAAAGTTTTCAAGGCAAGCTTCAATTTGTGAGACTGCAAGGTCAATGTCCTTCTTCAGTTGACCAGTTGCATGAACATAAGATCCTGACCATCAGCAATGCCTTCCATCCTTTCGAATATTTTGTGAAGTTCAGCACCAAAGGATTCAACAGAATTGCTTAAGGTAAAGGAGATCATGTCCAGTCTCGAATTAAGTTCTTCCTTCAACTGATTAAAGTCTTCTTTTAATTGAGTAATTTCATGAGATCTCTGACTATCATACTCAGCAAGCAAAGCTCTCAGCTGACCAATTTGTTCATCAGAGAATCTCCCAGAAGTTGCTATAGACTGATGTGGAGGTGAGGGAATAGAACTAGGTCCGGCCTCTGAAGGTCCAGCTGAAGATGGTCCCGCAATAGATGGATCAGGGACAGATGGTCCCTCAGTGGATGGTCCAGGGATGTCTTCTACTCTGGTTTCTTCTGCTCTATCTCTTTCTGCTCTTTCCTCTCTTCCTCCTTTCATCCAAACACCATTCAATTTCTTGAAGCCCATCCGATGAATAGTTGAGATACTATAATAGTCAGTGTGTCTCAATTTTCTTAGGGGTTCATTCTCCATAATGAGCACACCTTGGCTTCTAAAGATTAAAGTCAAAATCATACCATATGGCAGTGTAGATCTCTTCTTTGTAGCCGCCTCTGCCATATATCCAATCATCATGCCAGCTAAGTTGACTGGCCTTCCAGTAATTATGCAATCCATCAAAAGAACGTCTCGCTCCGAGACATACTCGAATCTACCAATTTTCGGAAACAAGATTCTTCCACAGATGTTATGTAGTAACTGAGTTCCAGATTTAATTGATTTGCAAGATTTCCTCAAACTCAGTTACATCTCTCCCTAGCATTCTTGTCAATGCTCCACTTCTATCCTCATGTTGATATTCCATTAAACCGATTGTGGGCATTTCCAATAAGTTTCCAAGTATTCAGTGGTTATTGTCACTCTTGTTCCTCTTACTATACTGATTAATCCACCTTCTCCTCTACTTAAACCGTTGTAAAACTCTCTCACTAAGGCTGGATATGTGGGATATCTAATGAACAGATTTTTTCCCACCCCATTTCTTTCAAACTTCTTCCTATAGTGAATCCTTCCGACTCAAAGAAATCAAAATTCACCTTTCTTCCAGTTGTAATGGTCTTACCGGCTAAATGATCAACTTTGGGTGAAGATGGTGAAGGAGGGGAATCCTCTTGAGTGGCCGAAGAGGAGGATGGCGAGGGTTGCCTCCGAATAGTGCGTCTCCTCGTTGGAACGGATGCTCCACCGACGAAACCGCGCCTCTTAGGTGCCATTGAGAAGATTGGAAGATTAATCAAAGGCTTTGAGAAGATTGGGGAAGTTGGAAAGGCTTTGAGCTTTTTGGAGAGGTTTTGGAGACGGATGGAATGATTGGGGGTCGACTCCGCCTTTTTATTTTTGACCTAGCTCGACTTAGAGTCGACTCCCGAAAACTGGGTGTCGGCTCCGAACCAGAAAATCTGTCAGCGCTCGAATTAGAGTCGGCTCTACAAAAGCCAGAGTCGGCTCTAATTGCTTAGACAGAACATCAAAAACTCAGGTGTCGACTCCACAAACTGTCAGAGTCGACTCTAACAGTTTCAGAGATAAAAAATCAAGTTTCAAGGATTTGAAACTATTCAAATTAATCATCAAATTCTAGATAAATGTTCCTTAGCAATTGGGGAAACAATGAATCAAGATCTAGATAGATTTCCTTATTGAATATCGAGATTTTTCAAGAAATGATGAAATCTAGATAGATGTCCTTAAGAGTTTCAGAAAACTATTCCAAAGGATCACAAACTCCTAATTCTCCTCTAAGATAACAAAATCTCTCTTCACTTAAGGGTTTTGTTAATATATCTGCTAGTTGTTCTTCAGTATTCACATAATCAAGACAAATTTCATTATTGGCTACATGTTCTCTTATAAAGTGATATCTAATTTCAATATGCTTTGTTCTTGAATGTTGAATTGGATTTTTAGTTAGATTTATTGCACTTGTATTATCACATCTTATAGGTGTCTTATCAAGTGTGATACCATAGTCTTCAAGTTGTCTCTTAATCCATAGGATTTGAGCACAGCAACTTCCAGCTGCAACATATTCTGCTTCAGCAGTAGATAATGCAACCGAATTTTGCTTTTTGCTAAACCATGAGATTAAGTTACTTCCTAAAAATTGGCATGCACCACTTGTGCTTTTTCTATCTAACTTACATCCAGCATAATCAGAATCAGAATAAGCAATCAGATTTAATGTTGAGTCTCTAGAATACCATAAACCTACATTTTTTGTTCCACTTAAGTATCTTAGTATTCTTTTAACAGCAATTAAATGTGATTCTTTAGGTTCAGACTGAAATCTAGCACATAAGCAAACAGCAAACATTATGTCTGGTCTACTTGCAGTTAAGTAAAGTAGGGATCCGATTATACCTCGATAATATTTTTGATCAACCTTCTTACCTTCTTCATCTTTGTCCAGCTTGCATGAAGGACTCATTGGTGTTCCGAGGGGTTTGATTGATTCCATACCAAACTTCTTTAGAATTTCTCTTGTGTACTTTGTTTGGTTGATAAAGATTCCCTCTTTGCTTTGTTTGATTTGGAGTCCAAGGAAGAAATTGAGTTCTCCCATCATGCTCATTTCAAATTCTCCCTGCATTAACTTAGCAAACTCTTGACATAGAAGATTGTTAGTAGCACCAAATACAATGTCATCAACATAAATTTGAACTACAAGTAAATCTTTATCTTTTCTTTTCAAAAACAATGTTTTATCAACATTTCCTCTTGTAAAATCATTTTCAATTAAAAATTTACTTAGTCTATCATACCAAGCTCTAGGTGCTTGTTTCAAACCATATAATGCTTTGTGCAATTTAAAAACGTGATTTGAAAATTCATGATCTTCAAAACCTGGTGGTTGTTCTACATATACTTCTTCATTTATAATCCATTTAAAAATGCACTTTTGACATCCATTTGAAATAAATTAATGTTCATGTGACATGCAAATGCAAGTAATAGCCTAATGGCTTCTAATCTAGCTACAGGTGCAAAGGTTTCATCAAAATCAATACCTTCTTCTTGATTATATCCTTTTGCAACTAATCTAGCTTTGTTTCTAATTACTATGCCATTTTCATCTAGTTTATTTCTAAAAACCCATTTTGATCCTATAACAGAATGATCTTTAGGTCTTTCCACTAATGTCCATACATTATTTCTAGTGAATTGGTTTAATTCTTCTTGCATAGCTAACATCCAATTATTATCTTTTTCAGCTTCTTCAATGGTTTTAGGTTCAATTTGAGATACAAATGCAAGATGATTACTAATATTTCTCATAGATGATCTAGTTCTTATTCCTTGAGATGGATCACCTATAATCAATTCCTTGGGATGACTATAAGCATATCTCCAATCTCTAGGTAGATCTATATCATTATGATTAGTATTAATATCATCAGCATTAGGTGAATCATTATCTTTAGCTTCTTGTTCATGATCTGAAGATACATCATATTAAGTTTTTCAAGATTTTTTCGAATGTTTGTATCTTCCTCATCATCAATCCTTTTGGAACTTGATGCTAAAGATTCATCAAAAATTACATGAATAGATTCTTCAACAATTAGGCTTCCTTTATTGAACACTCTATATGCTTTACTAGTTGTTGAATAACCTAAGAATATTCCTTCATCAGATTTTGCATCAAATTTACCTAAGTTATTTTTACCATTATTATGAATAAAACATTTACAACCAAATGCATGAAAATTTTAATGTTGGGTTTTCTATCATGCCATAATTCATAAGGTGTTTTCTTTAAAATAGGTCTTATTAAGGCTCTATTTAGGATGTAACATGCTGTGTTAATAGCTTCCGCCCAAAAGTATTTCGGGAGTTTACTTTCACATAGCATGGTACGGGCCATGTCTTCTAGAGTCCTATTTTTCCTTTCAACTACTCCATTTTGTTGTGGGGTCCTAGGTGCAGAAAAATTATGATTAATACCATTTTCATTGCAAAAACTTTCAAATAAGTGATTTTCAAATTCAGTTCCATGATCACTTCTTAGAGACACTATGGTAGTGTTTTTCTCATTTGTTACTTTCTTGAAGAATTTCATGAATATCGAGAAAGTCTCATCTTTGTGAGCTAAAAATTACCCAAGTGAATCTAGAGTAATCATCTACTATCACAAGACCATATTTCTTTCCTCCTAGACTTGTGGTTCTAGTTGGTCCAAAAAGGTCCATGTGAAGTAGCTCTAATGGCCTAGAAGTTGAAACAATATTTTTAGATTTAAAAGAACTTCTTGTTTGTTTTCCAAACTGACATGCATCACATATTTTGTTATTTTCAAAATCTAATTTAGGTAGACCTTTTACTAAATCCATTCTAATTAGTTTTGAAATTAGGTGTGTGCTTGCGTGACCTAATCTTCGATGCCACAACCAACCAATCTCATTCATATTAGCATTATTAGCAACTAAGCAATGATTATTAGTAGACAATTTGTCTAAATCAATCATGTATACATTGCCATTTCTATTTCCAATAAAAACAATGCTATTATCAATGGGATTAGCTACAGTGCATAAAGAAGATTCAAAAGATACTTTAAAACCTTTGTCACATAATTGACTTATACTAATTAAGTTATGCTTTAAACCATCAACATAAAGTACATTTCAATATATGTGGAGGGAGTTATTTGAATGTTACCAAACCCCAAGATTTGGCCTTTGCCATTGTCGCCAAATGTAACAACTCCTCCTCTCTTTTCTTCAAGGGTGATGAATTCTTCTTTGTCACCCGTCATATGTCTTGAGCAGCCACTATCAAGATACCACTTTCTCTTTGATCTCTTGGCCACAAGACATTCCTGCAATGAAATCAACTTTATGTTTAGGTACCCAAGCTTTCTTGGGTCCTTCATGGTTAGTAGCAACAAATATTGTTCCTTTCGGAACCCATATTTTCTTTCCTTTAATATTTAAGTTTTTATTAGGTTTTAGAATTTTACATTCATAAGATTTATGTCCTTTTGATTACATTTAAAGCATGTAAAATTACTTTGGCCAGCACGCACAAAAATATTTTTAAGTGATTTTTGTTTTCTTAAAGTGTTATATCCTAATCCGGCTTTGTCAAAAACTGCTTTTTGACTATTTAATAACATGTCTAATTTAGTTGAACTTAATGTAAACTTATCAACTATGTTTTTATGTTTTTCAACCTCTTCCTTAGTTTATCATTTTCATTGAGATTGATTCTTTTCTTTTAAAATTTCATTTTCAGATTTAAGTTTCTTAACTTCATTATTAAGATTTTCCTTTTCTTGAATGAAAGTTAAATTTTTATTTTTCAAAATCTTGTATTTCTTTTTCAAAACTTTGAAATCCTAACAAGTTCATTAAAAGCATCAAAAAGTTCATCAAAGGCAAATTCATCGCAAGGGTTGTCGGAACTTACCTCATCGTTGTCGTCCGCCATGAAACATACGTTTGCGACTTCCTTTTGTTCTTCTTCTTCGGAAGAAGATTCCTCGCTGTCACTCCATGTCGCCATATAAGCCTTCTTTTTCTTTTTGTAGGCTTTCTTCAATTTTGGACATTCATTCTAAAGTGCCCCGGTTTATTACATTCATAGCAAGTCAAGGGGTCTTTCTCTTTTTCTTTGTCCTTGTCCTTATTTTATCCTTTTCTCCTTCCCACTTAGCTCCAAATTTTTTCTTGTGGAAGGGTTTCTTTCTCCTCATAAATCTTTTAAATTTCTTTGCTAAGAGAGCAGTCTCATCATCATCATCATCATCATCATGCTGCTGCTCTCTTCTCTTTTGCAGCTTTGAGGGCAATCATTTTCTTCTTCTTTGTGTCCTCCTCAACATGCTGCCTCATAGTCAGCTCATGGGTCATAAGAGATCCTAGAAGCTCCTCTAAGGGTAAAGTGTTGAGGTCCTTAGCTTCTTGGATTGCAGTCATTTTTGCTTCCCATGATCTTGGTAATGACCTAAGAATTTTTCGAACAAGTTCAGAGTTAGTATATGTCTTACCAAGACTTTTCAAACCATTTACAATATCTGTAAATCTAGTGTACATGCATGCAATGGTTTCAGATTGTTCCATGCTAAATAATTCATATTTATGAACAAGAATATTAATTTTGGATTCTTTCACTTGGTTGGTACCCTCATGGGTAACCTCTAATCTATCCCAAATCTCCTTTGCGGAATTACATGTGGAGATTCTATTAAATTCATTAGCATCTAAGGAGCAATATAAGACATTCATGGCCTTAGCATTAAGCTGTGCCATTTTCCTATCATTATCATTCCAGTCCCTTTCGGGCTTAGGAACAATAGTGCCATCAATAACATGTGTGGGTGTACTAGGTCCATTAATTATAACACCCCAAAGCTCATAATCAGAAGCTTGAATGAATATCCTCATTCTAGCTTTCCAATAAGAATAATTTGAGCCATTAAAAAGTGGAGGTCTATTCGTAGAATGACCTTCAGCAAATGAACCAACTTGTGTTGCCATTTGGAACTTTAGCTCTTGATCGTGTGATCAAAATCTAATGAGCACTAGCTCTGATACCAATTGTTGGCCCAGATGACAACCCAAGAGGGGGGGGTGAATTGGGTTCTTTAAAAAATTAGCCTTTTAAAATAGTTTGCTTAAGATTAATGAAGGCAAATGCAAAGTAACTATAAAGTGCAGTGAATAAAATAGAGATAGAGAAAGAGACAATAGAACACGGCAAACACAAAGATTTTATAGTGGTTCGGTGTATCCAACACCTACGTCCACTCCCAAGATTCACTTGGGTCCACACTATAATCACCCTAGATTACAGCAGAGTTGTTTTACAAGCTCACAACTCAAACTTGTTGTTTTCCGGGCGCACAACGAACCCAGCTGGTTTTCAAGGGCTCACCAGCACAAAAACCCTAACACAAGCTTAACCAAGCTTGAACCGAGGTAAGACTACCTCCACTAGTTCAATCCCCCAGATTGAACTAGATACAAACAAATGAAATATGTTTTTCAAATACAAAGCTCCTTAATGAGCAGATAATCAAATAATATAACAAGTTTAGAAAAGCCTGATTTGTAGATGGTTGGCTTTTGAGCTTTTCTTCTTTTCTTCTTTTCTCTTCTTTGCTAGGTTGAATCAAACCTCAGCTCCGATTCTTCACAGTTGAAGCAGTTGAGAAGAGTTGAAAAGCAAGAAGCTGAACTTCTTTCTCCAAGTTGGAAAATCCATAAAAAGCTTGATTTGAATGCCTTGGATTCCTCTTGAGCTTTTTGGAGTGGAGTGGATTTGAGCTAGAAGGTTTTCCTCTTGAGATTTAGGCTCTCTCTTTTTCGGATTTTTAAAATGGGATTTCTCTATTTCCGATTTTCTCTCTTTTTCGTTCTCTTTTTCCGTTCTTGTTTTTTTGAACAATAGTCTTCCCTTTTTATAGATTTCTTTCAAACTATTTTTGGAAGAAAACTATCTGTTGGAGTGTACCTTGTAGCAAAATATATCCGTTAGAAATAAGGTAAAATAGAAATATTACTGTTAGAGCTGATCTGGCAATTTGATTTTTTGTTCCAAGTGGGTTGGAGTCGACTCTAACTTTTCTGGAGTCGGCTCTAACTCGAAACACTTTAAAACGATATTTTCGGAGTCGTCTCTGACTTTTCTGGGGTCGATAAGAAACTTTTCTGGAGTCGACTCTAACTTACCCGGAGTCGACTCTAGGTCGGGGCCAGAAAAATCGACGTTCTGCTTCTTCTGTGAGAGTCGACTCTAACAGTCTCGGAGTCGACTCTAACTTCCGTGCCAGTTCCGGAGTCGGCTCTGTGATTCTCGGAGTCGACTCTAATGTCTGCAATCTTACCTAGACATTAGATTCGATCCAGAACACGATGTAACTCCTGATTTTGATCATTCAATAGACTTATAATCTGAAACACTTAATCAAAATCATTAGAGCCTCCAATAGTTATACTCAAATAGTTTTGTTAATCATCAAAATCATCAATTGGGTCAACACTTCCCAAGTCATAGGTAAAGAACGCAAAACCTTTCTCACAAGATCAGAATTATCATAAGATTTACCAATACTTTTTAAACCATTAACTATATCAGTAAATCTAGTAAACATATCAGAGATAGATTCACATGCATCCATTTTAAACAATTCATACTTATGAACTAGCATGTTAATCTTGGATTCCTTGACTTGATTTGTTCCCTCATGGGTAACCTCAAGTCTATCCCAGATTTTCTTAGCAGAGATGCAAATAGATATACGATTGAATTCATTTGCATCTAATGAGCAGTACAAAACATTCATTGCCTTGGCATTAAGTTGTGCCAATTTTTTATCTTGTTCATCCTATTCCGTTTTTGGTTTAGGGATCTCCATACCATTAATTCTAGCAGTGGGTGTGTGTGGTCCATTGACTATAATGCTTCATAGATCATAGTCAAGTGCTTGAATGAAGATTTTCATTCTAGCCTTCCAATAACCATAGTTTAAACCATTAAACAAGGGTGGTCTATTTGTAGATTGTCCTTCGGAAAAAGATGAACCAGCTTGAGTTGCCATGTGGATCTTTGACTCTTGATCGTTAGATCAAATCAAATGAGCACTAGCTCTGATACCAATTGTTGATCCAGATAGCAACCCAAGAGGGGGGTGAATTGGGTTTTTCAAAAATTAAACTCCTTTTAAAAAATAATCCCCCAGCGGAAGTGAAAACTTAGATGTATATGAATTAAAACAGAGTATGCAAGAATGGAGAGTAAGAGACAAGAAAATAATCACGGCAAACACAAAAAGTTTTATAGTGGTTCGGTGTACCTACACCTACATCCACTTCCAAGTACCTCTTGGGTCCACAATATAATCAATCTGATTACAGCAGAGTTGTTTTGCAAGCTCACAACTCAAACTTGTTATTTTTCGGATGCACAACGAACCCAGCTGGTTTTTAAGGCTCACCAGCACACAACCTTACAACACAAGCAAACTGCTTGCCCAAGGCTAACAGCCTCAATGGTATCAATCCTTCAATTGACCCAGCAAACAATAAAGTTTTTACAATTTTAAAAGCTCCTCCAATGAGCAAATACACAATAATAGAACAACAATAAAGAGATAGGAATCAAAGCTCGATTTGCAGATCTTGATGGCTTGCTTCTTCTCTTCTCTTGAGTGGATCTTCCTTTAGAATGCTCTTGAAGCTCTGAAGATCAGAAAGCTAGGGCTTGCTTCTTCTCTTGAGATTTCTTTAAAATGAAACCACGAAAGCTTGAAATCTCTCTCTCTTCTTTTGGGGAATTAGTATAATCTTCCCTTTCGAATCTTCCCTCTTTTCTCTTTTGATTTTCTGATGGATTTCAAAGGCATTTCTCTATTCTTGTCTCTCTTCTATATTTTTTGGATTCAACAGAAAACCCCTTCTATAGATCCTTCTTAATCCATAAATAGCTGAAAACTATCCATTAGAAATAAGTGTAAGAAGGATTATAACCAAATATGGTAATAGCCGTTGGGATTAAAAAGATAAAAGTAGAGTTTAGAGACGTTCTGACAGTTCTGGAGTCGTATCTGACAATCTGGAGTCGACTCTAACTTTTTTGGCATCGGGTCTAAATCAAAAATTCCCAAACCGCTCTATCTGGAGTCGTCTCTGACTTTTCTGGGGTCGACACAAAAATCTTCTGGAGTCAACTCTAACAGTCTGGGAGTCGACTCTAAGTCGTGGCCAGAAAAACCATCGTTCTGTCTTTTCCGTTGGAGTCGGCTCTATCAGTCCGGGAGTCGACTCTAAGTCTGTGCCGAATTTCGAAGTCGACTCTGCGATTCCATGTGTCAACTCTAATGTCTGCAATCTTACCTTGACATTAGATTCGAACTAGAATTTGATTTGTCTAGTGATTTTGATTAATGAATCAAATCATAAACTGAAAAACTTAATCAAAATCATTAGTAACTTCAAATGTTATACTCAAATAGTTTTGTTAATCATTAAAATCAACAATTGGGTCAACAGACATGAATTTTTATATTCAACTAGCTTCAATATTGCATCCATATTCATCATAAAACTGGGTAGGAATATGAATATGTTGATATCTAAAATGTATTTGAGCAATCTACAGTTCTAGATTTGTATTCATATTTAGATAGATTCAAATATGAAAAAAATCCAAATGGATATTATAATCCACTTTTACCCTCAGATAAAAATATTTAAATTATTTGTCCTTTAACAAATTTGTAACTATTAATATTTTAAGATATAATAAGTTATCTTACATCTATATAAATGGCGTACAATAAGGAAAGAGTGAATAATGAAGAATTTAGAACAAAAATTATGTTATTCTATTTGAATTTAGTATTAGATACCACTTGTATCTCTCTCTTTCTATTTGGTTCTTCTTTATCATGATCTCTTTCACTTCATTTGCTTAATCACCTTGCTACTTTCAATGTCAACAAGTATCAGAGCACCACTTCACTCTCTCATCATCTTATCCTATGATACCTAACCTTTTTAAAATAGCTCACTTTATATCAAAATGCAATTTAATTGAATTAAGTTAAAAAATAAAAAATAATATAATTAGAAGTTTTAATTGAATCTAGATTCATGATGTTTGATATTGAGTTACATTTTTAATGTATCTTAAATTACTCAAATTGGAGGTCAATTAAGAAAGTTGAAGTAATTTTATGAACATATATCATTGCTAACGAATTTTAGATAAATTATAAAAATGCTATTGATAGAATGAGGATGATTTTTGGTGTGTTTATCTAAATTTTTATATTTTAAAATTATGTTATATAAGTTAAAAG
Source organism: Calamus simplicifolius (assembly GCA_900491605.1). Classification (NCBI taxonomy): domain Eukaryota; kingdom Viridiplantae; phylum Streptophyta; class Magnoliopsida; order Arecales; family Arecaceae; genus Calamus; species Calamus simplicifolius. Next base: position 1,051,777 of record UESW01003841.1, on the reverse strand, counting down.
TTAGTTTTAAAAAAATTAATTTTTAAATATTTAATAAATATTTATCCTTTTGGTTTTCTTAATGAAATTAGAATCCTATAAAAACTAAAAAGTTTATTAGTTTTAGGAAATTAGAATTTTATGAAGATTAAGAATCTCATTTCTCTAAGAAATCTCTCTATAAATAGAGCACAATGGAGGTCTTTTGATATTAAATCAATAGTTCAAAAGAATAAAAAAAAAAAGTGAAGATTGAATGTTCAAAAAGGTTGATAGAGCCCTTAAGCATCAAAAATTGAGGATTTAATTTTAGCAATTTTATCTAAAGTGATTGGCTACTTTTAGATTTTATTATATTTTATAATAAATAAATATTTATCATCCTTATAATGCTTAGTTATGAATATTGCATAACTGCATATTGATCATGATTGTCATGATTATACTTGATATTAATTATTTATTACTTATGATAAATTGATAAAGATGTTGGATTGATCATCAATAAGATTGTTTTACCTTTTTTTTTCAAATTATGCTTAGTAGCTATATGAGTACCGCAGGGAGTGTGCTTGGATGTGTAAGGAGAATAAAGAGATTTCTCATTTAATTTTGTTAAGACTTAGTGTTTTAAACAATGGCTTGTAAATAATATTTATTTATTTGAGAACTTTTAAATAAATTTAATATGATTGAGATGCGATATCATGTAATAATGCCTTGCATATTTATAAGAAACTCTTTATCCAGAGAGACTATTTATAAGAAACTATTTATAACCTCAAAGTTTGGGTTTGGGGTATAACATATCCTCTCTTCTTCACATCTCCTTTTCAAAATCATAATTCGTAACAATGAAGAATGCTTGGCTAGAATAGAAGGAAAAATTTAGGATACCAAATTCATCAACCTTCTAAATGTTTCTCCTTGTAAAGCAAGGGAAGGGGGAGATACTCTGGGTGCACCAAGACCATCCAATGATTAGCAGAGATGAGCAGCTGATGGATCACTCATGATCAAGCATAGATGACCAATAGCTACAGGATGTTCACAGCCTTAGTCTTCTCTTTCGAGGTAACCAAAAGTATCATAAGCCCTAGCATCTCCTTGGGCTATGGGAGCATGGGGAGTCAATCCTTCTTAACCCTTTCTCCTTCTTCCCACTCAGGCTCCACAAGCCTCATAGAGCTCATCTAGAGTAGGCTCAACCAAGCATGCTACTTATCTCTTCCTTGTTGATTTGGGGTTGCATAATGCTCACCACATAGATTTGTTATTCACATAAAAATTCAAAAGCCCAAATTCAACAGATCCTTCTGTCATGTAGCTCAAGTTAACCTACCATGCATCTAGTCTAATTTATCTCATGTCCAAGAACATGTTAATGGGTATATAGTGCCACTTTTCACTTATAGGATTTCTTTACATGATAAACATGCATATTGTTCCATTGCAATAAAACCAACGAAAAGAAATTATCAAATAGAATATTGCTACAAAGCCTTGATTCTAATATGATCCATGAAATGTTCATACGCAATTGTTTGGTTAAACTTCACCATGTATTTTATGCCTCCATAGAAAGTCCATCAAAGGATAATTCTATTACAACTAAGAAAAGGGTGGACCACTTCACAACTTTTAAGTATGTGGAAAAAGAAACATCACATGCCCCACAAGAAGTTTTGTACTATACAGAGAAAAAGGGTGATGTAATAGTTCATGATATCTCATTGACTCGTGTGTAAGATATGTTTCTTTAGATTGTGGCAACACCTTTGAGTACATAGGCATCTTTGTATCAGATAAATTTAGAAAGGATTAAATGCATGTGTTTGCCTGCACACATATGTATGGCTAGGTTTTTATCAAATAACTTGAGGTTGGATCCAATATGATGAAATTCAAGTATGGAGAGACTACAGTAAAAGTTTAAACTAAGTAAAATGATCTAAAACATGTAAAATGCCTAAAATCTTAAAAAGATATCTTGTAGGTATTTTTGGCTAACTATCAATTTGCTTGAAAATGGACGGTATAAATAAAGACTTTTTAGAGTCTATCATCTGCTATATATATATTTAGAATTGAAACCACTGATATTGGTCCAAGCATCTTATAACTTGTTTAGACCAAAATTTAGCTATTTTGGAATGCCTCTAACCCATAAATCAAATAAAAATATGGCATTATATCATGAATATTGTAAATCTCTTGATAACTTTCTATATATATGATAAATCTAATCAAAACTATTGACTCTTCTCTTAGAACAAAATCCTTTATGGCATAAGCCTTATACCGCAGAGTATTAAGCATGTTTAGATGGCTGCTGCGATCTTATTTTGGAAAATAACAGATATCTGTCATGCACATTCCATCATCTGCACCTAACAGACGCTTCTTTATTTTTTAAATGTATTACATTCCTTCATATCACCAATTATTGAGAAATGCTCATTGTTATTATGGATTAAAATCCATTCAAAATAAACATTTGCATATATGTACGTGTGTGTTTGTGGAATTACGCTTGTGTTTTTTTTTCTTTTCTTTCTTTTCTTTTTTTTTTTTTTTTTTTTTTTTTTTTTTTTTTTGGCAGATGTGCATGTGTGCATTCCAATGTATTTGCATGTTTTCTCTTGTTTGCTTTGGAAGCCAGCTCTGCCGAGGTTGGCATCAAGTTAGAAGACTTGGGAGATAGGAACAAAGTCCTTGTCCCTTTTCTTAGGATAAGATTGATCTGGTTTATTAGGAGTTGAAGAGACAAGCGGTTAGGGGATGCCTATATCCCATCCCCCTAGAAACTTTGCTGATCCAAAGGTCAACATCAACCTTAGATTTCCCACTGACTTGATGGTACCACAACCCATTGTCTTTCATTAAGCCAATCAGATGGCTGTCCTCTTTCCAGGAGGAGGGGCTATTCAACAAACTTTCTGATTCCTTTGGATCAACACCAATAAAAATAAAAGATCTATAATTTTAATGCTTTTCATCAAAATTAAAATTCCAGATCTTGTGTTTCAAATAAAGCATAAAACTATAAAATTGCATTTCAATTCTTCTATTTGAAAAATGTATAATTCATAAAATAATTTTATTATGGTACCCTTAATATAAAAAATAATAAATTGAAAGACAAAAAATATGTAAGATAAATAACTGAGCTGTGATGATTCAAAATAAAATTCAAAGAATAACAAAAAGTTATTCAAACATACATAATATTAGATAAACTTGATGTACGATATAAGTAAAAGAAGTATCAAAAATTTTTTAAAAAAATATTACTTTAATTTGATAAATAATTTTAGAGATATATAATATTTTATTATGATTCTTGAACTTCAATTTAATTTTTAATTAATATTTACTAAATTTTTGATATTATAATTTTCAACCATTGAAAATATAAAAAATGTGATATGAGGATTCTGATTTGATGAGACTTGAGAGTAGTCTAAGTATATTCTGACGCGTGGAACTGGACCACCTCGTTTAAAGCTCCTAATGCCAAAACCGAGCGGACAAGGGATAGATGATACGAAGTGATGGATGATGGACTTATGGTGGCTTCCAATCTACCATGATCCGAGTAATGGCGAAAGGACAGCTATCCATGTGCTTGGCGGAGGGGTTTGTCAGCTTTTCTCATCATCGGATTAATTGCAGAGATACGTACGCCACCTGACTGTGGAATTTGAAGCCTTCCATGAGGTTTCAGTGGACTAAATTAACCGGATGAACGGGAGAGCTCCCCTTCTCTCTTGCACATGCAGTGTACGTGAAGAAATAATGAGGCCTCGAGAGACAAACGCACACTGCGGTTGCGGGAAGCCAACTTTTCGACATGAGGGGGGGGGGGTACCCTCGCTTGCCATCCCTTCAAGATGCGTTGCATCCATCACGCCATGCTCTTTGTTCGCCTCGGCAGCCCGGATGATGGGACGTACACGGTAAAATCACGCTAATAGAAAACATTCGGTCCCCTGCGTGGGCACCGACTGAGATTTTCTACGGTTTGCAGGGACCAGTACAAAGAGAGAGAGAGAGGTAAAAACATAATAAATAAATAAATAAATAAAGTAGCCTGCAGACGAGAGAGAATCCAAGACCACCGAATTTATAGCGACTTCTAGAGGGCAAGCTGTGTGACATCGTCGCAGGCTAGCTGCTGGAGCCAAGCTTTGGGCCTTGGGCTTGGATGGCTAACCTGTTATCGAATCGGAGGATACCGATGTTGGGCTTGACATCATGCCACAGATTATAGTAAGCAGTCGGAAATTTAGAGCTCTACTTATAACACCCATGGATCTATCTAATCCTATTGAAATCATATTCCGTGCTAATTTAGCTTGTCAAATGCCCCGTTGACTGCAGGAACAGGTATCAAGACAGGCATCAAGACATTCCTGATCGCATCAGGATAGGATCTATGACTTGAGTTGGTTAAGCCTGTTCCCAAGTGCCCAACATATAAGGAGAGACAGCAGGAACAGTGTCGAAGATTTTGTGGATGCCAACTGCTACCTTGCCTTTCAAAATAAAAACAAACAGTATGATGCGAAAAGAAGCTAACCCTGATTCCATTCGAATCGGACTATTGACTTGAATTGGTCAAGGCTGTCCCCATGTCCCCAGTAGAAAGATAAAACATCAACGAGGTGTTTGTTGAAGATCATGAGATCCTTTAAACCAAAAAGCCCAACCACAAGAGAATGAGAAATGCTACGGTAAATAAGAAAAAGTCACTCAAAAGAATCACACGAAAAATATTTAAAAAAAAAAAAAGTCAGAGCTACCTTGCACGAATCAATTTCGCTCATTTAATGGCGCACTTCATGATGCCTATTCCAAGGGACCACCGACAAGCCCGCACCAGCTTGGTTACTTTTTGCGTGACTTTAAAGAGTTACTCGAGCAATCGCCTTTATCTAGCCCGTTCTAGCCTCCACTAAGTAGGCTGCAGATTTTAGAGCACTCACCTGAATGGATGTTGAGAGTAACGAGGGAATGTGCGGTACAGAGAGTGAAATGATTTTAGACTGCCAAAGGAACTGAAACCAAATTCTTTTAGCACGTTCTATCAGATCAGTTATTCATTAATCACCTTGTATATTGAAAAAATTGGACTTCCAGCTTCACTATAATAATCATTCCATTTGCATATTTAACGCTCAAATATGTTTATCCAGTTTAAGAAAAACAATGCCTACATATTCCGGAAGGTATGGACCTAATGGAGAGAAACGAAAAAAAAAAAAAAAATCTTTATGCATTGAATGCGGCACAAATTGCATGCATTACGCTCAATATTGACGTATAGCGCATGTGCTTGTGCATGCCAAGGATAGAATTATATTTTTTGCCTTTGGCACATATCATATGCGAATCGTCAAGCACAATGCAGCTTATGCTACACTGCATCCCGTACAGCAAGACTTTTCCTTTAGTGCATACTCCATCTAGGCCATGCTTTTGCCAAGCCCAAGTTTGGTGAACAACTAAAAAGGCTCTATTGTAGACATCTGCAGGTTGCTTGCCTCCCGAATCATGTGAAGCATATGAAACTTTCAGGCACGCGACCTTTCCAGTTATACTATGTTCTCACACAATAAGTTTTACCCATGGTTAGCTTAGGAATCAATATGATAAAAATTGGCACAAGATAGAATGAAGATACTATGTTCACATACAACATAAAGTTGCTAAGAAATAACCAGAAGTTAATTAAATCAAATGACATATCATATGATCAGGAAACAAGAAGTTACAGAGCATGGGAGCCAGAGATCTTCCCTTCATCCTAAAAATTATGGGTGAGAATAAAAAGAAGATACAATAGCCATCTGGTCCCAAGGCTCTCTCTTTGTAAGAAGTTCTATACATGTAGACACTCAGAAGTTAATGTTATCAAAAATTACCCTGTAGTTACTATGCCAGTCATCTCAACTTTAATCCCGATCATTGATGCCTGTTTACTTGCAGTAAGCAATCCACAAATGTGAGAAACAAGGAGGCTACATGAAGCTTCAACTACTGAAAAAATGCAACTCAAGTCCAAAAACCACCTGGCATCTCCGATTCAACACTCTAACATGTTAGAAACTGAAGTAAGGGTATAACTAAGCTTACTTTTAAGTCCTCCTATAGAACAGAACATAAGCAGCCGACGTTTTTACAGAGTTCTCAGACATGGGAACAACATGGCGATCATCAAAATCATACCATCCATTCTCTGCTTCATGCTACAATGGTGAGAAGGATATCATCAGCATGAAAATAAGCATTGCTCTGGTTTATTTATGCATCTCAGAAAGGAAACAAATGAATACATTTCAGAGAATGCTTATATGAAATATTAGATCAAAACAAGAATTCATTGGTTGCTTCAGCTAAATTTTTATTTGAAATACCAGATCATAGAAAAGCAATGCATAAACCAAACTTCGGATATGCATTAAGAGGCAGTCACAAGGTTTAGGCAGCCCCTCTGCCATTCCATATAGGGCAGAACCAGCCCCTTGTATGGGGCTAGTCAACCAGCAATAAAACCCCATCTTACTGATGCCTAAACACCTTCTCAATCACAACTCACTAGCTTATCTAATTCCAAATTTAATAAGTATGCATCAATTTCAATTATTAATATCTTTCCAGAATGTTCAATTACTATTCCTTTTCAATCTGCAGGCACAATATGTTATTTTATTATTTGAAGAGTCATGCTACCCCAAGATAAGTTCTCAAGTAAAAGTTCTTTAACTTATTTTCCTTAAGTTTCTTATATGATTTATTTATAATGCTTGAGTTAAAATTATAGTCAGCCAGTCTAATTTTACTTGTTATGTAACATATTTGGCATCTGCTTACATGCCTAGAATGACAAGGTACCCTAATTATCCATATATCAAAAACACCTTTAAAACATTACATGCACATTAGCATAATATTTACATAATACAGTGGTAGATCACATCAAAGATTCAATTTAATTTTTCACCAGTACAAACCATGTTCATTAGTCTGAATCATATTTTAAAAAGAAAAAGAAAAAGAAAAAGAAAAAGAGGCCAGCAAGCTTGGAAACATTCTCTATTGAAAGTAGGTAAGAAAGTTACCAAGCCGAATGCAAAAATAAAAAAGGAAAGAAAAGAACATGAAAACAAAAGGAAAAAAAAAAATGGGACAGAAGGAAGTGAAAATGGAACTCACATAGACATAGGCAGTGTAGTGACCACCTCCCATATTCCCATAATGATTGCTAACAGCATATAGCCGGTAATGGTGAGATGGCTGTTCAGTCCTGTGAGCAATATAAGCTGACAAGTCCAAGTCATGAATAGGGAAGTCTACAAATGTTTCTAGCTTATTTTTCATGAACCGGTTATAAGAAAATCTTTTGAGATGAATCACAAGAACTTCTGGCAGCCTCCAAAGATCCAATTTCTTGCTAGCTTGCTGATGCTTTTTGCAGCATGGGCAGTACCTGCAAATGAAAGATTCAATGCATATAGCCATCCATGCATGCACCCACCATAACAAGTCTGCAGAGACACAAGAATGCGCATGCCCACGAGAGATGCATATAGCCACCAATGTATGCACCCACCATAACAAGTCCGCACAGACACAAGTATGCACGTGCGTGCGCACACGTGCTCGCACGCGTACACACACATACAGAGAGAGAGAGAGAGAGAGATCTTCATATGAACTTTAAACATGATTTTTGCAATCCTGATATTAATATATCTTCACCATTGTTCATTATCATCACCTCAACTTAAAAGAGTTTCCATCACCAGCCCACCAAGAGGCTATGGTAAAGAAATACCAAAGTCAAAAGATAGGTGTTCGTGAAAGTGCATATGGAATAGGAATACAATTTTTAATAAGAAATTCATAATTTAACTTATGGATTTTTAAATTAAATAAAAAGCTTGAACAATGAACCTGCCCTAAATTTTTATTTTCTGAAATTATTAAGAAACCTGATAACTATGTCCGTAAGCAACAAAAGTTATCACTTAAGCATCTATAATAAAAAGTTATCCTAAAAAATAGATATTTTTCTTCGAGAATTGATGCTATAAATCTACACACAGTACTTCTATAATATAAGAAACGAACAAGGTATACTGACCACATGTCTTCTGGACCTAATGGTTCCTCCTTTAAAAAGGCCTCAAGGCATGCATATAGAGTAAAGGAGTCTTGAGGTCTCTTAGCAAAGAGTCCATACTTGTAGATCTCAGGTAGCGAGTTCCGAAGGGACTTATCATATCGGTCTAATGCTTTATCCTTCCAACAGACAAGTATGTGGAATTGCCTTTGCAACCCAGTCCTTAAAACTGGTTCATTCATTTCGATCTTTGATAGCATGACTTGGCCCTTTTCATCTGTTAAGTAAAGTTGGAATTCATCTCCCATATCAGTTGTGCCTCCACAGTCTAACTTGTGAGAACTCACATCCATCATAGCAAATTCATCCAAAGAAGCACTTCTACAATTGGCTCGATCATCATCTAAAGCAACATCCTTAGACCGTCGAAATGGATCCAGCAATTTCAGAAACAGTGTGCAAATCAAGGAGCCATTTACAGTGTCAGGCAGCTTTGCTATAAGAGGAAAACCAAATGTCTTCCAACGTGAAGTCATTTTATCAAGGATGTAATACCTGAAAGCAATGATCTGATTAGAATACCATAATAGAAAAAAAGTATGTGAGGCACCAGCAATAACTAAATCCTTTTTAGAAACGATGTGGGCCTGAGAACTAGACAAGCATTAGAAGCGGGGAACAAAGAAATGATACTGCCGACCATACAATATGAAGACTTGCAGAACTAAGTATGCCTCTTCAGCTATTTTTCTTATGAGAAATAACTTAAAATTTTACTTCAACAACCAAGCCTGATCAGAAAGATTGCAGTTTCTTCACTCATGTCTTTTGCCATCTTGTGCTGCATATAAAACAAAAGGCTATACGCGTGTGCAGACGTGTGTGCGTACATATATGTATACATTTGTATGGATGTATGGCCTTTCGCCTTGCTATTTGACATCTTTTCCAATGGGAGATGGAATGATCAGGGCAACGTCACTCTATATATACCTACATGTATACAATTGTTTGTGTGTATATACACATCTATGTCATAATCATAATCATAATTATCCAACCTTTCCCAACTATTTGAGGATACATACACAATGTATATTTATTTTGTGCATGTGTGAAAATGTTGACAACACTTACCAGTCTTCAGTAAAGCTGACAGGGAAATGGATTAAGTCATTATGGATTATTGAAACAGTATTACCTCAGACAATTTTAATTTGAATTTACTTTTAAAGTCGATTTCACATATTCAGAATTTTTAATTGTATTTGGTTAGGATATAAATATAGAATAGCTAAAAAAAGCAGGCAACAAAAATATAAGTTTGAGGCACACAAACTTAAGTTCCTGATTGGGCTACAAAACATAGACTGAGAAATTATAAAGAGATGCAATTCTAAACTAGCAAGCAGCCATGAGAAAACAGGGTCTAGTCTGCCTGAAATCTATGCCCATAGGGAAACCTGCCACCCAGGCATGCAGGCTTCACCCTTAACCACTGCTGAATAAGCAGTAAACCCTGTTTCTTCTGGCTCTCCATGAGATTTATCCAGTACTTAGAATTTATATTCAGAGCCTTACTCCTCCATGCGCTGGTGCATAAACACCACCACTGGGGCTTTTTCAAGATCTTTTGGTAACCGGTATGCAGCCAACTGGTCTCCATCTCTAAGCAAGGAGAGTGCATCCGAAGGTTCCTCCAGATAACGAATAATACAACCAGCATAAACCTGCAAGGGCTCTTCCAACTAGTCAGCAAAACAAAATATTAAAAAAATAATAACAGCAGCTCATAGAGGCATGCATCAAGGTCTGGGTTATATGATACAGCATACCTCAGCAACCAAAAGACTCTCATCATCTCTCAATGAACAAGCAATGCTTAAAGCCTGAATCAAATCCTTGCATTTTCCAGACTTGGGCACATGTACTGTGTATGGAGATGGCCCAGAACAACCATCAGTGCACAAAACAGACACAGTCATTGCCCTCATTGTTGTTGATGGCAGGGGCAAAGATAAATACATGAATGGATCAAATGTAATGGATACTTTGTTGCAGACAGGACAAACCAATGTTGACTTGTATTGTCCCTGTAATTAACCCCATATAAGAACATAAGATATTCCACTAAAGCAAAAGGAATATAATGATGATTAATATCCAGGCTTAATGTGAACTCCTAAAATAATTTAATTTAAGTAGCAAGTACAATATTAGTAAGATGTCTTCAAATTTTCAGAAAAGCTCTAGAAAGCAAGTCTATAAGGCACATTGTTCTAAGAAAATCAGAACAAGTAACACTGGATATTTTCTAGCAGGCATAGCTGATACGGCAGAAAATCAGCTGGTGTACTTAAGAAAAAGAGAGGATCTTCAAGCAGCATTATGGCATCCCCCATCTCTATTTATTTCGCTATAGGGCCCAGAAGGCAAATTAAGAATTGTAGGGAAACAAACACAACATTTTTGTGACTACAGATTCAGAGGGCATGATGATGAAATATATTTTAAAAAATAACATAAAATAGTAAAGACTCACTTGGCAGATATCAACTATGATAGAGTCATTTCGCGCCAAATGATTCCTCCAATATTCTTCTGCTACTACTTCATCAGGACGACTGCATGCATCCTTGGCTTCTATGTATGGCTTACATTTGACACGATTCAGATCTTCATGGAGTCCATCTAACAGAAAAGCAAGAAGCTCCTACAAATCTCAGATGGAAAATCTAATTAGTCCTCTTCATCTTCTGAGTAGAATTTAATATCTAATCATAAATTTAATATCATTTTTTCAGCACAGACTTGAATATATTGGATAGAAAAAGGCTTCACTAACTTGTGAATCATGCTGGTTAAATCCACTGAATTGTGGGGCAAAACGTGCAAGCTTTGCCTTGAAAGATCGTGGAGAAACTGGGGTTCTGTCAAGAGCCCATAACTTCCTCAGTAAATCTCCAAATGCCAAAGCAAGCTCACCCTGATGAGAAAACAGAAAAATTTAGCCAAAGAAAAGATGGATTTTGTCAAACAAAATGAAATTTCTGCCAAGGCCAAGATCTACTAAAGAAAACAACTTCTGATCTAAGTTTAATAAACACAAAGTAGCCAATCATAACTTACTTTCATTCCCAATGGGTTATCTTGATTTATTTCTCTGCTATAATCTCCAAGGAAATACTCAACAAGCTTTGGTGTATGAGCCAAGCACTGAATTGCACTGTTCATGAAGCAAGTGTTTCCAAGATTCTCTAATCCTGTCAATCCCAAAGAACTGATTCCTTTTAAGTTACCACTTGCATGAACTTCAGATTCCATGTTTTTAACACTGCCATTGCTCACAGGTGAACCATCCTTTTTCGACTCACTTCTACCAGTCATAGAATCTGATAATGCATAGACTTGTACAGCCAAAAGAATCTGCACAAAAATGGATCCAAAAACAACAAAAATCATTCCAAGAAGTGTGCATCATATAAGATAGAAAAGCTCATGATCAGGTATACAAAGTTCATCTTTGAGTTTCTTGTAGTATCATCAATGCTTTTTTATAACAAAAAAAGAAGTTTAATTTCTAAAATAAAAGAAAGGGTTAACCTTGCAGCATTAGATATGTAATTTAAGGAGGACATTGCAAAGAAGTCAAAAGAAGGCAACAGCGTGAAGAACACCCAATGAAGCAGAACTACAAAACTCTAGAAGAGACAAAATAAAAAAGATGATTAACATAACCGAGATCCCATTTTATGATGTCTTGTGTTTCAGAGACAAACATTTGTTTGTTATGTTTCAATTTGCAATCATCGTCTTTTGAAAATTTCCCCAGCTTGATTCTTTTCTATTCTACTTTCTTTTTTATTAAGGAGGACATTGCAAAGAAGTCAAAAGAAGGCAACAACGTGAAGAATAGAAAAGAATCAAGCTTGATATGTAATTTAAGGAGGACATTGCAAAGAAGTCAAAGAAGGCAACAACGTGAAGAACACCCAATGAAGCAGAACTACAAAACTCTAGAAGAGACAAAATAAAAAAGATGATTAACATAACCGAGATCCCATTTTATGATGTCTTGTGTTTCAGAGACAAACATTTGTTTGTTATGTTTCAATTTGCAATCATCGTCTTTTGAAAATTTCCCCAGCTTGATTCTTTTCTATTCTACTTTCTTTTTTATTAAGAACTTCCATTTATGCAGAGAACTATTAACATGCATGTTTAATGAAGAGCTTGATTACAATGAGACTTCCATAGGTTAGAGAAAGAACAAACTCTAACGAACTCACAATAGTTGTTTTAGGTGCAGTTTGAAATATAATGATCAGAAAAAGATTCTGCTAGCCAGATAATCACAATGCATATTAAGTATGCATGCCTTGTCCTACAAGGTTTTCCCAAGTGACATGTTCAGAAGTGCTCAAAAAGTTGATTTTATTCTAACCCAAAAAAAGGGTTATTGCATTTATCCCCCTGTAAATATGGGATACTGCATACGTACACATCAGTAATTACTACTTGCATATATGCCCTTCAATTCATCCTGTTTTTGCAGCACTGCCCTACCATTAAGTTTTTTGTTGACGGTGTTCGTAGGTAATATAGAAAATCACTTTATTACCCTTGTGCATCAATACCCCCTAACACATTTATCAAAAAGTAATTTACATTACAAATTGAATGTTTAAATTTTTTTAAGGGTATTGACACATTTAGAGTTAAAACAGATATTTGCTAACACCAACAGCCAAAAATAGAACAGCAGTGGAATTGTTGAAAAAATAGGATGAACTGAGTGGTATATATGCAAATAGTGATTTTCGAGTGGTAGATATATAGTACCCTCTAATTGTAGGGGTATATGCTTTCGGGAGAGGGCAGGGAGCTTCAGCTTACATAGAATGCAAAAGCGCTATAGATTAGAAACCACCCCTTCTATTCTAATTGAGATGAATTTATTTCAATATATCCCCCAATCATTTAATTTCGATAAGTAATAAAGAAAATTTTTTAAAAAATTTATGATCTTGGGCACAGAATTCGAAACATAAGAATACCAATTGAGACTTTGTAAACTCCAAGACAAACATAATGTGATAGGTTGCATCTAAAACCAAAACAACAGTTTCATTAATTGCAGCATGCATATCTCATGTTTCTTCGTCTTAATATGGTTGCAGGTCACAGATCCCAAGAATTTGATTGCCATATTAAAATCCCAAAATGATGACTATTTTAACTCCGTTATGCATGTAGAAGAAATATGTACAAGTACGAAACAGCATATCTTAGCAGCTCAAAGTTGAGACGTAAGGTCACAGGATCACTTTGTGATCCTAACCTACAGAGGTTGCATCTGTCAATAAGTCATAGCACGAAAGGAATTAAAAAGAAGAAGAGGAGATTGTTGACTTGGTTCTGTTAAGAAAACATCTAAGCTTATGGACCATAAATATAGAAGACAGTCAAAAAAAAAAACAAGCTGTAACCCTCCACCCTTGATCTCCACCTCCAGAGTCACTGCTCATCTCCAGCAAAACTCAGAGCAGGTCATATGCTGACATCCTCACAGGTAAAGCTAAAATAGCTGCATTTGTCGAGATACTTAGAATTTGGTGACCAAGAACTCCAAAATAAGGTGAAGCAACGATGCTCTAGCTATGAGCAAATGACAGATCAGATGATAATGTCACTATCAAATACGTCATCTCACATGACTGAATAATTTGAATGTTTAAATTTTATTTAGTAAACTTAAATTTAAATTTTATTTGTGCACACATAGATACTTAAATTAAATTGTATGTACATGCACATATGCATCTGTACTTAAAACCTGAGTCAAGAGGGAAAAGAGCCATATAACATATCTAATCTATCTGGTCAACTTTTCATGCCCTTAATGAGGGATGAAAAAGGTAATGCGGACTTTTTAAAAATCCTTTTACATGATAGCCAGTTAAATTTTTATAGATGACCCTCTTCTAACCTAACCATAGATCCAAAACCCAAGTAAAGATGCACTGTACATGAGTTAGATTAAATATTAAAAGTTTAACAAGGTACAGATCTTATACAATCACTGCCCAAAAATATCATTTAATGATTGGATGTAAAACTTGATGATCTATGCGGTCCATAAATGTCATAATAGAGAATATCAAATCAGGATGTCCCATGTAAACCATGTGGATCACAACATCCAATCTTAAGTCCAAACTCTACACCATTACCATAATCCATCAAGAGTTCAATGTGTGACCCATTTCTCTTATCTCTCCCTTACACATACACATGCATGCGTGCACATGCATGCATACACACATGTACACACATATACATGCATACAAATCTACACACACACAACAGCAAAGACTTATTTCCAAACTAGTAAGGATTGACTACATGAATCCTTTTTCTTCATTATGGTTAGTTTATATAGAAAGTTGGGACCACAAAGATTTGAGGGTGATCTTTGGTACAATAATAAAATTGCTCCATTATGACCCAGAGATCATAGGCTCACATCTCGAAAACAATCTTTTAGCACTTAGGGTTAAGGTTGCATATATCTTTCCCTAGACCCTGCAATGGTGAGAGCATTGTGCATTGGGCCACCCTTTATTCAAAAGAAGTCAAGGAACCTCCTTGCATAAAGTAGGTTTTTGGTACTTGGTACCTTGCCTAAGGTAGGTGTTAGGTTGTTAGTTGGATCATTTGTCAAAATAAAAAGAGCTAACTCTGTTCTGATGAACAAGGCTTGTTGGGGATGACGCATACATTGTTATAATGGGTTAGGAATTAGGATATTTAGGGTATCCTACACAAGGTTTTTGGTGTCAATTGGGTTACTCATGTCAGCACCTGACAGGTACAACATTGATGTTAGCCTAGTTTTTGGCATCATGACCTGGTTTGGGGGATGAACTGGGCATTGGTGCCATACAGTATGGTTGATACACAGTATAGTTCAGTACTGAAAATTGTGGTTCTACACAATGCAACAAGGCAATTTTGTGAACTTTTGGTATATTAGCAGACTCTTTTGGGTTTATATGCCTGAGATGAGAAGAGTTGACTGAATTTTAGTTCCTTAAGCATATATTCTCATCATTTCATGCATCATCTGAATGCCAAGAATGCCCTAGTTTTTTGCTTTCAATGTGAATATAGTTAAAGATATAATCATTATTATTGGGCAGAGGTCCTTATATAGAGAACTCAGCAGGTGCTAGGCATGCAAGGAAGCAAATACACATCCGACGCATCCAGAAAGACTTAACTCTTTGTCCTCTATTTCACAACACTTTTAGGCTTTTAGAGGACTTTTAACTTGAGAATAATGTCCCCTCCAACCAAAAAACGAAACAAAGAAAAAAGAGTTCGACCCTAAGAGGAAAGGGTGATTTTTTTAAAATATGGAAAGTGGATTTGCTTGGGGCTGGAATCCTACCTTCAAGCATCGATATTATGATGCTAGATATATGTATCTTATGTATCTATTGGTGTGCACACTCCAATATACGATATATGCAATTCATGCATGTGCATGCACATGTGCACATGTGCCCACACATATGAATGTGCATGTGTGTGCACACACATTAAAGGCATTTCAAGTTTAAATTTTGGCATGAAGTCAAAACATTTCAAAAATAATCAAAGTTTGCATCCATGTAAATGAGATTTCACGGGATACATTGGTTTTATGAAGCAGCTATGAGTGTGTTGATATTTGTAGCCCACGCAATACATTAGTTTCAGGCTAGCTATGGATTGGGTCAAGGTCTTGATTAGGTTCCACCACCTACTACAAGACTTTTCAAGCATTTGAAGCAATGATCCAGATCCCATAAGAAATGCAACGAAGTGTGTCATTTTAGCTTTTGTCTGTACACTCAAGTGCTCTTGAACGTACACAAATTTATCCAAAACATGCAAAACTTAAGTAGTAATATTCTAATTTTATAAAAATAAAATGCATATTGAAAATTATAGTCTTGTAGTTTAATCATTACACAACAACAATCACAACAAAAATATTTTGGCATGATTTCCCCTATTCTCTTTATGTTTTGTCAAATTGATGGTATCCACCACTCGGCTCTCCTCTTTCTCTTCTTTGCTTTCTCTCTCTCTCTTTCTCTCGGTTGAGTATTTAATTGATACATGTGACTCTTTAAAAGAAACCATGAGATAGTGTGTCATAACCAAGGACAAAAAGAAGCCTAGAGGATCAGGCACAGGGGAATCATGTATGTTTCACCCATGATCCCAATTATTCCCAAGCAAGGTCACTAGGATGAGTAGGTAATCCCACATCCAATGGGATCGAGGTCCCAAGCCACTCCCAGGTCCTATTTTCTCAAAGGGAAGAGGGCAAAATAGGTGGGATGCCTCCTATCCCTCCAATTTTTTAATCCATATTTTGAAGTACATATTGACAATTTGCACAGCTTTTGGTGCAGAAGCATATCAAAGCTACCTTTTGTATAAATGCCACCTATAAAATAAGAAATGGAAATTAGTTTAGGAAATAGTGGACAATGGCTTCACTTCTTTTGTCTAGGAGAAAAGATTAAGAGAATTAGGGATTTCACAGGCCTAGTTGCTCTCATGCCCTCAAACAATTTTATAATGACATTTTTTAATCACAATCGATGGATCTAATAAAAAACATTAAAGGTAGAATAAAACTAAAATTATACCTATCGAGCTTGTCAAGCAAGTTCCAAGTCAAGTTAGGTTCAAAAAACTCAAATCCGTACGCTAGTCTATTATACGAATAAGTCGATTCAGCCCATGACAGCAATAACCATCAAGTTTTCTTTTTCCACTTTATCCACTATATGCAATCTGTCTTGCACTTCCTCCACTTTTCACCCTCAGTTTACTGCAACAATTACTAGCTGCAGATACCACCATTGGTGCTACCACATGGAACAATTATTATTTCTTCAGTAATCTAGAGTTAGGGCTGTTAAATGAATGAGTCATTCACAAGCAACCTGTATTTAGCTTGAAATATTGCTAAATGTCAATCATTCGATTCATAAAGGATCAAACAGGAGTCAATTTTTAAAGCTAAAAAAACAATCAAGTTGAACATGAGCTACGCCTAGCTCGCCCATGTTCAGCTCAAATAGCTCAAACTATAAACAATGCTATGTGCTAATTATTTATTAGTTCTTGTTGTGTGTGTGTGTGTGTGTGTGTGTAGAGAGAGAGAGAGAGAGTAGACTTTGATACATTCGAATGTATCCAAGTTTAGATCTAGTTATCTCCCTCATCCTTGGATCCACACATTTCACAGATCCCAAGGTTTAAAAAAGTGAAAAAAGTAGGGTGGCTCTGGAATCCATCTAGATCCAAGGGTAGGGAAAGTGACTGGATCATATACTTAACTACATCTGAATGTAGCTAAATCTACTTTTATATATAGGTTTCATACCAAGAACCAGTATCGTTTTGATACTAAACTGGTACAGTTGAGTACGAAGTATACTGTACCAAACCAATGGCATACTAGTTATCCTATACCAAACCAACAACATACCGATTAAGTGAACTGGAAAGTTCTAACCCCTAAGCCACCCCAACCCGAGTCGGTAATAAGGTCGGTATGAGATTGGTACAGAGTGGTTCCATGCTATATAGGGCAATTCTATAGTATTTCAAAATGGTGAACCATACCGGTTGCGCACCGATATAGCTTGATATGCCTCATACCAGATGGTTTGGTACAATTCATCATATCTTGATATATATATAACTAAAGTTTTTAAAAAGTTGCACTATCATATTTCCATAAATTTCTAGAAGAAGATACATACGTTTTTAGATAGACATAATATACTAATTTAGGTAATATAGAAATACATATTTTATATAGTATAATAATTATAAATATATAATATATCGTTTACATATATCTGTATATGTATACATACATATATGCATTTAAAGAATCTATGCATGCATATATATATACTCGCACTACATGTAAAGTAAAAATATTTGAACCATGTGAAAACTTTCACTTGCCCAAGATATGCCCATGCTAACTTTCAATGTATGCTGATATGCATGAAATAAAAAATTTGACTTAGGTTATCTAAGATTTTATTTTATTTTGAAACACTACCATTTTATTTGTTTGGTTCCTATTAGTAAGAATCTTGACAACCACTTCGAAACCTTCTCAAAAACTTGGACCCACAACCACTTCCTAAGCATTTCTTTACTGCAAGTGTTCCTAATACATCAACTTCCCTACACCCATACCCACACCAACTCCTAGTTCGAACAACTAAAGTTAGGTTATTGCCAAATAATAAAATAATATATATCAAGAAATATATTTTATTTTAAAAGAATATCTTAGACCGTTTTAACCTGAAACTACAGAGAATATACGCTTCTAGGTGTGGCAAACAACATCATAATTCTCAAGGTAAAGTTTTAACATTTTTCCTATGATGAATTTTTAAAAAAAAAAATCAATTGAAACTACTAAACTAGAACTAGGACTACTTAGACTAACAAACTGAAACTCACTTTGCCCAACCAAAACCAAGAACAAAAACATTTTTTTTGAACTTTGATTCTAAGCGACCTTGTAATCTTAAATGAAAATAATTTAGCTTCTTGGAATATATTATCTATAAGCTTTAAAAGAACAACACTGCCCATATGATATTTTTATATCTTTTGTAGCATCAAACATTGATTTGTTGCTTCTGACCAAAGTTTTAAAACCCGTCAAGCAAGGCCAACCCAGTTTTTTCATGTAATGCATCCTAGCACATCCTATTACTTGTGATGGAGGATGTCCCAAAATGTATTGATTGAGATGTTGGAATAATGGCAAGCTAGACCTAACTCAACAGTTGGGATGACAACTATCCCAAAATCCCATAAGATGTCCTACCAAGATTTGAAACCATGCTTCTAACAATGTCCAAGACCTTTAATTTTATGCCATATTTAGTTAATGCTGTCATCCACATGTGGTAGCCATGGTCACTAACATAACATCAAACAAGAATATGTTGATCCCAACAATAACCTAGAACTATAATATCACATCACATTTCATTAATGTCATTGCTGATATAAGATAGCCATAAATATTGATATCTTTATTTATTATGCCAGTTATGTAATTTATCCCAATAATATTGAGCTTTTCTCTTTTTTTAAGCTTTTTCTACTATATTCTTTATCTTTTTATATACTTCTGTTTGTTCCTAAAACCCAACCCCAACTCCACTTGATTCATCTTTCAAGGATTGCTTTGCCACTTCTCTTTACTTTACTTCCCTCGCCATGGAACCTGACCCTTCATGCTCCAAATCTACAATGAAGAAACCACCATAACCAAGAGATCTTAACCACATAACATAAACATATAGCTAACATTGATACTAGGAAATGAAGTCTTTTATTGGAAGACTTTATTTGAACAGACTTTTCTAACTCAAGTTCTAATTAAAATTTTGAAACTCACAAGTAAAAGTTCCAAAAAACAAGATTCCTTCTTGCTGCCTTTTATCAGATAGATACCCTCAGTCAATCAACAATCAGCTAATTTTGATTCATAGAAACCATGAGTTGTAATCACGGAACATAGAACCCTTTTAGTTTTGAATCAAAGCTTCTTAATGTTTTCTTATTGCATTTTTTTTTTTTTTTTGCATTTATCACCATTTTTCTTGATGGTAGGATATTGGATGTGGATTGTAGAGGACCATTTTTGGTTATTCACAACTCATTTGGAAGGTCTGAATGCAAATACTTTCAGGCCCATTTCACGCTTTTCAAAGGAGATTCATAGAAACCTTATATCTTAATGATGTGTCCAAATCCATACTACCATAACCATAACCATTAAGTCATATCCCAACTATTTAGGTCAGTTTTGCAGATACTCGATTGCTAAGATGTGTATTAGATTTGGATCCATTCGTCATGGTTTTAACTGTTTTTACAATCAGCCATCACCTAATATCAAACTCTCCACCTTTCTCATCTAAGCTGGTGACCAGCAATGTCGTTGTTTGCCCATGCCCATGTTACCTTGCACAAAACAATTTATTTTTCAAAGATTAAGTGAACTATCTAATCTGCATAATTGCCTATTAACTGTCAGATTTGGATTCTCCCTTCTTATGACCTTCAATGGACATCTAAGCCCAACCAAGTATTTCTTTTTAAAACTTGGACTATCCCTTTCAAGAAACACTTACGAATCTCAAAACTATTTGAAGACTGCTGTAGAAACAAATGTGGTCTCCCAATTCTGTCACAGGATAATGGTATATTAAATGGAATATGCTTTAGATAAGTATAAATTTAAAGATGAAAAAAGAAACCTGGACACAAATGAAACAGGAGAAGGATTACGAGAAAATTTCTTTCAGATTTCTTTAGATGCAATGGGCATTTTGTGGATTATTTATTCATTAATTTTAAAATTTAAAAATTCTTTCAAGGTTTCATCTAAGCTCCTTTTTCCATGGTATACATATGCATATGCATGTACACTTCAACTAGTGTATGAAAAGTTGAATCCCACCAGCAAGATTGAAGCCCCCATCCTAATAGTTGGGAATCAACAATGGACATCTAAATTAATATCTAGACCATTAGCACATGGTAACCAAAATTCAAATGTTCTCTAGTATTAGCATCAGTATTCATGATATAACCCTAATGGCACAAGAATATTTTTTTTTCCCTTTTAGGATTTAAAGGTATCTTTGTATGTGATTTAAAATATGTCAATGATGATCAATGATGGCATCTCAAAAACTATATAACCTACTATATATTTCAGTACACTAGCTCTATCAATGCAATCAGCTTTTTGTCTATTCAGTACAAAGATTGTTTTGTGATTTTGTGATTTCAAGTGTTCTAAATTATAGAGGTCATTTTTAATAGTGAAAGAGTTAGTCATGACACAATGGTAAGGTTGCTCCATTGTAACTTAGAGATCACAGGTTTGAACCACAAAAATAGCCTCTCAACACATTGGGATAAGGCTGCATATATCTGACCCATCCTCTACATACGTATAGCCCCCTCTTCCTAAACCTTGCAATAGTGGGAGCCTCATACATTGGGCCAGTTTTATTGTTAACAGTGGTGATACTCAACTTAGAAAGCACATGATTGATTTAGCATTTTACAATTAAAGCTTCAATTCGATTATAAGAAAGCAAAGTCTAACAGACACATACATGCCCACGCTGCAGGTCCTAAGATTTCTGAGAGCAAACTGCTTCTGATTGTCCTTAGTTTCTTAAGAAACACATCTCACATTACAGCTCTGCCATGCAATTATGCATGACTTACGCATAGGCACCTTCTAATCATCTCTACTAGATATCCCAACTCAACTCAACTCATCTAAGCCTTTTCCCAACTACATAGGGTCGGCTACATGAATCTGCTTCCTCCACCTCTACTACATATCCCACAGACTCAAAAAAATTTTAAGCTCATTACCAACTAGGAATTTTCTAGTAAACCTCATAAATATGATGATCAACTAACACTTTGAAACCATATCTCAGGATCATTCAACCTATAATGATTTTATTGCTCACAGGCATATTTCACACGATTGATTTAAGACTTCAGAAACAACTCTAGAATATTTTATTTTCTCAATTGGCAAATGAAAGCAAGAAGAACAAAGGTATGTTACCTATATTGGTTGCATCCCGTATTCAGTCACATTTGCTAGGGATGTGGCAGGCACAAGTACAGTGCTCTGGAAGCCATATGTTTGCACTTCTCTCCTTTAAGTGGATTTTTATTTCATCAATGTAACAATTTAAATATCAATTGATTGCTCGAGGGAAAAAATAATTTAAACATGAAGAGTACTAACCAAAGTTTTAAATCTCATGGGATAGAGATGTCCCAATTTTTCCAAGATGCTCCGCGTTTCGTCCCATCTTGGCCCCCAATTCGGTCAGGCATCCCAATATTTGAGATGATTTTTTCTTAAAAAAAATATTCATAAAATTTTACTGTTTTTTAATATATTTGAACTTCAAAAGTTATATCTTTATGATGAATAGATCTATTAAAATTGATACAATAATGTATTATAATCAAGATCGGTCTTAAAATCTCTCTGGAACGAGACGTCTCTACCACGTCAAATCCTATCCCACCGAGATTTAAATCACTAGTACCAACTATGGTTTCTAATATGATAGTGTATAGTATTTGGTGTTGCTTTCATGCTACATATCTACTCTTTTAGTTGCACATACCGATATTGTTGCTTCCTTGTTGTCTCTTGAGAAGTCAATTATTAAGGCATCTTAGTATATACTCAAGTTCATGCAAATTGCAAATAAATCATGAAATATACCATGTATTTCCCTCTATTTTAGACCTTAAAGTTAAAACCTACTAGACATAAACAAAGAAAAAAACTAATATGAGAAAACACCTAATTTGTTATTTAAAAACTCTCCAATAATAAGGAACTCAAAGTGCAGCAATTGCAAGAATGATTTGTATTATATTACATAATGGTTAGTGTTATACATTGCTTATACATCTGCCAAAATGAAAAGATCAGCCCAAACCAGTGTACCAACATATATCATGAATAAAGAAAAAAATATTATTCTCTTCAAGAAAACCAGATAGTTACCTCTTGATCTGTGTGCCGTTGACAATCTTGTGGCCACCTATTCCACTCATTCATTAGTATGAGATTTATCTGTCCAGAAAAGTCCCAAATGCGAACCTTATCCCAACAAAAGAAAGAATGAATAAAAGGCCCAAAATGCTATAAACTTCCTTCCCAATGCTAAAAGCAGAAAATGCCCATTGAATATAGGCAACATACAGGTTCGGAATCAGCACTGAAAATCTTGCTTGCTCTTTTGTAATTCTCAACTGTGTTGTCCTGAAAGACAAAAGACTCGCATAGATTACTAAGGAAAGAAGAAGATCTTCCACATATATCCTCATTAAAACAAAAAAGAAAAAACATTCTAGTACTCCAATACAAATCAACCTGCACTTTTAACATTCTACTCCAAGCAAATCTTTCCTGAGTACTTGCTTATGACAAGATAAATAACAGAATTTGATCCCAGATAATAATAAAAATTATATCATAGTTGGTGCAATAAATAAACAGCCAATAAAACAGAACATAACTGACTAGTAGCGACATATGTGAACTGACAAAGCTATTTTCAAAAGAAAGAGGAGCTTCAATGAATAAGTAAGTTAATTGTGAATGCATGTAAAGGCAGGTCTTCGAAACTTCTCCACAATCGGTATTCTCAATTACTGGCATGCTAATGTCTTCGAAATACATCAAAAATATCCAGCATCTGGATTTGAGTTTTATCAAAATAAAGACTTGGAGCAGAAGTAATGTACCCAGTGCCTGTTCCACAAAAGGGCAATTTGTAGCTTCCATCCACCTCCCTCCTCTCTTGATTATCCAATTTAAATTCTCTTAAGTCCTTTATAAACCCTTCTCACGTGGATTACCTACCACAGTTTCTGAAAAAATTTCTAAATATATAAAATATCAGAATGCTTTCACTACAAAATAAACCAAATGACTATTGAATAACTAGATATGCTAAAATATAGATAATAATTTTGTTTTATTTCTTAGAATGATATACCATATTAAGCTAGATATACCCTTCAATGGATGTTCTAATATAAAATATTTTCCTTGCTTTTTTTATCATTAATGAACATGAAAGAAAACAGTGGGACCATACAATTTAGCATCACCAACTTGCCGAATTAGTTGTACACTTATCATAAAAAATATTTACTTAATAGTTTTATTGGGGTTGGAGAAATTCTTTATCCTTTTAAATTTCAAGTGGAAATAGAGTAAAACAATAATAGATAATTGTAACAATAAAAGCATAGAAGAGGGAACAGATCAAAGTGCAATTAAGAGGTAATGGTGGTCCAAGAAATGCTAGGTATGGAAGAGCTAAATAATATCTAGTATCAGGCAGAGCTAACCCAGGGTGGCAAGAACATTGAGTTGGCCTCTCACATTTAAGTTGCAATTAGGGATGGCTATTTGGAAATAATGTGGTTACGAAACCCGATCCAACTCAAACTCAAACCTTTTATTTTTTAATTTGAATTATGGGGCCTATAAGCCAGGTACAGGTCTAACAAATCTAACTCTAACAAATCTACATCATTGGCAAGTCAAGTTGAATCTAAGTTGAAAGGGCTTTAAAACATATATATACTTTCGTATATATGTATTGTATTTATCTAAACTATACTATATAATATAGTATACAAGTTCAAGAAAAAGAAGAAGAAAGCCTAGTTGAACCCTAGTTGTCCACCCAAAAAATGATTCCCCTCTGGCTCTCTTCACTCATCTCCTCTACTCTTCCTTCTCTCCACTCCACATCTCCTCTCCCTTCCCTGCTCCTCCCCATTGAATTCTCCTCACCCCCGTCTCTACTCTCATCCACCTTCTTACTCTCTTCAGACCTCTACTTTCCCTCTTATATCCTCTCATCCATTTCTTTCAGTGCCATTAGTGGGCTGCTCTGTCTTTCCCCTCTCCTTACCTCCCTGACCACCCAAGCACCTCCCTGCTTCTCTTCCCACTTACCCCTTATACTTCCCAACATCGTATCCAACAGTGCAATCACTATATTCAACCATGCCACTATCAAATTAGCTTTGTCATCAGATCTAGCCATGCCACCGTCAAAAAGGGCCACTCCATGCATCAGATCTAGCCACCCCTATGGATGATCAGCTGATTCAAACTTAGATTTTGCCATATCAGCATATCTAGTGGTGGCTCAGTAGATCTAACAAGACAATCGCCAATGATTTCCAAACACACTATAACCAAAAATCGGCAACTTGAATTAAACCCAACCATCACCATATTCAACACTATGATGCTTTTCATGCTTGCCCACTATCCAACCACCTCTTGATCATAGAGGTGGGCAATGGGCCGGGCCGCCCATGGCCCGGCCACCCGGCATGAAGCAGGTCGTGCCAGGCATGGCCTGCTTGCTACAGTAACGGACTGTGCTAGGAACCATAAAAGGGAGCTGGGCTAGGTTAAGGATTTCTAGCCCACGGACCAAGCCTGGCATGGCCCATAAGGGCCAAGGCTAGCACGATTCATGGGCCAGGCATGGCATGGCCCGCGGGCCAGCCCGGCATGGCCCACAAGGGCTTGGGATGAAAATTTCCAGCGACCTGCCAGAAAGCAGCAATCAAACACCTCCAATATCAGGAGATCCAGAATCCAGATGTTGCCGTTACTAGGAATGAATTCTCCGGCGAGACTCTATCTTCGGGTCATCAGATATTGTTGGAATTTGTCAGCTCCAATGATCGATTTGATCTTGATGGGAATGGAGAAGATGTGAACCTAGATCAGCACGAGATTCTGAAGCAGAACAAAGATTCCTCACATCCACAACCTTCTATAGAAACTTCATGTGCTACGCTGAAGCTCTCTGGTGAGATTCCAGCAGGCAGAAATCTGATGGAGTTTGAGAGCATCCCTAACACCTCTTCTTCTCCAACTCTGCAAAAATTATCTCCTCTCCAAAGCTCGCACCCCATTGATTCTCCAGCCAAGACCCATCCTGGTGCTGAATATCCAATCGGAGACCAGAACTGTTACCTGCGGATCTCAGATGCCATCAGATATCAGGTGGAGCTTGTATCTGAGGTTGGAGATCGGATCAAAGAGCAACTCGTTTCGCAATCAGACTTTGGTGTGCAAAGCCCACATGCTGCTGGATCTCCAGCCAAAATCTCCCTCAAGGGTGAGGACCCCATGGACGCTGCCAAATCTTGGGTCAAGAGCATAGATCTGATCAGAGAATAAAAGATTTCACTGTCGGAATTGAGTCGGAACACATCAGTTGCCATGATATCATGATATAGCCGTTATGGGCCAAACAGGTCGTGCCTGGCACAGCCCACCACCCCACGGGCCTAAGGCCGTGCCAGGCTTTGACTTCAAATTAAGCGGGTCGTGCCAGGCATGGCCCGTTTAGTAACAGGACAAACCAGGCACGGCCCGTTTAGTCTATGACCCAGTGGGCCCAGCACGGCCTAATGCCCAAGTCTACTTGATCTTCCTGGGACATTACATAAGTAAACAGGTTGTATCTAAATCAGCTAAATTGACCTCAGGTTGTGTTCAGCTGCATTCGTTTTGGTTGCAGTCAGCCCACATACAAGTTGAATTACCAAGGCTATAGGGACTTGATACAGAACATATTTACATGTTTATCACCAATCAATATGAAATATAACCTAAAATGCTTTATTCTATTATGAACGAAAACACATTTTGAGTATTCAAAACCGGTACAATAACTAACTCATACTAACTCATCTAAGCCTTTTCCCAACTACATGGGTCGGCTACATAAATCAGCTTCCTCCACTCTGCTCTATTCAGGACAAAACCGGTACAATAAATGCAATAAAAAGATTCCCTGACTAGTATTAGCTTTTTAGTAATGCACTTTCGAAAATATCACGCAAGGATATAGGACATATTTATTGACATAACGCATGCAATCATGTTGAATCATGCCACGAGTCAGCAAAATAAAATTATTTACACCAAGCCTATGCTTGACTGGCACAAGAATGATATATTTGATAAATTAACCCCAAGTACAAAAGTTTAACACACGACCTATCTTTACATGCAACAGATAATCCAGTTGCATTTCACAAGAACCAGTCAATTACCGATACCAGCATAAAACTTATCCTAGCTTTATTTTAACATTCCTATCATGCAACTAAATTCTAGATTATATTCTAGATCTTTAACTCTTAACTAGTTTCTTAGATTTCCGAACATTAACTCTCCTTCTAAAATAACCATAGATTATAATCATGCTAATGTAATCGGTTACTGTTAAGAAAACAGCCTGTCATGTTTAAATTGGTAATGCTTGCACTACTGCATCTCTAATTTCTTCTAGTGAAACGGTCCGTTTGTGAAAATACTGCCACCATCTTATGATTTTGTTCCTTGTACTTCCAGCATTGTAATCAAGTTGTTCTAACAATCTAATAATTCAAACAGACAATCAAATCCCATCAAATTAGTTCACTATCACTATTAAATTAGCTTCATTGTCCCTATCTTTTACTTGTCTTTATATTAATTGAGCTACCTCAGTGATAATCCTGATCCTTCTTTTCGCTCAATCAATATTCAGGATCATTGGTGAATTCACAAGCCCAACCAAATTCATTACATCACAATACACAATCTTCAACAACCAATAAACATGCTTTAACATGTACAATGCATTCAAATCATACTTCTTGAAGACAGACAATATAAAGGGTGCAACTTTGGTCGGTTTCAACCCAAACCATTCATTAGGTAAGGCTCAATTAAGGTTTTATAATCTGAGGTTTCGCACAGACTCAAAAATCCCAACCCAGCTTTACATAGGGTTGGATTACGGTTGACCTTCAACCCACACCTGGTCCCAACCTAATCTAACTCGACTTAACCCAACTTGGTTAATAACAACAACAACAAAACCTTAATCCCAAACTAGTTAGAGTCGGCTACATGAATTCTTTTTCTTCATTCAGCTCTGTTTTGAGTCATCTTTTTTTGTAAGATATAAAAATTATAAATCATTTTTTGTCACTTCTTCCAATATAATTTTCAGTCTACCTCTACATTTTTTTCTATACATATATCAAGTCACTCTTCCACATAGGTGCATCTCTAGGTCTACGTTACACATATCCAAATCATCTAAGTCGTCTTTTCCTTAATTTATCCTCGATTGGAGCTACATCTACCTTTTCTATGAATGATTTTATTTGTTATTCTATCTTTTCTTGCATTACCACACAACTACCACATTCATCTTATATACGTGTATTTTTCCAACTGCCTAACATTTCATACCATAAAAGCATAGATGGTCTTATAATTGTCCTATAAAACTTTTCCTTCAACTTGGCAGATGCTTTACAATTACATAATATTCCAATTGCATTTCTTCATTTTATCCAACTTGCTTTAATTCTAGGAACAACATCATCCTCAATCTCTCCTTCTTTATGAATAATCGATCATAAATACCAAAAATAATTATTTTTGCTAACTTCATAGTCCCTAATTTGTATTCTATCTATATTTCTAATTATAATAAAATTGCATTTCATATATTGTCTTTGTCCTACTTAACCTAAAACCTTTAGATTTAATGTATTTCGCCATAATTCTAGCTTACGATTAACTCCGGCCTTATTTTCATCTACAAATAACATGCACCATGAAATATCATCCTGAATATGTCTAGTAAATTCATCTATAACTAAAGCAAAAGATAAGAACAAAGAACAGATCCCTGATGTAAGCCTGATATAATAGAAAAATTTGCTAATATTACCATAAATAGTTCTTAAACTAATAACTACCCCATCATACATATCTTTTATAATGTGAATATACCTAATAAGTACTCTTTTCTTTTCTATCACTCACCATAAGATTTCTCTAGGGACCTATTATATGTTGTCTCTAAATCAATAAAAATCATATGAAAATCATATTTTTTCGCTCTATACATCTTCATTAACCTCTTAAAAAGGAAAATAACTTAAATGGTCAACCTTTCTATAATAAAATCAAATTGATTCTCTGATATTTTTGTAGTATATTTCAACCTGTATTCAATTACTCTCTTCTAAAATTTTAAAGTATAACTTATGAGTTTGATACCACGATAATTAAAGATGTCATGAATGTCTCCTTTATTCTTATAAATTGGTAGTATAATGCTCTTCCTCCATTCATGAGCTATCTTTTAAGTTTCTAAATCCTAGTGAATAAATTTGTCACCCACTTTACTTCAGCATCACCTAAACATTTCTAAACTTTTATAGAAATCTTATCATGTCCCATAGCTTTTCCTACTTTTATTTCTTTATAACTTTATTTACTTCAAATGACCTAATTCTACAAGTATACACCATAACTTTATCCTCAATGGAGCTAATAGGACATTATAAATTATTTATATAATTATCATTTAATAATTTATTAAAATAGTTTCTCCATCTTTCTTTGATCTCTTTTTTCTTGATCAAAACCTTTTTATCATATTTAATACATTTAACCTGAGACATATCTCTAGTTTTTCTCTCTCTTACTCTTATAATTCTATGTCTCTCTCTATTTTTTGTTTCTAACTTATAATTAAATTTCTCATATGCCTTACATCTAGTCTCTTATACCGTCTTTTTAACTTCTTTCATAACCATCTTATAGTTTTCATATGCTTTTCCATTTTTTACACTTAGGTAGTTTTTTATAGCACTCTCTTTTAACCTTAACTGCTAACTAAACTTTCTTATTCCACTACCAAATTGACTTATCATATGGTTCTTTTCCTATTAACTCTCTTAATACCTCTATAGCTACTTTTCTAAAACTATGAACCATCTCATCCCATATGGTATTAATCTCTTTATCTATACTCCATTTTTCTTCCTTCATCAATCTATCTTAAATGTTATTAGTTTTTCTCCTTTCAAATTCCACCACCTAATCCTTCGATTCTTATATCTTAGTCTTTCTCCTTCATTTTTAAATACATACATTTATAACCATTAATCTATATTGTATAGTTAGACCCTCACCGTTATAACCTTGTAATCTTTATAAAACATTTGATCAAGCTTTCTAGTAAGAAACAAATTTATTTGACTAGCATTATATCTACTTTTAAAAGTTATCAAAGAAGTCCCTCTTTTTAAAATATGTATTTGCTAATACTAAATCGTATACCATCACAAACTCTACAATAGCATTTTCTCATTATTTCTATCTCCAAATCCAAAATCTCCATGTACTCTTTCAGAACCTATACTATACTTTCCTGCATATCTATTCAAATCTTCTCCAATCAATATTTTTTCTCCAGTAAAAATTTCTTGAATTAGTCCATCCATTTCCTCGCAAAAACTTTGCTTTGTCACACTATCTAAACCTACTTAAGAAATATAAGCACAAATAATATTTATTCAACTATCACTAAGTTAATTAAAATTATTCTATCTCCTATCCTTTTAATCTCTACAACTTCATCTTTTAGGCTTTTATCTACAATAATTTTACTCTATTTTTATTCATATCTTTGCCTATATATCAAGGTTTAAAATCATCAACCTTTTTTGCTTTTTCACCTATCCACTTGATCTTCTACAAGCAAGCTACATTAATTCTTCTTCTTGTCATTGTATCTATTAATTTCATTAACTTTCCTGCTAATAACCCTATATTCCAAGTTGCTAAATATATTTTATTTTTTTTTTATTTCTTAGGCTAACTTCTTTACCTACATTCGTTCATTAACTCCTTGCTTATTTTTCATCACATCTGGACACCGATGTAACACATTGTTTTTGGGGACTGCCCTAGCTAACCTTGTTATTTTCATTACATCCAGGCGCATCGCTTCTGATAAACGCTCTATCTTTATCGATTTTCTCTATTAGATTCATGTTCGTAAAGTGTAATTATAGTTTTATGCTAGTCATCAACCTACCGCAACCCTCTTCCTTTATTCAGGTTTGGAACCGGCTATATATAAAAAAAACTTATACATAAGCGAAGTTTCAACTCGATTCATAAATAAATAAATTGTATTTATATTTCACATACATTACCAACATGTTTATAAAGTTGTACTTTATCAAATTATGTATAAATGTATCATTGAAATTTATGAATGGCTCAGATCTTAATTTAACAAATACTAATTCAATAAATATGTCCCAAATTTTTGCTTATCAAAATTTTACTATTTAACCTAGTTTAGTCTTATCAATATGGCATAACCAACTCAATCTAACTAAACCAACTCAAACAGACCGCCTAACCCAGCCCAACCCCAATTTCGCTCATAATGGAGTT
Source organism: Calamus simplicifolius (assembly GCA_900491605.1). Classification (NCBI taxonomy): domain Eukaryota; kingdom Viridiplantae; phylum Streptophyta; class Magnoliopsida; order Arecales; family Arecaceae; genus Calamus; species Calamus simplicifolius. Next base: position 1,020,683 of record UESW01003841.1, on the reverse strand, counting down.
GGGTTCAGATGGGTTAGAAAAACCCCCAACCACTAGGTTTGAGTTGAGGGATTTAGAGGTTGGGTTGGGTTATGATTTTTCCTTCACCCGAGCCAGCCCACACGAGTTTCAGCCCCACCACTGATGTACAATAGAATGGTTCTCTATGTAATAAAACAAATCACAAACCCCACATGACAGTTGAGAATAGCACATCAAATAGCAGCATTTATATTTTATCCTCTAAAGAAAATCCTTTCTAATACATGCTCGTGTTGGACCTTGAACTATATGAAAATGGTGTGTAGTTAATAGCATACTGGTCACACAGCTAGTTGGTTATGATAACTGTTCATATGATACCCTTACACTGAAAGGTTACTCAATTGGATGTTTTCATTTTTTTTTTCCCACGCTGTATCAATGCTAAAAGGGCATCCAAGAACAACTTTTTTAGCCCAATAAGTAGAGAGATTTTGCCGCTCCTAGCACCTATTAAAAAACAAATAAATTATAAAATATAAATTATCAACCAACCTAGGTAAATGGAAGCTAGCTACTTCAGAATTTTAATGATTGTTAAACAGATATGGAGATAAATTCAGCTAAAAACTAAAAAGTGTAATGACATCAAAACAGACCTTTTTGCCAATCTTTATGGTCAATATATTTGGTTCCCGTGTAACAGATATCCTCAGCATTACAGGATAAACATCACTCACGCCATCCTCAGTGACAGATGAGTTGTTCTTGATGGTCTTCATCATCAAATTAGAAGCACTATGCCTATAAAGGGAAGGAACAAAACAGAGGTCATATATGGAAAAATTAAATAGATATCAGAAACTTTAACATAAAACAGTAACATCATGATACCTATGCAGGCCACAACAACGATAAAGGAAAACAGATGTAGCCCAGTGAAACAAACTTCTAGCAAATGAAATGGGAAAAGAATGAAATTTGAACACAATAAATCGTGGCTAAAAAAGTGGCACCAAAGCATACAAAAATTATAGAGAAATGCAGAGCATGCCCTAAACCTGTGCAGAAGACCTTGTAAAGATACAATGCCAGTTATCGTAAGGAGCATGAGATAGGAAAAGTTCATGAGATACAGATTAGGATAATATACAATGTCCTGTATAATATGTATGCAAGTGTTTGCATGTAGAATGCTAACTTTGAGGAGGATTATTTAACATACGAGAACAAGTAGCAAGGCTTGAAAGCATGTTGGATTGAACATACGAATTTATAGGTGGGCAAACACCTATAGATATTTGCTCCCTAACCCACCCACCCCCCTCTTCCCACCTTTCTACTATTCTCTACATCTATATAAAGCAGCACTTAGTATCTAAATGCAGTTATATGTTGGTACCCAGCAAGATTAGATGAATCGCAAACCAGTACCGGACCGATTCGGTTAGGTACTTTTTTATTTTATCATTGGTTTTCCATTTTTTTCCTTTTTTATGTGGAATATGAGGTTGAGAGCCTCTTATGAGCTCTTATCCTCTCTCCTCTCTCTTGCTTGATTTCTTACAAAAATAAGGGAAAACCCATCCTCAATTTGAATTCAACAAAAATATCAAAAAAAATTCAAGAATAAAAAGTCAACTCTTCTCTCAAAAATAAATTCAGAGATTTTTTAGAAAATCATGATTTAGCAAATATTAAGTTATAGTCCTTCTACTTCGGATAAAAATTTCAGAAAATTAATTTAACTTAAAAATAATAAGAAAATAAAATATCAAAAAATTTATCTTAAAATATAATTTATAATTCTTTGGTCAATAATTGATCAAACTTAAAGTTTTCAAACTTAGATATGATCACAATAACAATAAATCTAACATTGACTTATGCCAACTTGATCCACAACTCATCAAAATAATAATATTAAACTTGTTATAAAATCTTATGGTTAAAATGTATGTCTCACAGTCCAGACTATGATGTGTTACTAAACCACCTTAACTTAACCATATATATGGAATAATAAATAATAGAAAATCAATCAAAGAAAGAAAGAGATAATGAAAATCAATAGCAAATTCTTTAACTTTACCTTTGGAGTGAGCACATAAGAATAGATGAGGACCACTTTCTTGTTCTTTTTATTTTGGGTATCAAAAGACCCCTAAACATAAGCTCTCCACTCATCTATGAGTTGGTCTTTATTTAATAATAATAATTTAAGTCAAATTCTTAAAAAAAAAAAGGTAAACCAAAAGATCAATGCCTCCCGTCTAGGGGCACTTCATACTCTAGATCCTAAAAATATGTTTTAACCTCAAAATTTTATCAAAAATTTAATTTTATTATTTTGATGAGCTATAGATCAAATCAGTATAAGCCATTGTGAGATTCACTATAACTATAACCGTATCTAAGTCTGTAAACTTTGTAAGTTTTACCAAGTGTTGACCAAGTCTTACAAACTATATCTTAAGATATTTTGTAATATTTTACTTTCTCATCATTTGCTGGCCCCATGTAGTTGGGAAAAGGCATTTAGATGAGTTGAGTTTACTTTCTCACCATTTCTAATTTAACTAATTTTATAGGATTTTTGTTTGGAGTAGAAATACCTAACTTGATATTTGCTAAGCCATGATTTTCTATTCTAATTTTTTGTTGAATTCAAATGGGGCACATTTCCTTATTTCCATGAGAAATCTTAAGTAAATGAAAAGAAAAGAAGAAAGAGAAGAAAGGATAACATTTACTTCAATGATTTTGAATAAAAATAAGAGAAAGAAGAGAGACAATAAAAACTTATGAGAGACACTTAGCCTCATATACCATATAACAATAACAACAATAAAGCCTTAATTGTAAACTAGTTGGGATCAGTTACATAAATCTTTTTTCTTCATTCAGTTCTATTTTGAGTCTTTTTTTGTAAGGTGCAAAAATTCTAAATCTTTCTTTATCAGTACCTCCATTGTGATTTTTGATCTATCTCTACCTCTTGTTTTCTATATATGCATTAGGTTCCTCTTCCGCACAGGTGTATCTCTAGGTTTATGTTACATATGTCCAAACCATCTAAGTCGTTCTTCTCTTAATTTATCCTTGATCGGAGCTACCTGTATCTTTTTATGAATGATTTCAATTTTTTTTCTATCTTTTCTTATATTACCATACATTCATCTCAATATTCTCATTTCCGCTACATTTATCTTATGTACTTTTTTTTCTAGCTACCCAGCATTCCTTGCCATAAAACATAAATGGTCTCACAATTGTTTTATAAAACTTTTTCTTCAACTTGGCAGAAACTTTCCACTCACATAATATTCCAATTATACTTCTATTTTATCCAACATACTTTAATCCTATGAACAACATCATCCTCAATCTCTTTCTTATGAATAATCGATCCCAATATCAAAAATAATCATTTCTAGTAACTTTATATCACCAATTTGTACCTTACATTCATTTTTATTTCTAATTGTAGTAAAATTGCATTTCATATATTCTGTTCTTATCTTACTTAATCTAAAACCTTTAAATTCCAATGCATTTCACCATAATTCTAACTTACAATTAACTCTAGCCTTAGTTTCATTTGCTAGTACTATATTATCTACAAATAACATGCTCCATAAAATATCGTCCTGAATATGTCTAGTAAGCTCATCTACAACTAAAACAAAAAGATAAGAACAAAGAGCAGATCCTTGATGTAAACCTACTGTAATAGAAAAATCGTTAGTATTACTACCAATAATTTTTACACTGATAACTGACCCATCGTATATATCTTTTACTAGATTAATATACCTAACATGTACTCCTTTCTTTTCTAACATCCACCATAAGATTTTTCTAAAGACCCTATCATATGCTTTCTCTAAATCAATAAAAATCATATGAAGATATTATATTTTTGCTTTATATCTTCATTAACTTCTTCATAAAGAAAATAAATTTTATAGTCGACCCTTATAACATAAAACTAAATTGAGTCCCTAATATTGTTATAGTACATCTCAACCTATGAACATGAATCTCATATACCATGTTAAAAGGAAAAAAAATTGAAAACCGATGAAAAAGGAAAAAAATGCAAAAAATACCAAATCAGCCTGAACAATGGTACGCTGCCGATTTCATACCGGTTCATGGTTAATCCAACCATGGTTGGTACAAAACCAGGCCCAATTGGATGATCCTTAACTAAGTAAATTTGAGTTACAAACAACACAGATATTGTAAGAAGCAAAGCATGGGGAAAAGCAAGCTATCCAATCCAAGTATTTAGCACAATTACTTCTCATAATTCTTTCCTTTTTCCCAAGTGTAGAATTGTAGTAAAAGAAATGAAGAAAAAAGATGCAAAAACTCATATATTTTAAATTTGATAAAAAGTGAAATTCTTTATATTTATCGGATTTTATTTTGTTCTCTCTGAAGTATATGAAATATTCAAAAATATACTAGCGTTTGAAAACTGACCAAATAGCTAGAAAATAATATGACCAAGAAGATAGAAGGTGGCCCAAATTTAATTATTAACTTCATAAAGTTATTATTGGAAAACAGAATATGAGTTTTTTAATCATTGAATTACAAGATAACTATCATGTAAACGAAGAATGTCTAATATGTCAGAGTGGAACAATGAAATAAACGAAGAATGATTATCTATTCTCTTCATGGTGTTGACAAGGCCTCTAACAGATTTCACAATTTCAAAATGGACAATAATGCAGTAAGTATTGACCCCTTATAAACCATTTTACTCATAATCCTAAAAAACAGGCATGTCTTGGAAGCTTAAACCCTACGCAATTTACCTAGGATGCGAGCAACATCCATTTCCAGAAAATCAGCCATTACCATCCAATAGTGAGTTACGTATGTGATAAACCAATGATTACATGCAGCATTGCTCATACGCCCAACTCAACAAATTATACTATAAACCGATCTTCTAACTAAGCAAAGAAAGGGTAAAGAAGCATCGGACTAAGTACCACATGATAGCAAGTAATCGTGAAATAAAAACACATAGTTCTCTCACCATTGGAGCGCCCGAGACCACTTCTGCGACGAAATCAAAGCATAGCACCGCCCTGAAACCCCTACCTCGGCGTCGTTCCACCTCGAATCATTGTCTCTCCGAAGGTTATAAACCAGATCCGAGCTAAAGAAATTGTTGATGAGCTTCATCCCATACGACGACGAGACCTGGGTGGCAGCGTAGGGGATCCCCCTGGGTCCGTCCTCCGCCTCCGATTCCAGCGCTTCCCTCCACCACCTGCTCGGAAATCACTCGCAGACATCGAACCAAGCTTTAGACGACGCAATGCGAGAATCAACAATGCACGGGCCAAATAGGGCTCGAATCGGTCCAGATCGTTATGAAAAGGATGATCGATGGCAAGAATCGAGGGGAGTGGGAGGATCCTTACCAGTAGGGAACGAGGAAGACCCTGTCGTCCTCCGCGGCCGGACGGTGGTCGGAATCGGTGGCGGAGGAGTCCATTGGAAGCGCCGGAGACCCGGTGAGAAGGAGAACGGAACAGCGGAACTCGGAGACGGAGAAAGAGGGGAAAATTTTATCGGGGGAGATGCGGAGAAGTTAGAGAGAGAGAGAGATGGAGGAGAGGTGGGGCTGTTTATTTTTTTTAAACAAATAATATTTGGAAAGATGTTTTGGCGTGAAGAGGAACCTTTGGATATTCTGTATTCGCTGTTCGGCTAATCGGCCGTCGTTGTCTCAGATGAAGAAGGGGAATGGTTTCTGATAGCCGCTTTCTTGGCCGTTTCCGAAATGGAAGATAGGAAGGAGGTTGGGTGGCCAGCGGGTCTTCCCATGTTCTCCTCCTTGATTGGTGGATGTAATAATCGAATGAGCGGAAACGCCTGATCTGCTTTCCATTTTTAGAGGGGTCACCGTCTCAATCCCCGGTCTCAGGGTCTTCACGTGCCCATTATTGTACCTGATGGGAATGGCAACGTTAGAGGCGGACACATCCTTTGAGAGAGAATTGACTTGAAAAAATTCACTGTCAAAAATCTCTTCCTTTGGTGTTAAATGTGATAGTATAATTATGATTAAAATAAATTAAAATTATATATATATATTTTTTAAAAGTAATTATGTTATTTTTATAAAAAAAAATTATAGACAAATTATGTTGTAACTAAATTTAATAAATTATGAACTCACTTCTACTTAATTAGAGATAACTTGAAATAAAATAAATTATTTTTTATTTAAATATTTATAAATAATTTTATTTTGTTGTCGCTTGATTATAACTATACTTTCAATAACTGAAAAAACCATTAATTTTAGGCATCAATTCGTCAATCTTTGCCCCTCTCCCCATCTCATCTTGGAGTAAAATGTGATAATTATGTGAAAACGTCCAAGCATGGAACGTGGGCACTACACGCAAGAATAGTAAATGTTGACTTGCCGATGGTACTCGTTAGAACTGATCCGAAAGTGTTTTTTTTTAGATTTTATCCAAGAGAATTCTATGGCGCTTTCAGGGTAAAATAATAGAAATTAACCATAGCTGTCCAATTAAAAACGCACAATTTAGAAAACAGCAAAGCTATCGGTAGCAGTCGGCTTCACACGTACATGATGCACGATACCCGATGGTAAGGTACTATAATTTAGGCGAAGACGCGTGTTGGTGTGGTAATTTCGCGAAGGGAAGGGGCTTTTGAAGTCTGTTTCAGCGAATTTCTATTTGCACCACGTACTCAGTACGGAAAATTCTATTTGATCAGTAGTTTATACAAAAATATCCCTACTTACTGCTTGCTCGGTAGCCCCTAAGGTCAAAATAGCCCTCCCTTTCCCTTTCCTCTTCCTTCTCTCTTCGGATCAAAACAATCTCGAGTTTAAGCATTTGAAGCTTGATTAAGAAATTTTAACTTATAATCAAGTAATCGACAAGCAATTAATAATTTTAAAAAATTCTATGATCATAAAGTTAATTTATAAATTTATAATTAAATATTTTTTTTTTCATTCGTGAGTTATTCGATTATCTGTTCGATCACACGGGGCCAAACTAAGTCAACATGTTCGGCTCTGATGAGCCAAACATAAAGATTATGTTCAGTCACACTCGACCGAACAGTATTTCTTCGATGATTTTTATTAGTTTAGGTTACTCCACAGCTCTCGTTGAGCCTTCGACCTATTGTACTCGATGCTCTATGACTAGCTGGACCGAACTAAAAGATTCTCATTGGTCTCCTCCTCCCATCTCTGGCTTCAACTACTAGGGGCTCAATTGGCCAACCATCTCTTGCTGTTTGGCTAACCAAGGCCGAACAAGACTTGGTCAAGTATGGAGCGAGAAAGGGAGAAGGAAAGGGGGCAAAGGCTTAGAGGGAGGCGGGATGCCGAGGAGGGAGGCGGAGCTCGGTTAAGAAAGGTGAAGGAATTGATTGAGGGAGGGAGGTGGAGTTGAGGAGGCGGAAGGGAGGGAAGGAGATGGCCGCTGCTTAGGAGGGTGAAGGGGAAAGGGTAGTTTAGGTATTTTCTAAAATTAGGGAGGCTATTGAGTAATTTTGAAGGGCTATTAGTAAAATTTAAAAAAAATGAAGGGGCTACTGAGTCTCCTCTATGAAACCATCCCTTCCCTCCTTCTCCCTCATCTCCTCTTCAGTACCTTCCTTTCCTCTCTCCTTTCCTTTCATCTTCTCTCAGGCCCCTTCTTTCTCCCTCCCCTTTTCGTTTTCTTTCCGCTTCCTTTCTCCTTCCCAACACATCTATCTTCCATTTTCTTTCCATTCACCAGCACCCCTTCGATACCATTCGATGAAATAAATCGAATGGAAAGCATCCGCCCTTTCGGCACCGTTCAATCAAATAGGACTGAACAAAGGCCCTTTTGCTTAGTCCTGTTTGATCGAACGCTGAAGAAAAAGTCAGCACCGAAGAAGAGGGTACTGGGAGTAGGGAGAAGATGGGCCGGAGACTGCGGTGCTAAGGAGATGTATGGGAGGGGAGGGCCGTGATGCTGAGAGGGGAGGAGATGCGTGTGAAGAGAAAAGAAGAAAAAATAATTTAAGAATTTTTCCTGTTTCATAATCAAATTTGAGATCAATACACGCATCCAATTTCTCCTGCTCTCAACCGTCGCACGACCCATTCCATGCCATCGAGAGTCGCCGTCGGTGGAGGAACTTCTCCAGAAGTCCATTTCAAAATTGGATTTGAGGCTGGCACTCACGTCCGCTTCTAACCCGTTGCTCCCAGCCGTTGCACGACCGTCTCGTGCCACTGGTAGTCGTTATCGCCCTTGGAGTCACCATTGCTCCCAGCCGTTGCACTCGCATCCGCCTTCCACCGTTGCTCCCAACGATTGCACGACCATTCCGTGTCGTTTCATCGCTGCCGTTTGGAGTCACCATCGTCGTCTTCTCCATCATCGTCTAGGCCATCGCATCGGTCGAGAGTTAGGGCAGAGCTAAGGGCTAAGACGTCTCGGTTGTCATCAGCGCTGGTGTGGAGTCGCCGTCGTCGTTGCTCCAGCCGCTCCATCTATGCCGCGCGTCGCCGCCTCCTTGCTCCATTTAAGTCATCGTAGTCGACTAGGAGTCAACGCAGAGCTAAGACGTCCGACTCCCGACACTGTTGCTCCTGTCATCGTCCCCTTTCTCCGTTGTGGCACTGCCATAGAGTTACCAGCTTGGGACCTTGGCACCTTGGCACCCACCACTTTTTAAGCCGTCTCCATTGCCGGCTTTCTCTATGGCCATCGCCATTGCTCCGTCCTCTCTCGCTTGGACATCCAGCCTGGACGTTAGGGGGGATGGGGGAAAATCTAAAAAATGGAAAATTCCATTATTGTATTAACTTTCATAGATTTGATTCGTAGGAGAAATTGATCCCACTGAAAAGATTAACACTGTTGCATTGATTAAGATTACTTTTGAGTGGTTTTGAACACTGTTATATATATATCCATGCAAGTTAAGGTTAACTTATTCAATTATCTTTGAGCATAAGAGATTATTAGTAATACTTAATTAAGATTAATTTTAATGAGTGTTGTATCGATATACTGCTCTTTGGAATGAGTAGTACATGCATGACACATGCATTAATTCAATTATCTCTGGATCCATCGTACATCCCATACGTTACACATGTTAAAGCCGCATGTACGGCTCTGATAGGTTATGTTTGAACCAAAAAGGTAAAAGTAGGCATCATCTATATCGAAGTAAATTTTGATGATATTGTATCAGATGACTTGCTCAATCCAAGTTTGTTATTAGGAGGGTAGAGAGAGTATTGCTCGTGGTTGGTGAACATGACTCTCTTAACATTTCAATCCCTATGGCTGAGCTTCAGGTTGCTTAGAACTGGTATAGTTGTCGTTGGATTAGACATGATGTGGATCTTTGTTTTCCTCATAATTTCTTGATATGTGATATTTGGACTTCTCTCCAGTCTACCTATGCGCTACTGATCCATTATATCTACCAGAAAGCCAATGCTCTGGCCGATTGGGTTGCCTCTATTACTGCTAGCCATCCTGATCAGTGAAAATGGTATTTTGATAATCCCTGCCCTGTTATCTTACAGCAAATTATGTACTCTATTTATTGGGCTCGATCGCATCAGACTGATGTGATCGTCCACTTGTAAAAAAAAAAAGCAGACATCATCTACCATCGCATCAGACTGATGTGATCACAACCATCACCTACCATCCTATAGTGCACAATGGTAAGTGATAGGATAATACAACTATTGAATGATTAACCAGCAATCATGGATACATGCTACCACCTAACGATTGAACGATTCACTTGCACTCGATCGCTGCATGACATGTAAATTACCTATTAGGCCATGGTATCAATGTTTAGGAGTCTGGGTAGAAGATCAAGTAGGCATCAAGCTATCTACTTGATGTAATAATTCGATGAATATAAATTTAATTCTACAATGTGTAAATTTTGGTTATGTTGTATTCCATTTTGACTCTCTAATTTCATATCTTGCATTGACTATATGTACTCCTGAAGCATGCAGGAGGCTAGTTTGGTACATGACAAGGAGCTAAAAGTCAATATCAAATGTTCTCCGATACCATTGGCTAGTGTCATTGATAAGTTGAATGAGGAACAAAAGAATGTAATAAAACAGTTAGGATTTGATTTTTTGTTGCATCTTCAAGCGATCAATCTTCATAGGATTCTTTTGAGTTGGTTGCTAAAATGTTATGATCGTATTAGGAGACAAGTTAGGATTAGTAATATCCTTATTACAAAATGGGACATACATTATTTAATAGATTTGAATGATAAAGGAGATGGCGTAGTGATTCTAAAATAAAAACCTATGGGATTTATATGCCACAAAGGCAAATAACAAATCACCATCAACCAATTAATTTCTTGTGTTGGCAATAGTAACAACAGATATAAGCATTTTAAGAGAAAATTTATGCTATTAATAATAGAAGTCCTACTAAATAGTAAGGTTAATATTTCCAATTGGTACTTAAACATATTTCAAGATTTGAATAAAATTAGCACATATAATTAGGCAAAATTCATTGGATTGTCTCTTCTTAAGTATTGAAAATATGCAATATGGAAAGGCAAAATACATGCAAAGCTACCTCATATACATTTAGGTTGTGTTCTCCGCTTTGAATTTAAATTTTGCTATGTTTATTAATTATCTAGTTAAAGTAACATTCCTTTTTTCTATATAGCTTTGTTTTTTTTTTTAAATGTACGGATTTCAATTCCTAAAGTTATTCCAACATTTCATATATATTCGTTTGTTGTCTATTGGATGGAGGAGAAGTGCAAACAAAGATACGATCATGAGGCAAAGCATGGGTGAGGCGTTGGGGAGATATGTATGGTATATGTTGTGGCTAGATCATCCTCTTTGAACATCCGCGAGTATTCGATCATCTTCTCCAGCAAGTTCAGGATCTTTCGGCGAGCTTCTTGTGGTCGGAAGCCTACAAAAAGTCTCAAGGATTGAAGATTCCGACGAAAACCCTCCGACGCTTAAGTTAGTGCTCTAGGCAACAGCCGTGAGCTTGAGAAAGCTCGAAAGAGGGAGAGGCTTAGAGAAGAGCTCTCTGTGAGCAAGTATGAGCGTTTAGAAGTGTTGTGAGTTATTGTGGTCCTCTAGTCGGGGATCCCTTTACCCATTTTATAGATGCTTGGAGCTTTGTCATCTAACGATGGAATGAGTTACGTGGAGCCTCATGATGGTGTTGGTTGCAGATGGTGGCTATCTAATTGATAAGACTGAGTCTAGAGTTATACTCTATGCCCTTAAGATAATTTCGTCCCGCAATGGTGCTTATGGTCAGTATGACGATTGTCTTCCAGGATACAACATTCTTCTTTTGATGAAAGCAGCACTACAATTTATCAAAAATATCGAACCAAGAATGCTTCTCTCTTTTTAATGCACTATTGTTATACTACCCTTAGGAAAGTATGAAAATGCCTAAGAGAGGAGAGGACTAGGATTGATTCGGATTGAATCTGGATTGAATGAAAATGCAATGGTTTAGGGTCCTATTTATAGGTTTTAAGTATCTTTTGGAAGCAACCCTTCGGAATTGATCTACACCGTTAGATATGATCGGATCCGATCAACGGTCATATCAACAAGCCTTTACGTGATGTGATAAGCCGATCCACAGCCGTGATCTGAAGATCAGTTGATCAGATAAGCCAATCCATGTTTTGATATACCTTTTCATCATCGTGATTTGATGATCACGTTATCAGATAGGCAGTTGCACGGCTTTGATACGCCATTTCAAGTTGACTTATCATAACAGCCTAATTGAAGCGATGCCTTATCTCCAACCGTAGGATCAAACGGATGCCTTATCACCAACGGTCCTATTGACCGGTCAGCCGATGGGTGTGAGCCGTTGGATCGCGATCGTGATTTGATCGCTGCATCTTGATCCTTCATCAGATTGATCAACGATCAGTCTGATCCTAATCCAATAATCAACGGTCAATTAATCTCAGCCCCTCATCTTAATCCGATCAGTCTCCATCGTTGAATCCTTATGATCTATGAAAAATTTAAAGTCCCTCAAGCTTCTCATGACGATGAAGTGCAAAGTGCGCCTACAAAGCACCCACCCTTCGCACATGCGCATGGATGAGCCCTCTCCACTCATGGTGAGCCTAAGGAACTTAAGCTTCAAGGAAGAGGTTTCCATATAAGTGAACCTTCCTTTCTTATTTTTTCCAATGTGGGACTAAATGTCCTCACAATTTCTTATTCACACACAAAGAGGAGGTAATGGGCTTTCAAGGCTCATTAGGGTATTCAGGCCTATTAGCCCATTTACCCAACAATTCCTCACATGAATGAAAATTGGACTTAGATCAAAGATCATTAAAGGCAAACCCCCACATAAAAGAATTTTAATGCAAATAAATATGCGACACTAAAGAGAGTATAATGGGATGAAGTTGTATCGGGATAGGTAGCTTGTGGCTTTGAACCTTCCTTAGTGAGTTGTTATCGAGTTTACTTGCTAAAAAGTGAATATGATGTCTTGAACTTTTCAGCATTTTGTGTAAACTAAGACAATAACAATCACACAACTTCTTTCCAAGCATTCTTTTGGTTCTCATGGTTGTGTTTATTTTGGCCCCGAACATCTCCTGGTTTCATGAGTGCTTCAGAGAATTAAACCTTAAAATTCTCATAGAATTAGCCTAGTTCACACTCACATAGGTGATTTTTATTAAGAGTATCCTGCTATACCCCACATGAATGTTCGTGTCATAAGAATCATTAAAAGCAATGCTTATCCTAGTACCTTTAGCAGGTAGCACTAATTATCATAGGAATGAGTAGGATTGGACATCCTTAGTGCTATGCAAGTCTCTTCATAATTTAGTTGTCTCTTTTGAACCTAGATCTTGGGATCTTCAGTCAACTAGGTTGGGTATCCACTATAAAGATTTTTCGGTTATAGGTTTTAAACCCATTCCCCTCGATAAACAGTTTACTTGATATCTTGGTAGCCCCTTTGTTAATGGATCGGCTAGATTTTTCTTTGACTAAAAATAGTCAATAGAAATTACATCAATTTCAAGTAACTGCTTAATAGTATTATGTCTATGACGTATATGTCTAGACTTACCATTATACATCTTATTCTGTGCTCTGCAAATTGCCGATTGACTATCACAATATATGCATATTACAGACACAGGCTTTGACCAACATGAAATATCTTCTAAAAGGTTTCGAAGCCATTATGCTTCTTTAGCAGCATTTTTTAAAGCAATAAACTATGATTTCATAGTGGATCGAGCTATACATGTTTGCTTAGAAGATTTCTATGACATAGCACCTTCTCCTAAGGTGAATACATATCCACTTGTGGATTTTGGATCTTCTATGTTAGATATCCAATTTGCATCACTGTATCCTTCTAGTACATCCGAATATCTTAAATAATATAATCCATAACTTAGGATATAATGCAGATATCTTAATACCCTTATTAGAGCTATCCAATGATTTGGACCTGGATTGCTTGTGAATCTGCTCAACTTATTGACAACATATGCTATATCAGGACGAGTGCAATTCATGACATACATTAAACTGCCAATTATACGTGAGTATTCCAATTGAGATATGGGTTCTCCAGTATACTTAGCCAAATATAAATTAACATCTACAGGTATTTTCACCGTGCTAGTATCATACTTTTTAAACTTATTTAATATTTTCTTAATATAATGAGATTGAGATAATATTATTTCTTCAAATGTTCTAGTGATTCGAATCCCTAGTATAACATCTGCCATACCCATATTTTTCATGTCAACATATTTGATCAATATTTTATTTGTCTGTTTAATTATTTCAGTATTACTACCAATAATTAATAGGTCATCTACATATAAGCAGATTATCACATACCCTTCAGGCAGGGTTTTGGCATATATACATTTGTCACATTCATTTATTTTGAATTCATTTGATAACATGACATTATCAAATTTTATATGTCATTGCTTAGGTGCTTGTTTTAATCTATATAAGGATTTAATAAGTCTACACACCTTCTTTTCTTATCCAAGAACAATAAATCCCTCAAGCTGTTCCATGTATATTTTTTCATCTAATTCACCATTCAGAAAAGCAGTTTTAACATCCATTTGATAAATTTCAAGATTGTTAATGGTTGTAAAAGCGATTAACATTCTTATAGATGTTATTCTACTTACTGGTGAATATGTATCAAAGAAGTCTATACCTTCTTTTTGTTTGAAGCCCTTAGTCACTAATCTGGCTTTATACTTGTCAATTGATCCATCAGCCTTTAGCTTTTTCTTAAAAATCTACTTGCACCCTAGAGGTTTCATATAAGATGGTAAGTCTACCAACTCTCAGGTATGATTGTGCATGATGGACTCAATTTCACTATTAACAGCTTCTTTCCAAAAGGATGCTTCTGGATTAGACATTACCTCCTTAAATGTCTAAGGTTCATCTTGTAACATATAAGTTATATAATCATGACCAATGGACTTTGCAACTTTTGGTCTTTTACCGCGTCTGGGTTCATCTTCAGGATATTCTTCCTGATGACTACTGCTAGCAGTATTATCATAAGTTATTTTATTTGAACTTATTTCTAATTTCCTTTTGCTTGAAAATATATTTTCAAAGAATGTTGCATTCCTTGATTCCATGATTGTATTTTTCTATTATTAGATATATCTGATTTATACACAAGAAAGCAATATGCACTACTATTATGTGCATAACTGATAAATATATAATTAACAGTTTTAGGTCCTATTTTGATCTTTTTGGGGTCCAACATAGCTACTTTAGCTAACATCTCCACACTCTTAAGTAATTGTAAGAAGGCTTCTTTTTTTGCATAACTCATATGGAGTAACATCCTTTTTCTTAAGAGGTATCTTATTAATAATATAATTTGCTAAGAGAATTGCTTCTCTCTATAAATTCTATGGTGTACCAGAATTTATCAACATAGCATTCATTATTTCTTTTAAAGTATAGTTTTTGTGTTCCGCAATTTCATTAGATTGAGACGAATAAAGAGTCATAGTTTGATGAATAATGTAATGCTCTTGACAGAATTTGTCAAAAGGTGCATCGTATTCACCACCTTTATCACTCCTTATGGCCTTAATCTTTTTATTAAGTTGATTTTCAACTTCTTTCTTATAACATTTAAACATTTCTAAAGCCTCATCCTTAGACTTTAGTAGATATATAGCAGTATCTAGTTGAATCATTAATAAATGTTATAAAATACTTTTTACCTTCTCAAGTTTGAACTGACTTTAAGTTACATAGATCACTGTGAATTAAGTCAAGAGGTTCAGTATTTCTTTCTACTAATGGAAATAGTGTTTTACTAACTTAGCTTCAACACACACTTCACACTTGTAATGTGAATCAATTTCATGATTAAGTAATAATTCTAATTTCATTAATTTTCATAATAAATTAAAAGTCACATGTCCTAATCTATCATGCCATAAACAAGAAGAGTCAATCATATAAGCAGAAGAATAAGCTTTATTTATTTCAAGGTTTTTGTGTATAGTCATTACATTAACCTTGAATAATCCATTATTCAAGTAACACCTTCCAATAAATATCCTCCTCTTAGTAAGTATAAATTTATCAGACTCAAAGACCATCCTAAAGCCATGTTTGCTTAGGAGGAAGCCTGATATAAGATTTTTTTGGATGTCAGGGACATATAGCACATCATTAAGTAGAAGCTCCTTGCCATATGTCATCTTTAAAACAATGCGGCCAAGTCCTTTTATTTTGGATGTAGCGGAGTTATCCATGACCAAATTTCTACCATCGATATGAGTATATGATGAGAACATACTCTTGTCAGAGCAGACATGTCTAGTAGCTCCAGTGTCGATGTACCACTCATTTGCTTTGTCAACCATGTTTGCTTCAAACATAACAGCTGACAGCATCATCTCGGATACCTCTTGAGATAGGGTTTCAGTAATGTTGACTTCTTTCTTTTCTTTATCTTTGAAACGACAGTCCTTGAATTTGTATCCTTGCTTTCCATAGACAAAGCACTTTCCCTTGAACTTATATTTCTTTGGATTGCCCTTCTTCTATTTAAAGCCTTCTCCTCAAAACTTCCGTTTCTTTCTTCATTCTATGAGGGTAGCCTTTGGCTCAGCATGTTGTCCTCCTGTCTTCTTATCTTGGCTCTTATTGTCCTCCTCGATCCTCAGGCGGACAATTAGGTCTTCAAGTCTCATCTCCTTTCACTTATTCTTTAGGTAGTTCTTGAAGTCCTTCCATAATGGTGGTAGCTTTTCTATGATGGCAGCTACCTGAAATGACTCACTGAGAGACATTTTCTCTGCATGTATCTCATGCATGATGATCTGGAGCTCTTGGACTTGCTCCATAACAGTTTTATGGTCGACCATTTTGTAGTCTAAGAATCTTTCAACCATAAACTTCTTATGTCCTGCATCCTCTGTCTTATACTTTTATCCAGGGATGCCCATAACTCCTTGGTAGTAGCAATACTGTTGTACACATTGTACAGGGTATTGTCTAGACCATTAAGGATGTAGTTCTTGCAAAGAAAGTCTGAATGCTTCCATGCCTTCATCGCAACAATCACTTGCTTGTCGGTCCCCCTTCTTTCAGGACAGGTGGATCTTCATTCAATACTCTAACCAGATTCAGAATTGTGAGGTAGAACAACATCTTCTGTTTCCACCTCTTGAAGTCCATGCCAAAGAATTTCTCTGATCTCTCGACTTGAACGGATGTCGTCATAGTAGCCATCTGCAGCAACACTTTCGTGGTAGCATGAGAAATTGTCTTAAGATTGCTGGTTGCATATGGTAGCTATCTAATTGATAAGACCGAGTTTAGAGTTATACTCTATGTCCTTAAGATAATTTTGTCTCACAACGGTGCTTACAGTCAGTATGATGATTGTCTTATAGGATACATCAGTCTTCTTTTGATGAAAGCAGCACTATAATTCACCAAAAATATCGAACCAAGAATGCTTCTCTCTTTTTAATGTACTATTGCTATACTACCCTTAGGAAAGTATGCAAATGCCTAAGAGAGGAGAGGACTAGGATTGATTCAGATTGAATCTGGATTGAATGAAAATGCAATGGTTTAAGATCCTATTTATAGGTTTTAGGTGTTTTTTGGAAGCAACCCTTTGAAATTGATCTGCACCGTTAGATCTGATCGGATCTGATCAATGATCAGATCAATAAGCCTTTACATGGTGTGATAAGCCGATCCACAGCCATGATTTGAAGATCTGTCAATTAGATAAGCCAATCCATGTTTCGATATACCTTTTCGTCATCATAATTTGATGATCACATTATCAGATAGGCAGTTACATGGCTTTGATACGCCATTTCAAGTTGACTTATCACCGATGCCTTGTCTCCAACCGCAGGATCGGACGAGCGCCTTATCACCAACGGTCCTATTGACCAGTCAGCCAACGGGTGTGAGCCGTTGGATCGTGATCGCGATCGTGATTTGATCACCGCATCTTGACCCTTCATTTGATCGATCAACGATTAGTCTGATCCTGATCCAATGATCAATGGTCAATTGATCTCAGCCCCTCATCTTAATCCGATCAGTCTCCATCGTCAGATCCTCATGATCTAAGAAAAATTTGAAGCTCCTCGTGACAATGAAGTGCAAAGCGCGCCTACAAAGCGCCCATTGCACCTTTCGCACACGCTCGTGCGCAAGCTCTCCACTCATGGTGAACCTAAGGAATTTAAGCTTCAAGGAAGAGGTTTCTATATAAGTGAACCTTCCTTTCTTGTTTTTTTCAATGTAGGACTAAATGTCCTCACAATTTCTCATTTACACACAAAGAGAAGGTAATAAGCTTTCAAGGCCCATTAGGGTATTCAGGCCTATTAGCCCATTTATCCAACAGATGGAGGATGACTTTGGGAATAGATGGTGACTTTTTTGGTGGAATGTCATGATGGACGATGACTTTCTAGCCTTAACTAATTTGGGAAGCTTGGAATATGTGAGATAATTGCTTGGAAAGCTTGGAGTCTGCCAATCTTGGGGCATGATCACTTGTTAAAGCATTTATGGGATTTGCTTTTTAGTGGCATGTTAGAGTTGTCGGTCATGTTTCATCCACTATGGGTGACTGCAGTTGGTTGATGGACTCAGTCCTATAAGGAGTGGGTGGTCGTTACTGTACATGTATGACACGTCCTCCACCTTGCATGCAGTTTGTCTTACGGACCATGATGAAAGGTGGGACTGGGCACGTGGCCCCCCATGCACATGACGTGCATGAATATTCTAAGTCCTGGAAAGTTTGGTGTGTCCCATTTGGTATGCATGAATAGCTTTGCACGGGTCTTTGACAGCTGGGATTATGTGCTATGACATTGTGGATTAGTCAAATGGGCTCAATC
Source organism: Calamus simplicifolius (assembly GCA_900491605.1). Classification (NCBI taxonomy): domain Eukaryota; kingdom Viridiplantae; phylum Streptophyta; class Magnoliopsida; order Arecales; family Arecaceae; genus Calamus; species Calamus simplicifolius. The sequence goes on along the minus strand of UESW01003841.1, from coordinate 1,002,209 downwards.
TCTGATATGGGGTAAGGCACTGGGTCCTTTTGAGGGATCAATCCAAGGGGTATTCCACACAACTGACACCTTCCAGGCCTAGCCCCTCCTCTACCTTAACGACTCGGCTGAGATGGAATTGGAAGTCCAGAGCTGCGAAATCAATCAAGACGGAACTGGAGGTAGCATGGCCAGGAGTCCGTTAGCTAGGGACGTCCGTGGAAGGAGCCGGGAAGGTCATGTAGGAACTGGAGGTGGCGTGGATGGGGGTCTGTGAGTCGGGGACGTCCGTGGGAAGGCCAGGTAGGAACTGAAGCCGGCATGGCCGGGTTGGAAGCTGGGCTGCCTAGAAAGAGAGGCCGCCTAGGATGGGGCCACCTAGAGCAGAGGCTGGAAGACGTGGATTCGGGCTATCGGGAAGGAACCTGGAGTCATGGGAGGTGCTAGCACGAGCAGTTTCGGGGGCGAGGATGCATGGAGTTCGGAGGCAGATCTGGAGTCGAGAGAAGACCTGGAGTTGGCTGTTTAGGGCTGAAGGCGGAGCCGAGATGGATGTCGGCGGGAGCTGGCTGCTGCTGGGACTACACGGAACTCTCTCCTCTCCCTCTCGGTCTCTGGCTCATTATTCTCCTTGCGGTCGTCTGGAGCTGGGATGAAGTCGATGTCCGCAGCCCGAAGCCTTGGAGTCGGTCGAGGCAAAACGCGGGAGAGGAGAAGAAGGCCGGAACAGCTGGAAACCGAGGCCGTTTGAAGCTGGGAAAGAGAGTCTTGGAAGAGTCGGGAGGATTAGCAACCATAAGGAAGACAATCCCCCAGACCTCCACCCCCGGGTAGCGTTGCCGTCACTCCCTTCTTTGTCTTCATCACCCTCTCTTCCTCCAGCAATCCAAAGAGTCTTATCTTGGTCTGGAATCAAATGGGGACGACAGAGTGGACAAACTTCTCCACCATGTTCAGCCCCACTTGGAAAACCCAGGCACACCACGTGGCCCCTTGGGAAAATCCCATGCACGTAGCCCTCTTGCCTTTATTTGGAGAGAGTGGAGATCATTTAGAGTCATGTAGACGTGGGGGAAGGACTAGGAGCGAAGAACCGGGACGGGGCCATGACTGGAGTCGATCCGAGACAAAGTCATCGAGAGACGGAGCCAAGGTTTGAACGGCCGGGTGCAGGGCTGCTGGGATGTCCAAAGATGGCAACGCAGACCAGGAAGGCCGGAGGCGGACCTGAAGGCAGCTGGGATGATGGAGATGGAGCTGAAGAAGCTGGAGAAACTGTGGGGTCCAAAGCCCGGAGCAGAGTTCAGCACCAAGTGAACGAAGCCGAGAGCGGCTAGGACGTCCGGGCGGAGCCAGAGAAGCTCAGGTTTTGGAGTAATGAGAGCCAGAAGGCGGGATGGAGCCAAGTAACTTGGGAGGCCGTCGTGATAAAGCTGAAAGTCGGATCCGGGAAGAAGCCGTGGCAAAACCGAGTCTGGAACCTGTTGCTGCCTCGTGCTGTCGGGACGGGCCGACTTGCCGAGGCCGTCGAGGACGGGCCGGTTGGAAAAGGCCGTCGAGGACGGGCCGACTTGCCCAGAAAGCCTAGTAGAGATATGGTCATTATAGCCCATGGGATCAATTAGCCCTATCAGTGTACTAATATTTATGTTTGAAAGAAAAAATTTTTAAAAATATGCAAGATTTATCATCATTCTTATTTCTGTTTATAGGCCATAATAAAGGTAAGTATGACTAAAAAATATGAACATATTTAGATTAAAAAGAGAAGAAAACATTCCATAGCAACAATTTTAGATGATCAGGTAATATGGAAGGAGTGCAACTATTGAATATATAGGGTATTCGAAGTTAATTAAATCATATAGGATAAGCAAAAAAAATTGAAGTCAAATAAAGCAGTAGAGTAAACCATATTGGGGACGAAGGCTGGTGTTTTTGAAATGCATGATGATAGAAGGACGAAAAATGATGAAGTTGTGAGGTAAGGCAACTCTCAAATTTGTGAAGTAAATATTTTAATTATACTCACTGATGTGGCTGATCCAGCGTCGTTAGAATAAAAGGTAACAACAGTTAACAGAGGTCATCATATCTCGACCCCGAAACCCCCCTTCGGTCTTGGGGTGAGATCACCATATCTCGACCCCGAGATCCCCTCCGGTCTCGGGTGCACCGACATCATCTCACCCCCGAGACCCCCTTCGGTCTCGGGGTGAGGTCACCATATCTCGACCCCGAGACCCCCCTCCGGTCTCGGGGTGCACAAGCATCATCTCACCCCCGAGACCCCTCCGGTCTCGGGTGAGGTCACCATATCTCGACCCCGAGACCCCCCTCGGTCTCGGGGTGCACAGCATCATCTCACCCCCGAGACCCCCTCGGTCTCGGGTGAGGTCACATATCTCAACCCCGAGACCCCCTCCGGTCTCGGGGTGCACAGCATCATCTCACCCCCGAGACCCCCTCCGGTCTCGGGTGAGGTCACCATATCTCGACCCCGAGACCCCCCTCCGGTCTCGGGGTGCACCAGCATCATCTCACCCCCGAGACCCCCTCCGGTCTCGGGGTGAGGTCACCATATCTCAACCCCGAGACCCCCCTCCGGTCTCGGGGTGCACCAGCATCTCACCCCCGAAACCCCTCCGTCTCGGGTGAGGCCATATCTCGACCCGAGACCCCCTCTGGTCTCGGATGCACAGCACCATCTCACCCCGAGACCCCCTCAGGTCTTGGGTGAGATCACTATATCGAGACCCCCTTCGGTCTCGGGGTGCGGGGCATCATCACGTTCAGCACGTGAACCAGCCTTCGAACCAAACGACAACTCCGGGCCACCTGCGCGCCCACGTGACCTCCGTGCGCCCGTGGCTGCTTGCGGCCATGCCTCATAACGCGTATGGTGCATTGCATGTGTCCTGTGCATGACCGTATTCATGAACGGAGTACGATTCACTACCACTTGCAACTGTGCGCGGTCATGTCAAGCAACGGCGCGCACCAAATGCAACCGCGGCTGCTAGACACCTGTAAAGCCATATTGACAGGTAACGCAGGACGCCTCCGGCGCGCACAGTGATGGTACGACAGCAATCTTTTGGAACAAAAGATGGGACATTCGACAGGTATAAAAGCGCCCGCACTGTAAGTAGGGATCCGAACTCTGTTTTCTAGTTTCTTCCTACTAGCAAAACCCTAACTGTTCAGCTCCCTTCTGCTGAGCAGTTCTTGTCTGATCCCAAGTAACTAACTTGAGCGTCGGAGGGTCCCCACCGGAGCATCCGGTCTCCGGGACTTTTCTTGCAAGGGTCCGGAGAGAATGACGTCCGTCTTCTCCGATGCTTGAAGAAGGTGACTTGGCGTTACCACTCAGTAGATTTTATTAATGAGTGACATGAAATATACTCATAATTACACAATAAGTAAGACTGTTATCTATATTTCATGACGTTGCCGAATTTTGAACAAAATCGATATTGCCTGAAGAGTAATCAATATTACTTGGAGAGTAAAATTGATCAAGAAATATTCATGATAAAAGAGATGATGACAATATAGAATGATGTTAAATATATTAAGATCACGATACATGCTTTTGAACATTTGAAAACTATTGGAATATACATTTCAACTAACAACGTTTACAAGGAATTTGCGATCGCTGGCAATAAGATAATGATATTGTGGGAAATATTATTTGTAGGTTTGACGATGGAATAGAGAAGATAAAATGTATATGTCTCGAGTTAGGGCCAGTAGAGAGACCATGTAGGCATCTATTCATTGTGTTAAGGTAATTGCAACAATTAATAATTTCTAAACGATGTGTCTGAACTCAGTGGTAAAAAAAAAAATACGAATTAGGTATTCGTTTAGATTGATATTCTGGCATGTAGTATATGTCCAGTCACTTGATTAAACACTACTACTTGATCGATGCAGGTACTTAGGTTTTCTGTGAAGTGGCAGAGTTAGAGGACCGATTTGAAAAAATAATGGGTCTACAGACTGATAGGATGAAGTTTGATGATACTAAAAATATAGATTCTTTGTCATTATCTAAACATTACATGAGGATAATGTTCCATTTTTTATAGTGCATGACCCCTTATAAATGACAAGCAAGGAGGCACCAACTTAGATGTGATCAAACCTATAAAGTTTCCAGACTAGATCCAACAATGAAAAGATAATTAAATCTTATACTTGATTATATTCGAATATAATTAAACACACACACACACATATATATATATATATATATATATATATATATATATATATGAACACTAAAAATTTAGCTTGACTCAACATTATGGGCTAAAGATTTTGGTTTAGGCCTATTTTTTCTAAGCCAAAGCTCAGCTTGAAATTTGAATGACCCTTAAAAAAAAAAAAAAAGGCTCAGCTTGGCAATATGGGCTAAAAATCTTAACCTAGGCCTAAAATTTTAGGTAGTGTTTGAAATAGGGGTTAAAAGGGGATATCCCCTGGATATCCCTTTTATTCCCAAAAACCATAACTATAAGGTAGTGTTTGATAGAAAAAATATTATCCATGGATAAGTGTACGTGATAGAGTTTGTCTCCTGACTATCCCTAGGGATATCCCTTGGCTATCCCATTATCATATCAAATGTAAAAGGTAAATCTATAGGATAACTTTTTTTTACTCTTATTTAGAGGATAACCAGCTATTCCTGCATTCTTTAGGGAATAAATTGAGGGGATATCCCATGGTTAACCATGGATTATCCCTTTGGTTAACTTTGTTCCTAACTATCCCTTATAGTTATAGCTTTTGGGAATAAGAGGGTATATCCTCTGGATATCCCCTCTTATCCTTTATTCAAAACCTACCTAAGGGATAGCTGAGAATAAAGTTAACCAAAGGGATAATCCATGGTTAACCATTAGATATCCCCTCAATTTATTCCCTAGAAAATGAAGGAATAGCTGGTTATCCCTCCAAATAAGAGTAAAAAAAGTTATTCTATGGATTTACCTTTTTGCATTTGATATGATCAATGGGATAGCTAAGGGATATCCCTAGGGATAGTCAGGGGACAAACTCTATCCCGTACACTTATCCATGGATAATATTTTTTCTATCAAATACTATCTTAAGGTTTAAAATTTAGGCTTGGCCTAGTCAAGTACTATGGGTTAAAATGTTGCCCGAGCCATAAAAATTTTCAAGGCCAAACTTCTAGCTTACGGATTACTTGACCCATGTTCACTCCTACTTATTGTGATTTGGACATGGCAAATAGTAGATACATATATTGATAAATTGATGCGCATATATATTTTTTTAATGCTATTATTTCTCCATGTTATTATTTCTTAGTGACATATCATATTCTTATGTTTATTGTCTATTTTTGAGCGTAATAGATTAATGTTAGGGACGGACGGCAATGAAAACATGGGCTATTGAAGTTTAAAAGTCTTGTGATGGTTTTTCAACCATCGAGCCCTCTAAAACATTGAGATTTTAAAGCAACAGTGAAAAAAAAAAAAAAAAAACCTGAGCGGTCCGCGTGGGCCGGAAAAACCGTTAAATTTTTGAAGGTGCGTTGTGCGCTCGGTTCGGGGATTAGGGCTCCGCGACCCCCTTCTCTTCCTTACATGCTGCCAACGGCCGGCGGGCGGCGGACAGTCGACAGCGGAGGTACGCCGTCTCTCTCTCTGCCTCCCTCCCTCACTCCCGATCTCAATCTTTCTTCGGCTTCATTAACCCACTGTATCTCTGCCGCCCGCTCCCTCTTTTTGTCCACTCCCCTCTCTCTCTCTCACTTCTTCAGTTCAGATGGTGGGCTGTCGACGGGGGAGAAGCACTTTATACATGGTGGAATAGCGCAGGATCTCCGCTCCGACGGCCGCAAGAGGCTCCATTTCCGGCCCATCTCTGTTGAAACTGGAGTCATTCCTCAGGTCAAGAATCACAACTCCTGTCCATTAATCGCCATCAACTTTGCAAAATGATTTTTCTTCTCTTGTTTGCGGCTTTTTTTTTGCTAGCATTTCTCATTGCAAATAGCTTGTTTTGTTTGGGACAGGCAAATGGTTCAGCTCGACTTCGGTTGGGTGCGACGGATGTCATTGTGAGCATCAAGGTATTTGTTGGAGCATATTAGCCTGCCTCGTTCCATTAATCCAATATCGATAAATTTAGATCCTCTTGATAGTGTAGATATTGTTTTCATGTTCGTGAATGCAGAATTTGTGTGAATAATTATTGCGCCTCTGTTGATGTAGGCAGAACTCGGGAAACCAAGCTCTCTTCAACCTGATAGAGGGAAGGTTGCTATATTTATTGACTGCAGTCCAACGGCTGCCCCGGAGTTTGAGGTTTGTTGAATTAATTTGATGCATGTTTTTATTTTTATTGAATTGTTTTCCAAAGGTAGTAATTTATGCCCTGAAGCAAATCATGCTTAGATTGTTGTTCATTCTTGTTGTCGCCGAAATCCGCTCTCCGACTCGGACGTGTCCGGTCTCCTGATCGAGCTCCCTCCTGGGTAGACCTGCAAGGAAGCCTACATGCGGGAGGCGCTGGGGGTGGCCCTCCACGGAAGACCCTTCGACGCTCAAGTCAGTAAGGGACCGACGGGCAACAAGATGAGGGGAGAAGGCTCTCGCTGAAGAGTTCCTCCAGAGGGCTCTGGGCAGAGCAGCAATGGCAGAGTAAAGGGCTTAGAGCAGTCGAGTGAGCAAGTGCGCAGAGAGAAAAAGAAGGAAAATAGCGTCCGAGAGTGCCCGTACCTGAGAGGCTTGAGGGTAGTAATATTTATAAGCAGTCACCTGGATCTTGAGCGTCTTCTGGAGGGTTCGAAAGTTGTTGGGATTCGAAACGGATTTGAATCAGGTTGTTACAGGGCCGGTAGGATCCGTATATGATTAGTTAGAGGATCGACGGCTGGGAGGCGGGGAGAGCTGGCCGATGCTGGAGACTCAGTGGCTACGTGGTCCCTAGGCCACTATTGTAGGTCATAGGCCACATCTTGGTATGATTCCTTGTTTGGAATCTTATTCTGTTATAGTGAATTTGAACTCTCCCGCGTCAGATTCCGTAGAGGTATTTTGAACGCTGTGGTTCAGTCATCATGGCTGGTGGAGGCTCGGCGAAGGTAGGTGCCGAGGCACAAGGGGCCAACTTGGATCAGACGGGGCCGGCTGGGAAGATGCCGGGGGCGCCTGGGAGGCGCCGGGGCCGGCTGGGAGGATGCCGGGGCCGGCTGGGTTGAGAGTGCTGGGGCTGGCTGGGAGGTGCCGGGGGCCGACTTGGGTCAGGCGGTGCCGGATGGGATGAGAATGCCGGGGCCGGCTGGAAGGATGCCGGAGCCGACTTAGAAGAGTGACGGGGCCAACTTGGATCAGGCGGGGCCGGTCGGGATGAGAGTGCCGAGGCCGGCTGGGAGGTTGCCGGGGCCGACTGATAAGTGCCGGGGCCGCCTGGCTTGGACACGCCGGGACCGGCTGAGAAGAGTGCCGGGCCGACTTGGATCAGGCGGGGCCGGCTGGGAGGTTGCCATGGGCCGACTTGGAGGATGCCGTGGTCGGCTTGATCGGACGGGCCAGCCGGGATGAGAGTGCCGGGGGCCGGCTGAGAAGAGTGCCGGGGCCGCCTGGCTTGGACACGCCGGGGCCGGTTGAGAAGAGTGCCGGAGCCGACTTGGATCAGGCGGGGCCGGCTGGGAGGTTGCCGTGGGCTGACTTGGAGGATGCCGTGGCCGGCTTGGAGGTGCCGGGCCGCCTGGCTTGGACACGCCGGGCTGGCTCAGTTGAGTGCCGGGTCCGGCTGGGAGGATGCCGGGGCCGGCTGAGAGGTGTCGGCCTTTAGGGCCGTTGGTCTTGGAGCCATCGGCCTTTGGGGTCATCAGACGAAGGTCGATAGCTCGGCTGGGGCCGAGAGACGAGGTAGGTAGCCGACAGACGAAGGCCGATAGCTCGGCTGGGACCGAGAGACGGGATAGGTCGACTGGAGGAGCCGACAGACGAAGGCCGATAGCTCGGCTGGGGTCGAGAGACGGGATAGGTCGGCACCTCGAGGACCCCTGGTTCGGTGAGGGGCTGGAGCATCTCAATTCATCGACCTATCCTTGGTGGGCGTCGCTCAATCGAACAGGAATCAGGGCTGACCTTAGCCGCGTGCACGATTAATGACGCATGACGATTTTACCCCCCAACAATTCTAATGCAGAATTATTCATCTTGACGATGTGAAAAAATTGTCTTCCACGTAGCAAGACATTGAGAAGCTAAATTCTTTGTGGATCTATTTCCGACTATGTTATAAGAACAGTGAGCTGGAGCTGCTATAGAACTAAGCAGATAAGACATTAAAGGAGTGAATCAGAGACAGCATAGTTGCTGGCTTGAACTAAAAATCAAAGGGCATGTAATATCAGGTAAATGATATACCTGTGTGCAACAAAAACACGCGAAGGTCATTTATTAAGAAGAGAACCAGATCTGTTCTGAAAAATTAGGAGAACATCTATGATACTGCAAATGGACGTTGGTAGAAAAACTGAAAAAAGATTTGCACTAGTGGTGGCATTTCCCTTATATAGATCTTAGTCAATGAATGATGGGTTCGAAAGCAACAGCATAATTAAAGCAAATGACCATATAGGCTTTCTTAAAACTGACATCTGGTTATTGAGTTTTCAGTGCTAGGTCTTTCCAATATGGAGAAAAACTTAATATGCTAACAAATTGGTCTCTATCAATCTTTTATATTATTATTGTTGTTGTTGTTGCTGCTGCTGTTGCTGCTGCTGAAACAATCTGTTTGCTGAAACCTTGTTCAGTCATATTTTACACGTCATCTCAGGGAAGAGGTGGTGAAGAGTTATCTTCAGAGCTCTCAGTTGCTCTCCAGAGGTGCTTGCTAGGCGGTAAGACTGGGGCAGGTATGCATTTTTCTTAAAGGTTGACTGATCACTTGCAAAATTTTATCATAAAAATTACTACTTTGAACTCACTGCAATTGCCTATATAACTTTTTGACAGAGCTTTGGCTCTAGGGCTGTTTGTCTAGAAGGTTGGTTTGCTTCTTTGTGTGCTTGCAGATATATTTGGACATCATCCCTATCCATCAAGTTGTATAGCATATTTAGGGCCGTCAGACATGTCTGTAAGAAAATTTATATGATAACAATCCTGGATACGTAGCTGGTGTTACAACTAAACTACTGCTTAAAATATAGCGGATCACTTTATTTTATTTTTTATTTAATTCTTTTGTCCGAAAGGTTCAAAAGAGACTGTGTGCAAATCATAAATAAAGGAGCATATATGAGCTTCCAATAAGGTAAAAGACTGCTAGACATACTGAAAACTTCACTTGCCTCCCTTGCACAGCTAGTCAAGTTTGCTACTGATCATTGATCTCTTTAAATGTTGGGATAAATAGAGCCTAAAATCTAATCTTCTGACCTTTGCTCTTGCCCCATAAATGTTATGATATACCATGTGGCTTTCCATGTGCCATTCATCATCATTTATTAGGGCCAAGGATTCAAATTCAGCTACAGGATTGTTGGTTCGGGATCCACGCTAGCTGCTGACTTCAACCCTTCTAATATTGCCATTATTTATATCATAAATATATTATTTGCTTCCTTTTGTGCTAGCGAACAACATCATGGTACATCCTCTGAAATCTCTTTTCTAGTTTTGGCCTTTCCTAGTCCCAACAAATAAGAGGGTTGTCAATCTTCAGCCTAAGGTGATCATATCCAGGAGCCTTTTGTTCTGCCTTGTGCCTTTTTTCTTTTGAACAGTAAAATAAATTTCATGAGTATAGATAATATGCAAGCATTAGTTTCTATTATAACTCCCCATTTTTTAAAAATTTATTAATAATAAAATAAAGATTTTTGAGGCTAGAAAAGGAGATATAACTTAGCTTTATAATCTTCAATAGGTGATGGTAGAACATGCTTGGTAAGGAGATGCTCTGATCTATTCCCCTCCCTTATTTTAAATTTATATGTCACTGATTTATAATCAAAACTCTACTCGAAGAATTGACCGGACAATTGGAATTTTATTGTAGCCAACCATGGTAGCATGTTCCAGAGGGAACAAAGAGTTGTTTACACCTTTTAAGTAACCTTGCAACCCTGATCATTCAACACTGAAACTTTTGATTACTTGCTCTAGGAGGAGGCTTGAATTTTTTCTTTAAATTGTCTATGAGAGAAACCTGCGCATCTCTAAATGTTCAAAGGTTCTTCTTATTTAATCACACCAAGTCATCTGAGCAGTCACAATGTTTCCAGCCAGAACATAAGTTTTATTTTAGAGAAGAGTATATTTATAATCTCCTTAATTTTTTCACTGAAGAACAATGGTCTTTGGGATTGAGACCCATCTTCAATTTACACTTCTTGCAAGTAAAAGCTGATAGAGGCATTGGAGACAAGTGGTCTTTATTTTTGGCGTGAACTCTGTGAATACACTTAGTATTTAAAATTACTGGAATTCTGTACCCAAGTTTTAAATGATAGTCTATCCAAAAAACTTTGTAAAGGCAACACATGAATTTAGGAGCAAGGGGTCTAGTCTAGAGAAAAACAATGCACATAAGAAAAGCTAGAGTGAATAACGATCCAAGGTCTCGTGAAGGAAAAAATTGCTCCATCAAAGTTGGAAGACTGCTTACAACAATCTTCAGCTTCCACATCAGGCCACTCGCATTCTTGACTTGTCACCACATGTCTGCAGAAGGATATGTCTGTACTTTAGTTAAAATCCAGCTTTGACCTAATAATTAACATTGTGTCTGCAACAACCCATGAATGAGATTACCAACCAATCAGTCCTGTCAATGATCTGTATACTCTTAAGCCATATTTTGAACTGTCAATGTTCAATCAATTTTCTAAGTACTAGCACTAAGAGACTGGGTTGCAGAAAGCATATTAGGTTATCGAGTCAAGATAGTTTTTCATAGGATCCTATAAGTTCCTGCCTTTCAATATCTTTCACGCATCCAATTAACTCGTGGAGAGACCTTTCTAGGGATTCATATCAAAGGAGCCTTTTCCTTCTCCACACCTTAGTGCTGCAGTATGGCTCAAACCAAGGCCATGGACCAAGGGTGTCAAATGAATGGGTTGTTTGTAAGCCAGCTCATGTTCAGCTTAAGATCAGTTTGACTGGTTGGCATGCATGCTGAGCATGAGCTTGATTTTCGAGCTCAAATAATAAATGAGCTAAGCTTGAGCTAGATCTGGTTTGCTAGATTTCAGTTTGATATAACTCCTATTTCATTTTAATATAAAATTATTTAAATATAGTGTATATTCTCAATAAATAATACGTATTCTGTTTATAATATTCTTAATCCAATGGATAGGTCATTTATTTTGTAATCAGCTGTTGGAGTAAGATCTAGTGTTTCATCTTTATATAAGAATCTTAATACTTGAGAAGGAAGCCTTTGGCTTCTCTTCCCATTCTTTTGCTGCATCTGTCCCTAATCCTCCTTGTTTCTGTCACCATATACTGGCACCTCCTCCTACCTCTAACTCTGCCTCCCTTGTCCTTTTGAGGCCTCCCTTAATGCTTCTCCGTTCTATCCTTTCTTTGTTGCCATCCTCTTGCCACAGCCATGGTCTCCATGGCTAGCTAGGGTTTGAGGCACATTGCAAAGTGACAGTCTTGCCCCATGACCTCCAACTTTATTAGTTTGACCCCATTGCCTCTAGCACCCTCCCTTTTCGGACAACCCTGTTCTCAGTTGCGCCACCTCCATCACTACCTCCACCATCATCTTCAGCATTATTGACAATATCTTGCTGATTCTCTCCTCCCTCGGATTTCACCATCTCTACTATGCTGCTGTCTTCCTTATCGTGAGATTCAAACCAATTGTCCCTCTCTCCTGCCCCTAATTCGACCATGAGCTTGAGAAGCTGAGAGGACTAGGGTTCGGCTTAACCATATTTGAGCCAAGCTTGAGCTATGCTTTCTAGGATAGAATTGAGCTCGAGCTCATCCTTTTTCATTGCAAGCTGAGCTAGAGTATATCATAGTTTGCTCATATTTGGCTTGTTTACACCCCTACATGCATCACAAAAGAGATCTTACTATGAGTTGTCACGATCCAAACCTAAAAACTTAAACCAGTATGATGCAAGAAAATTGTAGGGAACCAAGTATTCTATACCTTACAAAAATGATGACATTTGACTCTTAATGGAAATCCTTGGGATGAGGCAATAGGTTGGCAAACATAATGAAAAAGTAGCCTTATATCTGCAGATTTTCAATCTTAATGTAATAAGAAAAGCAATCACAATAGCCTGAAACTAAAATATGATGTATATTATGCTCAAAAATTAAAACTAATCAAGATACTAAGATGATGCATAAGAGATATAATGTCTTTGAATTTGCTGAAATTGAACACCTGATAGTAAATTTGAACAAATAAAACATAACAGCTTGTCATCAAAAATCACTAGAGAACAGTTAAGGGTTTTACACAATGGGTTTGCATTTGCGCATGAGAATCAAAAAATCACAAGAGAACAGTTGAGGGTTTTACATAATGTGTTTGCATTTGCGCAGGGTGCTTCAGCTGTAGCTGCTATTTGGAACTGATCAGACCTTGCTCCTTGTTGTTAGATATTGAACAATTGCTAATGAGTTCAGACGTCTTATAGGAGAGCATATGCCTAGCTGGGTTTAAATGGTTTCAGTGACAAATTTTATAGGACTTCCATCAATTGATCTCCATTACATAGTCTTTTTAAATTGTTACATGTCAGTACCATAGGAGATTAGTAAATTTGAAGTCCCTGCCAGATGCATCTTGACTTAGTGAGCTGTTTATATCTTGTTGCAGATTATATGAATGATTTTTCAGCTAGAATTTATTGAAAAACTGCCTTGAATATTGAGGGCTGCAAGTTTGCATCATATGTATGCTGCTAGTAGTACTAAGATTTCAGGGAGGGAGACATGCTGATGTCCAAATGTACCTAGAAAAGTTTCCAAGAGGAGCCTCATGGACGCTGTGTGCTAGAATGATAGATTCCTATAATGTTTAATGCAGGATTAGTGAGATTACTTACTAGTTGAATCTCCCCGAAGAAATAGGTATCAGCCTGATTTTTAGTGTAGAGGCTTGGAATCTTATCAGGATCCTACAAACATAGATTCTTAGCCTTCCTCTGCTTGATTTCCTGCCACTTTTAGTGTTACATTTTCATCATCCTGTTAGAGCATAGCACTTGCAATCAAAGTTAATGAGATAGAGGAGTCATTATATAATAGCCATCCAATTTCTGACCAGTCAACACTAATGAAAATGCCATAAGCTTGGTATTTGTCTCCTACTTCCATGAGCCTAGGTCCCCCTCAAAATCAGTGGACACCAAACTTATGGCAATACCATATGTTTGCTAGTTGTTTCCTACTTTGTTGAGCTTAGATCCTCTTCAGGATCAATCAACGTTTAAGCTTATGGAAATCACTTATTTCTTTCCCACTTTGTAGTCTGCTAGGATTCCATAAGGTAGTGTTTGATAGAAAAATAGCTATCCTTGGATAAGTGTACATGATAGAGTTTATCCATGAGATAGCTGAGGGAATAATCAGCTTTTTTTAATAACAGTTTTGCTCTCAAGGGATAGCTGAAGGAATAACTAGCTATTCCCCCAGTCCCTAGGGAAAAAGTTCAGGGGATAACCCATGGTTAAACATGGGTTATCCTTTCTGGTTACTTTATTTCTAGTTATTTTTCGTAGTTATGGCTTTTGGGAATAAGGGGGGATATCCTGGATATCCCCTCTTGTTTCCTATTTCAAACACAGCCTAACTCTCTAGGTTTGGAATTTGCATAGTCAGCTGGAATAAGGCAATGAACTTCGTTTCTTTAGGAGAGGCATTCAAGATATAAAATCTTATGATAATGGATTCTGTAATGAGTCCACATGTTACAAGACTGGTATTTCTTAGACCACAGGTAGAAAGAGAGTTGCAACTATAGGGAGCACCAATTGACTTAAGCGGCAAAGCATCTAATACCTGAAACAGAAAGAAAAGAAAAACTGGAAAAAGACATGGGGCCTACCAGCCATTACAAGGTTTCGAGACCAATTTGCTGTTGGTGGAGGGAGAACCAGTCATAACGTAATTAACCTCCCATATTCTACTTCCCTATATTGCATTCTCCACATTGTATTTTTCTCCAATCCATCATATTAATAGTTGGTTTTACTACCTGAATGGTAGGATTTAACCTAGAAAATGGGTGATGACCAGAAAAAGAAAACATGACGAAAAAGAAACTATCAGAGGAAAAAAGAGAAGCTGAGAGAGGGGAGGAGTAGGAGGAGGAAGAGGAGAAGGAAAAAGAATGAAAGAAGGTGATGTTTCTTTTCCATTCCCTATTGTTCCTCTTGCTTGCACCTCCTCCACATCCCATGCCCATCCTGCACATCTTGCTTACACCTCTTCCACATCCCATGCCAACCCTGCAACCAAATCATGTTCCCACTTTCTTACCATGCCAGATGTATTGCATTTACCTTTTCCATTGCTCTGCCCAAATCTAGAGAATGTTATCTGAAAGAAAAAAGCAAGGAAAAGAGAAGGAGCTAGAAGAGAAGTTGGAGAATGTGCCTGCTGTTGTATTTCCTAAATCATTTACTCTGCTTTTTTTTTTTCCCCCTGCTGTAAACCTATCCCCTTATAATTCTCTACCTAGATCTGACAACAGCTGGATATGAATCGTTTTCAGTTCTTTTTTTTTTTTCCCCCTTGGATCAAGGTTTAAGTTCCAATTATCCCATCTTGTTCATGTGAGATAATGGGATTGGGATAGGGGTGGGACTTTGAAGCCTAACCATGCTCAGAAATAAAAAGAAAGAGAAAAGAAAGGAAGGAAAAATGAACAAAAAGAAAACAAAGAAAGAAAGGGAGAAAAAAAAAGAAAGAAAAAAAAAGGAAAGAAGAAAGAAGGAAAATAAAGAAGAAATAGAAGAAGGAATAAAGAAAATAATTAAAGGAAAGAAAGAAAAGAAATAAAGGAAAATTGAATGAGAGAAAGATGAGGGTATTAGGATGCTCTAGCAGGATGGCCATTGAAACATGGTATAGTGGAGTATCCTATGCCATGGAGAAATTGAGGCACCCCCAACCTACAAGATTTAAAACCTTGCCTTCCATTATCTGTCTACACTCTCTTTGTTTTTTAATGATTTTTTTCTGCCATATGCCCTCTTTTTTTACTGGTTTCCCATCTAAAACCCTCCTGCTTTGAGAGTTCTTCTGTCTAGATATTTAGAGATAATACACTTTTGCCTATTCAGCCCTTAAATAACTGAAAGTATGGAAAAACTTATACACCATTTATACAGTTTACATCCAACAGTCTTATTCTTTTTAAACCTGATTTTGTCTTTGTATATCTGTTGTTTGATCAAATGTTCAGGTGAACTTTAAGCCCTTTGCTTCTAGAGTAAAACAAAAATGTTCAAGAAGATTTGATGGAAGGTGAGAGCCTCAAGCATATGATTTAGCAATCAAGCTTGAGCATTAATCTTGGTGTGCACGTATGGGTTGAATTGTAGCCTCCACCCTTAAAGTTGGCTTGATTCTAATTTCTAAACGTGTAATATAAAGGCGTACAGCATTTAGTATGGTCCTTATAAAAATGTGATCTCACCTTAAGATTGGATCAATAAAAAATGGCGATAACTTTTAGCTTTGAGCTGGCTTGATAAGCAATGTCAAAGAGATAAAACATTTGGCCTTTGGTTACTTCTGAAAAATGGATTTTGATTTTGATTTTGAGTCTATTCAGTTAAAACAAAAGAAGCTGTCACCCATGAAGTTGGTTCAAATCCAGTGGAACTAGATGCTGGAGCTCTGCCCTGGATGTATGACCCTTCTCTAGGACCTATGTTTCCATTCAACTTCAAAGTCAAGATGGCATAACAAAATACATCCATGATCTACATGATCTTGGCCTCACCTTATATTTGGCATGACATGAAATAAGAACCACAACTCTTCACCTTCAAATGAGATTTCATATGAACTCATAGTATGAAGTGGAGTTTTTTTTTATTTTCTTAATTATCAAGAGTTCTTTACAATATGGAATCTTTTATATTTTTTATTTTCAAAAAAAAATCAACGGCTGTAAACTAGCTGTAGTGGGAGAGCTCTCAAATCTCACTCGTACAAGAAAATGTTGCTTAAATCTGAAATAAGGATAATTTCTATAAGGGATCACCCTGAAGCATGAATATTCATTCCCCGACTAGCCGATGGCCTGAAAAGTGTTCTTTAAAGTTGCAAGGCAATGATCAACATGTAGAACTGATTTGTGCTAAAACTTTGCCAGTTCCCTAATATCATTGGACATGGACCTGAGCCAAGTATCTGATCCATCAAACGTATGATGTAGCTGTTGTCTTTGCTCACTAATATCACAAGTCTTATCTTACAGATCATTGGCTGTTCAAGTCCACAGTATTGGCAATAATTTTTAAATCTTAATCAGCCTGTCCTTTTCCATTAATATAGGTATGAGAAAAATATGATATATCAAGGTTTTGGGACTCTTCTTGGCACTCCAAACCAAATGCCAATCTCCCGTAATTGGTGGCAGAATCCTGGCTTTGTTGACTATCAGGCAGGGAAGGGCCTGTGGTAATGCATGAAAAACTGGGTTGCTGGATATCTTAATTCATATTCACTAAAATTACCACCTTTGTAACCTTAACTCATTATTCACTATAGGTACTACCAGTTATTAACTATGAACGTGATCGACTTTACTAATAATATTCCACCTCTGCAGGCAGTTCAGTCGTAGGCAATCAACATCATACTATACACTATCTAAACTTTTTTACAATGTGGAAATACAAACTATAATCTACTTCAAATTTAGACTTTATCATTTCTTTTTATGTTTTGCTGATATCTTATAATGTATGTCAGGGGCTGGAATTGATCTCTCATCTTTGATCATTGTTGAGGGCAAGGTTTGCTGGGATCTATATATCGATGGGCTTGTTATCAGTTCAGATGGAAATCTACTTGATGCATTAGCTGCTGCTATCAAGGTAATTGCAATTTATCATGCTATTGAAAAACTTAGCCTCCATCTTGTAAATTGCTATGGAAAGGTAATATTTCCTTTTCTGTTATATTACCCATAACAAAATTAACCATTTTTTAGACAACATAAAAGATATATTAGGGCGCATGCATTGGCATAGCCATCAGTTCAAAGAGTGATTAGCTGAATGGTATACTCATTGATATGGGTAAGGCAATTTCATTAGGTTATCATATATTTAGTAGGTTATAGGGCAGAGATGCATCTAAAAGAATAACACAATATGAAAACATTAGGTGATGCTACTTCTTGCTATGTTATTCATCAGAGCTAAGTAGCATGGTAGATGGCATTCAGATCTGAGGCTATGGCCATAAAATTTTTTTAAAATTTTTTCCCTTTTTTTCATCTCAGTGGATTTTTTGGGGTGAGAATTTCTTCATCACAGTAGCTCTTTGACATTGCACATTTGACACAGGTGCCATGAAATATTCAACATGCTAGCCTCTGACTGCTATAGGGCATTGATTTGTGCAAACAAATTATCTTTTATTTATCTCTGAATATGTATAATGTCTATAGCTGGAAGGTTCATTGTAAAGGGTCTTTGCTTTACTGTAGCAAGATGGTGAAGACCAAGGAAATGGGAAGCAAAAGCTAGATAATGGAGCAGGAAAAAGGCAATGTAATCTATCTCTATACACATGCGGAACTATTAATGATACCTATCAGAGTCCATCAATCGCAATAATTCTTTTGAAAGGTCCTTCCATCTCCTTCCCCTCTCTTCCTGACCGTAACCCTAACCGTAACCCTAACCCTAACCCTAACCCTAACCCTAACCCTAACCCTAACCCTCTCTCTCTCTCTCTAATCCCTCATGGCATAGCATGTGCCATCAAACTATCCCCACAATGAGTCTGCCTTACCATAATATGCGAAATTCCTTGCTAACAACCAACCTTCCTTGTATAAATCAAATGGATTAAGAGATTAGGTTCACAAAATTACATTGTTACTTCGTGCTATAACGATCTGTTCTTTTGCTTCGCACACCCTGTTATAGAAGTAATTTTATTGGCAGTCCCATAGCTAAAGCTGTTTGCTGTTAATGAGTTTGGGTAACAAAGATCCAATCTGTAATATAGAAGATCTTAAGGAACACTTTAAATCTAACCAGTGATTATGAGGAATTGTCTATAGACTTTTAGGTTATTCTTTGTAATTGTCTATAAACTGTTAAGTTATTCTTTGTAAAGTTAATGCATAGACAATTATTCCTAAATTATACTCTACTGGCAGGTGGCCTTGAGTAATACAGGCATCCCAAAGGTGCATGTTGATCTTGGAGCTGCACCAGATGACCAACCAGAGGTTGATGTTAGTGATGAAGAGTTCTTGCAGTTTGACACTTCTGGAGTTCCTGTTGTGGTCACCTTAACCAAGGTAAGAGTTCATTTTCAAGGGCAGTTTGGACAAATGAAGTAGCCATCATCAACTAGCTTGTGATTGATAGAAGCTCCATCCATTGAGAATCAATCTGGGGAAGGAATCTTAAAGGAATTTGGGCTGGCACATTGGAATCCCAAGTCCTGATTTTTGAGGATAAATCTCTGTCCCCAATGTTATTTACAATATCCTGGAAAATTTGGACTACGGATCCAATGGCTGCCGCAATTTCCTCTCCTCTGCCTCTTTAGGAGAAAATTTACATTGATCACAGGCTGTCGGTTGATAACAGCTTTTACCATCCAAAAAAGGTCTCATTGTAGAAATGTATTTATGAGAAATACTCCAGCAATACGTTCACTGCAGTTGCATTCTGGGCATAGGATGAAATGAAAGAGTATTCAAGGTATTATGAGAAGATGGTGAATTTACACGTGCAAACAATTTGTTCCCACTGTACAATGCACTTTCTTTGGGTCCTACCTCTCCAGGCGATCCTTTCTTTCAGGAGTATTTTGGTAGACCGCTTTTATGCAATTGGAATGTTTTTCTTCTAAAATTTATTTTGCATAAACATGCAATGATACATTCTAGACCTACAGCTTTGGTCCTTTTGTTTCAAACTTTGTGAGTCAGAGGTGAGAGAACTTTTCCATGTTGGAGTCTACAGGCACCTTGGAATGTTTCATGGAGCAAAGATAGAGTCGGCAAATCATCTAATAGGCACTGGATTGAACTTTTGACTATCACAAGAAAACCAAGTTTTAGTTGAAACCTTTGATTGGCATAAATTAGTCTGGGTCCTTTTTGTTCCTTCTTTTTTTAATGAGTTTGCCTCATCACTGTTCTATTTTGAATCAACATTGCTCTCAGATTGGCAGGCACTACATTGTGGATGCGACCTCAGAAGAGGAGTCTCAGATGAGTTCTGCTGTGTCAGTCTCTGTGAACAGGCATGGGCACATATGTGGGTTGACCAAGCGTGGGGGTGCAGGCTTGGATCCAAGTGTTATTCTTGACATGATCTCCGTGGCAAAACATGTAAGCCAGCACCTGATATCTGTGTTGGATTCAGAGATTGCTGCTGCAGAAGCAAATGCTGAAGAGTCATAACATTTTGACTTTGGATAGTTCAAGTAATTGTTTTCAACTTATTATTCATGTAAAATTTACTAAGAAATCTTTTAGAATATACAAATGCTTGTGCTGGATGCATTTTTAAAGTCCTTAAATATTTTTATATCATGTTTCAAATTCAGCTACCAGAAGGAGCAAGTCCACAATAGCGAGTCGATGGAGTATGGTATCTTCTGCAATCCTAAGGTTGATATTTCAGTGGGGAAATAATAACTCTGGATATCAGTTAACACTTATTGGGGGTAGATGTTTGAAGAGTTTACAAGGCAGCCATTAACCAAGTAACATGATCTCAAATGGATATAATCAAAGCAGATAGAAGAAAGATAAAGTTAAAAATGTAGTTGTCTTTTGCAACCGAGCAGACATGGGTTTTAACAAATTTTTGTTGTCGATATTGGTTAAATTATAGTCTTGGTTTTCAAACTTTTACCCAAAATATATTATGGCCCTTAAACTTTCAGTTATTATGGTTTAACGTCTTATATTTTAAAAATATTATATTTATCATGTAGCCGATCTGGAAAAAAGGCTTAGATGAGTTAAATTGAGTTGAGTTGTTGAGGACTCTATTATGACTGTTCAAGGCCGAAGTTTCTTAAGATTAGACGTGATTGAGCATATGATGTGTTACTGAATAGGATACATGGATTGCTAAAACTAAATTCAAATTAAAAGATGAGCAAAGTTGTGTATCGATTTTTCACTATTTGTGGTGGAGCTATGAGGTATATGCCCATGGATCTTGAGGATGATGATGGTTTAGAAATAATGTGGAATGCATATATCTTGCAATCATATATATTTATGATGTTACATTTTTACAGTATACTCATGATAGCATACCCTTGAATATGCTAGTATTAAAATCCTTCACTTACCATTCCTCGCATCTGCATATATTCATGGATATGCCAGAGCCTTTAGCCCATCCTTCATTGTCTAGGCTGGGGACTTCCACTTATCATTCACCGAATTCTAGTTATACATACCTGCATGATAAAATTTAGGTTAAGACAAGAGGTGGTGGTCTAAATTTGAATGCAGTAGATGGTGCCTCTTCTAGTATTGTAATTAGCATCAACTCTTCAAATTTAGGTTAAGACAACAGATGGCGGTCTAAATTTGAATGCAGTAGGTGGTGCCTCTTCTAGTTTTGCAATTAGCATCAACTCATTTGAAGAGCTTGTGTATTGAAGGACTAATTAAGACCCTTCAATAGGAAATTTTTGTGGTGCATCTAATAATAGAGAAGAGGATTTGGAACCACTAGATGCTACGGAGTAATCTGATATAGTCATGCCTCTTAGTGAGCTGCAGGTATTTGTGCTTCTTTGCAACTATTTTTCGGTATTGAATTATTTTTCAGTATTGAATTGGGATGTACTTAATGAGCAATTTGATACAATCATGCCTTTTAGTAAGCTCCAAGTATTTGTACCTCTTTGCAGCCATTTTTCAATATTGAATTATTTTTTAGTATTGAATTAGGATGCACTCAATGCTTTATAGGAGTCACCAATTTTGAGACCCACGGGTCAGAATGAGTTCGATGAGCTGTATGAAGAGTTGTTATTTGCCTTAAGGATGATATGCAAAGTGCTGTGAAGCAATGGTCTCTATTGAGACATCAAGAAGTTTTAATGGAGGCATATAAACATTTTGGATAGTGAAATGTAGGCATCATGCAGATAGATATTTATGGAGATTGTGTGCATGCAAGAAAAAGAGCCGAGTTATGGGACATCATTCATGCATTACAAGGGTCTTCATTCTTGTGTTTTTCTCCAAATGTCCCAAGATCATTATCAGTTGGACTCAATGTAATAGCTAGTACTATCATGGTCCTTGTACACATTGATCCATCCATCTCGGTTACTGTTATTGTGGAGATATGGGGTTGATACACCTGATGAAGGCCTGGGATGCTAAGCTGAACGCAATTATGAAGATATTTGATGATTGGATAACTTTTATAGATTGTTACCTAAATGTATGCTTGCTATGCAATCATGCAACCCTAACTCGTAGATTATGTGGAAGATATATGAGATAAGTACTACTTTTAATGATTAGTCATGTGAGGTCTTTCAGTATGTTTTTTGGTCTTTCAAGTCATGGATAGATGGATTTAAGTGCTACGGGCCTGTAATTCAAATAGATAATACTTTTTTGAGAAATATTAAGGGATAGGAAAACACTTTGTACACCGGCCCCGGTGCAGCAACGCTGACGTGGGCTGCATCGCGTCTTCCTATTGGTCCACGTGGATCCGACGTGGATGACCTGACAGACGGTATGGCTGGCTGGGCTTTGACGTTACATTCTGAACGTGACGGACATTTAATGCTGTTCGCTTTTTTTTAAAATTTTCGTGCGGACGAAAATGCCCTTTCGCTCCATTTTTACGTTTTCTGTCATCTGTGCAAGAAGAACTCTGTTTCTTCCAGCTTAGAGGCTGAAGTATTTTCAGCTACTGGACTGGAAAACCTTGATACTGGAGTCAGGAGTCTGTGTAAAAAAACTTCTGGAGGAAATGTCAGCCGCAGCACAAAGTAAAAACTCTTTCTTCCCACTTCTTTATTATATCAACAGTTTTTTTCTGGTTAGAGTTAGTTAGTTTTTTTCTTACAGACTTGGCCGAATTCAGAGAGAGAAGTGAACGTCGACGTGAGGTGTTGGCAGGGAAAAACTCATTGGATCAACTTTTATATTTGAAGACTCCAGTAGACTCCTGTCGACCGGACTTTCAGACGAGAGCGTAGGTTCGTGCTCAACTGGATTTCATCTCTGCAAGTTCTAACGAGACGACACTCGTGCTTTAAAGATCCTGAACAAATTCGGACGAAAGGTCGCCCGAGAGAGAACAGATTAAAGAGTGCAGTCGAGAAGAAGGCAAAAAGATCAAGGAAAAATCAGGCCAAGGAAAAAGCTGCTTCAAGTAGCAGGCAGACTTGTTTGCAGTCTATTAATACTGAAGAGGACCTAGAGATAAATGTTTCGCCGTCAGAAACTTTAATGGATGAATTTGATGCTTATGTATTGAGTCAACTTACACAAGATCATATATAAAACACGAGTGTCGTAACTTTTGAATTATGGTTGCTTGGTCGTAAATGAATTGTTCGCGAACGACTCCGAGGAAATTAGCGCGACGACACCCTTGCTCATGGCAAACGACACCCTAGTCTTGCTCGGCGACACCCGAATGATGGAAACATACGAGACATCCTAGTTCTGGCAAACGACACCCACGCCTTGCGCGGCGACACCCGAAGGACGGAAACATACGAGACATCCTAGTTCTGGAAAACGACACCCAAGCCTTGCGCGGCGACACCCGAATGATGGAAACATACGAGACATCCTAGTTCTGGCAAACGACACCCAAGCCTTGTGCGGCGACACCCAAAGGACGGAAACATACGAGACATCGTAGTTCTGGCAAACGACACCCAAGCCTTGCGCGGCGACACCTGAAGGACGGAAACATACGAGACATCCTAGTTCTGGCAAACGACACCCAAGACTTGCGCGGCAACACCCGAAGGACGGAAACATACGAGACATCCTAGTTCTGGCAAACGACACCCAAGACTTGCGCGGCGACACCCGAAGGACGGAAACATACGAGACATCCTATTTCTGGCTAACGACACCCAAGCCTTGCGCGGCGACACCCGAATGATGGAAACATACGAGACATCCTAGTTCTGGCAAACGACACCCAAGCCTTAAGCGACGACACCCGAAGGACGGAAACATACGAGACATCCTAGTTCTGGCAAACGACACCCAAGCCTTAAGCGGCGACACCCAAAGGACGGAAACATACGAGACATCCTAGTTCTGGAAAACGACACCCAAGCCTTGCGCGGCGACACCCGAAGGACGGAAACATACGAGACATCCTAGTTCTAACGAGACGACACCCGTGCTTTAAAGAGACCACGGAGATAATCCCAGCGACACCCTAGTTCGAATTCGGCAGAAAATCATTCGCGATACCCCAGTTGAAATCCCACGACACCCTAGCTCTAGGGCGACGACACCCATCTTATGAATGTCCACATAGAGAGAACCCGGCGACACCCCAATTGAATTCGGCAGAAAATTATTCGCGACACCCCAGTTGAGATCTCACGACACCCTAGCTCTAGGACGACGACACCCGTCTTATGAATGTTCACATAGAGAGAACCCGGCGACACCCCAATTGAATTCGGCAGAAAATTATTCGCGACACCCCAGCTGAGATCTCACGACACCCTAGCTCTAACGAGACGACACCCGTGCTTTAAAGAGACCACGGAGATAATCCCAGCGACACCCTAGTTCGAATTCGGCAGAAAATCATTCGCGACACCCTAGCTCTAGGGCGACGACACCCGTCTTATGAATGTCCATATAGAGAGAACCCGACGACACCCCAATTGAATTCGACAGAAAATTATTCGTGACACCCCAGTTGAGATCTCACGACACCCTAGCTCTAGGACGACGACACCCGTCTTATGAATGTCCACATAGAGAGAACCCGGCGACACCCCAATTGAATTCGGCAGAAAATTATTCGCGACACCCCAGCTGAGATCTCACGACACCCTAGCTCTAGGGCGACGACACCCGTCTTATGAATGTCCACATAGAGAGAACCCGGCGACACCCCAATTGAATTCGGCAGAAAATTATTCGTGACACCCCAGTTGAGATCTCACGACACCCTAGCTCTAGGACGACGACACCCGTCTTATGAATGTCCACATAGAGAGAACCCGGCGACACCCCAATTGAATTCGGCAGAAAATTATTCGCGACACCCCAGCTGAGATCTCACGACACCCTAGCTCTAGGGCGATGACACCCATCTTATGAATGTCCACATAGAGAGAACCCGGCGACACCCCAATTGAATTCGGCAGAAATTATTCGCGACACCCCAGCTGAGATCTCACGACACCCTAGCTCTAGGGCGACGACACCCATCTTATGAATGTCCACATAGAGAGAACCCGGCGACACCCCAATTGAATTCGGCAGAAAATTATTCGCGACACCCCAGTTGAGATCTCACGACACCCTAGCTCTAACGAGACGACACCCGTGCTTTAAAGAGACCACGGAGATAATCCCAGCGACACCCTAGTTCGAATTCGGCAGAAAATCATTCACGACACCCCAGTTGAAATCCCACGACACCCTAGCTCTAGGGCGACGACACCCGTCTTATGAATGTCCACATAGAGAGAACCTGGCGACACCCCAATTGAATTCGGCAGAAAATTATTCGTGACACCCCAGTTGAGATCTCACGACACCCTAGCTCTAGGACGACGACACCCGTCTTATGAATGTCCACATAGAGAGAACCCGGCGACACCCCAATTGAATTCGGCAGAAAATTATTCGCGACACCCCAGCTGAGATCTCACGACACCCTAGCTCTAGGGCGACGACACCCGTCTTATGAATGTCCACATAGAGAGAACCCGACGACACCCCAATTGAATTCGGCAGAAAATTATTCGTGACACCCCAGTTGAGATCTCACGACACCCTAGCTCTAGGACGACGACACCCGTCTTATGAATGTCCACATAGAGAGAACCCGGCGACACCCCAATTGAATTCGGCAGAAAATTATTCGCGACACCCCAGCTGAGATCTCACGACACCCTAGCTCTAGGGCGACGACACCCGTCTTATGAATGTCCATATAGAGAGAACCCGACGACACCCCAATTGAATTCGGCAGAAAATTATTCGCGACACCCCAGCTGAGATCTCACGACACCCTAGCTCTAGGGCGACGACACCCGTCTTATGAATGTCCACATAGAGAGAACCCGGCGACACCCCAATTGAATTCGGCAGAAAATTATTCGCGACACCCCAGTTGAGATCTCACGACACCCTAGCTCTAACGAGACGACACCCGTGCTTTAAAGAGACCACGGAGATAATCCCAGCGATACCCTAGTTCGAATTCGGCAGAAAATCATTCGCGACACCCCAGTTGAAATCCCACGACACCCTAGCTCTATGGCGACGACACCCGTCTTATGAATGTCCACATAGAGAGAACCCGACGACACCCTAATTGAATTCGGCAGAAAATCATTCGCGACACCCCAGTTGAGATCTCACGACACCCTAGCTCTAACGAGACGACACCCATGCTTGAACAAGGCGGGAATTTGACGTCAGCGTAGTACTCATTCGACGACACCCTAGTAACTGAGCCATGGCATATTTCCGAGAAAAGTTTGTAAACGTGGGCGGTTCCTATGGGTTCGCGGGTCTCATTGATGTGATCGTGGCGATCCGGGTGTCCTTTCGTATTTCTCTTAGGTCGGCAAAAACCCTAGAAAAACCCCTCAATCGTCTGTTGCTCGAGAAGCCATCCTTTTGCTCAAGAAGCCATCCTTCTTCTCTTGCTCGAGAAGCCACTGGTCTCTTGTTCCATAGTTCATTCTTCCGAATTCTTCATTCATGGAGATGAGCGCTTTCGTTTGTGCACGAAGACCGCGAACAAAGAAGAAGCAGACAGAGAAAATGGCGGAACAATGCAAGGACCAGGTTCTTCGTTCGACTGAGGATGCGGCTCCTTCAGGTATGTTTATCACTATATTAAATATTACGATATTCTATCTTAAAATTTAATGACATGTATGTCTTCTGTCTTACCCCCTGTTTTCGTTGACAATAAAATTGTTCCAGTCCCCCCAGTGAAGGCTTCCCAGCTGTTTAAGAATAGCTGCAGGCCGGCAGTATATGTTCAGAAGGTTTGGAGGATGGGGTTCTCTAGACGCCATACAAGACTGATTCGAAGGACCCCATTTGGTGCCTTCGTCGACATGCAGACTTTCACAGTCGACGGGCGACTCCTAGCAGACATCATAAGATGTCACAATGGTGGCGACGAGTTCATGTTTTGCGGAAAGCCAGTTATATTCAGTGCCGAAGAAGTCGCACTCATTTTGGGTCTTCCATGTCATGGGAAGAAGATCGACATGTCCAGCCAAATGTTCAACGGAAGATTGTTCAGACGGTTTGGCCAGGGTTTAGATCTTCGCCAATCAGGTTTGGAGAAGTTGATATTTCAACTCCGACCATCTAAAGTACAGGAGGATGTCGAGGACACCGTCCGACTTTGGATCGCATACATGTTGGCCATGTTTTTGGCTCCAAAGTCTAATCAGAGATGTCCACGGTATCTCATCCAGCACTTGGATGACTTAAGTCAACTGAGTAGCATCGACTGGGCTTCGGCACTGAAGGAATTGATTGTTCTGGCTCTCCCAGAAATAGCTGCTTGCTTGCGTTCTGAGGAGCCGGTGCACTCAAAGAATGCAAAAAAGATTAGGAGGCAGCCTACCTTGTTCGGATGCTCGGCAGCACTGGTGGTAAGATTTATTGAGACAAATTATTAGTGTTGAGACAAAATTTTTTCGTAATATTACTTTATTTAATATCCAAAAAAATATAATGTTCAGGCGTGGTTCCTCGAGCATACATCAATGCGAGAGCCAGCATACCCTGATAAACGGCCCCGGCTGTTGAAGTGGTATGACCACCAAACGAAGAACCAATCGGTTCGGGTTGCCGACTTGCAGCCTCAGGACTTGGTAATCTACTCCATTGCTCCATTGATGTGACCATTTTTTTCAACTTAATATGTCAATATGTTCAGTTAATATTAATTTGTTATCATCTTGTGTTGCAGATGGAGGGAGCTATTGAACCATTGCCAGAAGAGCGATGGCTTCTCCCTCAGCAGTTAAAACCGTCCCCCCCTCAACAAACAGATACCTGCGCCCCTCAACCAATGGATAGCTGCGCAGGATGCGCCGAGTTGAGGAATGAATTGCAGTGTGTTAAGGATCAACTCGAAGATGTCAGGCACAGGCTGTCCATTGCTGAGAGCCTCCTCAATTCACTTGTCAGAAAGGAAAGTTATGCAATAACCGAGGAGGACAAGGGGGACGAGAAAACAGAGAAGGTGCATTCCTTGAAGTTGGTCCTCCGCGAGCCTGATAACGTAAATATTGAGGAGAAGAAGATGGAGGAGGACCATTCATCCGAGTTTCCAATTGAGACAGGGAATGCAAAATCAGGGGAGAACATATTGGAGGGGGATTCATTTGCTGATAAAACAGAGCAGGGAAATAAAAATAAAGGAGAGTCCATATCCGATAATAAACTTGGCACCCCTGCGCCAAAGGATGACAATAAGGACTTAGAAATAATTGGAGTGCCGTCGCTTGTTAGGAGGATTAAAAAACATCCGAGGAAGCGTAAGGCTTCCACGGCTGTCGGCGAATGTTATGAGACAACCCGACCTAAAAAGTCAGTGAAGACAGTGGGCATTTCAAAGCCCAACACAACGGTCGAAGATGACCAAATAATTATTCAAAATTTTTTGAGCGAGCGACAACAACCCGACGAGATCGTCTACACAAATATGTTTAATGGAGTTGCAAGCAGAAAAAATCTTCAGGATCTCATTAACAACGAGATGACAATAGATGATGTAAGTATATGAAGGAACATGTTCAAGTTGTTGATTTTAGAATTATATTAATCGTTTTACTTTTTATTGGCAGATAATCGATTGCGGGCAGGAGTTTCTGATGCAAAACTGGGCAGAGCATCCTGACCGATATCATAAGTGCATAATTGCATCAGTTTTCGTACCTGCTCAATGTCTGACTTCCTCATCACCTGCTCATGAACTTGCTGGATCATCTGGGCTGCGATATTTGATAATGTATCGGACGAAGATAAGGCCCAGTTCCGGTTTCTTTTTACCATTGTAAACTCTGATAACTCGCACTGGCATTTGGTTGCTGTCGACATGGAAAGGAAGGTGTTCATGCACCTGAATTCAATGAAACGCAACCCGAAGTACAAGGCCAATGCAAGGAAATGGCATACAATTCTAGGCCACATATTCCATATCTACTGCGATAAGAAGGAAGTGATGGAGTGGCCGATGGAAGATATTTCGGATTGCCCAAGCCAACCGAGCGGATCGCTGGATTGCGGCCTGTACTGTCTGAGATACATGGAATGTCTTGCTTGACGAGACAATCCTGATATGAAGCTGGATTTCATGGATGAGAAAGTCAGAGATTACCGGCGACACTTAGCTGCAATGAGAGAGGGCATGAATAAAAAGATTAGCGACATTGTCGAAACATGTTCTTAATTTTTGTATAAAAAGTATTCGTCTTTGAATGAAAATTGTATGTAATTTATTCATATTAACACTGATTAATATTTAATGCAAATGTTAAAAATTTTATCATTGCAAGCAGGAGTGTCCTCGTTGTATTCATATGTTTGCCTTCGTATATTTCCGCCTTTCTGGTGTAGTTTGACAAGAACTAGGTGTCGTTTTGA
>UESW01003841.1:908033-969281 GCA_900491605.1 Calamus simplicifolius | reverse complement strand
CCCTAGTCTGAAGTTTGATTTCAGGCATAAAAAGTAGAGTCATGGTGGCTGAATTTTATTGGCGAGGAGAGGATTCGAAGAAATGCACCATAATAATGCCATTAATGCTAAACCGTCGTGGCCCCATCCTAGCCCGTTAGACAAAAGGAGCCTCTTCGGAACTCAATCAAGGGCGATTGGCGGAATGACACATGGCAGACCAGAGATCATGACACTTGAACTGAAGGCTTGCGGCTCTTAAGGTTCCCTGTTGATGACACTTTGTCTTCTCGTGTAGCGGCTTTAAAAGAGAAAGATTGGTATCTTCTATAGTCACATCTTTTCAAGCCTTTGGCGCCACTCTTCCTTCTAAGATTAAGTATTCTTAGTTGAAGAAGTCCATGGCTAGCTCTGTTCCCATCCGTTCTGAGGATATGGAGCACCCATCTTGTATAGCTTTGACCATGACCTCCATGGATCTGGAGAGGATCCATCATGAGTATTGGATCCCCAGCAATTACAAACTGTGAGTGCCGGGTCCTGAGCAGAGGATGACGGATGAGCTGGAGTTCGAGACTTTCTTCTATGAGGAATGCTTCAAGGTTAAAATCTCCCTCCCTCTTCATCCGATTATCGAGGGGGTGATGAGGTTCTATGGCATCTGTCCCTCGATGGTGGCTCCGAATAGCTAGCTGCATATTGTGGGGTTCATCTTCATATGCTAGTTGGTGAGATTGACGGTGATGGTTCCTCTATTTCAAGCGTGTCATAATATCATCTTCCCCAAGAATTCCTCCTGGCCCTACATCGGATCCCGAAGGACATTTAAGAGGGTTCGTCCTCTATCAAGGGATGGAAACCCCGCTTTTTCCTTATTTGTTAGAGCGGTGAATGTCTCTTCCCTTGGTCATGGGAGAAGTTTTTTGAGGATATGAATAGAGCTCCTCAATTGTCGAGGCAAGAGATCGATGGCCTTAAAGTGCTTTCCAATGAGAATACGCTTTTGGTCGGGGTTGTTCTGGCCAAAGATGCGCTTTTCAATGCTAATATTAGCAGCATCGATCTTTGGGCGGCTAGATCAAATCTTGTAGACCGGATGAGAGAGATCTTGAAAAAAAGACTCCAAAAAGAAGAAGGACGACAAGAAGGACAAGAAATCTTGTCTGGCCTTGTCGAGTCCAAAGAAAAAAATGGACGAGAAGAGGCCTCGTTCGTCCTCGCCAAGCTCGAAGAAGAAGAGGAGGGTCAAACTCGGCCTAGAGGAAGGCTCGAAACCGAGTCTAGCCCTAGTCCCAGTATCGACGGAGAAGGCATCGGGAAACGTAACATAAGAGGCGCCGACTCAAAAAGAAAAGGAGCCAGTGAAGGAGAACCTACAACCAGACAAGTTTTAAGAGCTAGACCGTTGGTCGAGAGTGTCCGAGGAAGCGAGGATTCCCCATTGACCTTTCATTTTGATAGGGTCTCTTTTGACCCAAACGTCCTTGCTCCCTATAGTCTACGAACCCCAAAGGAGCATGAGGAGTGTGAAGAGAAAAAAGGATAGTCTAGATCATAGGGTTAAAGGTCGCCATCACTGTGAGTGGCCCTCCTATCCTCGCATCTACAAAGAATCTACTCCCCCAAGTGCAAGGGAAGAGCCTTCGGTCAATGAACCGGGGCCCTTGAAGAGAAGGGCTGGTGATGGGGAGGAGTCTGATCAAGCTAGCCCTTCTCCTCATCTCACCAACCCTACGCCTGAGGAGGTAAGTCGTGACTCTAAGCGTTCTGCTCCATCCAATACTCGGAAGAGGGTTCCCTTGGTGTTGATCAGGCGAAGGGTGAGTGTCAGAGAGTTTCTTTCTTGGTCAAAGGATTTGCATTTCCTAGAGACCTAGATAACTTGCCGACACTTCGAAGCGAATCCCATTTGAAGGATATGAATACTTCGGCTATTCGAGTAAGTAGGAGTTTACTTTTTCTCTTTTATTTAGCATATCTAGCAATCTTCGGGTTAACTTATCTTGTTCTACTGTAGGCTATCCTTCTCCAAAGGGCACTATATGGGCGCTTTGAAACTATACTAGAAGCCTACAACCAATTTTCAAACGATGTTGCAGAGCTTCAGAATAAAGAGGGCTCGATTAGCTAACTGTCTGAAAAGCTAGCCAAGTCCTAGGTCGAGCTTTAAGAGGCTAATAAATCGACCAAAGTAGCCAATAAATTGCCGAAGATGCCAATAAGTCGGCCGAGGAGGCTCGTTTAGAACGGTTGAAGTTTCGGGTAGAGACCGCAAAAGAAATAAGTGTATTGAATAAGATACTTGACGACGAAGGTCATAGGTTTGAGTTCAGCCAACGATAAGCTGCTAGTGCTATAATCGATCTTGCATTTGCATAGCGCCAGGCAGAAGAGGATCGGGCAAAACTGGAGCATGCCCTGAGGAAGCTCCACCAATATAGAAAGGAGAAGAAGAAACTTTAGGGATAGGCTGCAGAGGCGGAGAAGAGGGCTACTCAGCGGACTGAGGCTATTGCCTAGGTATGCACTTTATTCACTTCTCCGATTCATTTTGCTTCTGACGAAACTGACTTTGTTTCTTGACAAAAAGAATGAGGCTAGAGCGGCGGAGAAGATGAAGATGCTGACCAAGGAGTTAACCTCATGTTGCCTACAGTGTTCTAAGCTTTGGGACCAGGTGATCAAAGCTGACAACCAAGCTACCTTAGCGATTGAGAAGTACAAGAGCTCAGTCGAATTTACTGAGGAAAAGCTCCTATTTTCTAAGTAAGCCTATTCGTTAGTGGCAAAGGAGACATGACAGAGGATCACCCAGCAATACTCGGATTTGGACTTTTCTTTCCTAGAGGAAGAGGGTACTACGTCTCCTCACCAACGGATCCCTCGGTGGCATTTTATTTGTCTGCTGAAGCTGAGTTTGAAGAGGGCGCCTTGGACATTGATTTTTAAGAGATTGCAGAGGTAGATTCGACCGTAGTTTTACATGCCACTGAAAAGCTGACCTAGCCTGCTACAGCTCCCTCCAAGGAAGGCGTAGCACCAGCTCATCCTTAGGTTTAGCTACTTTTTTTTGTAATGCAGGAAATTCTTTATTTTTGGTGTCATGGTGCACTTGTAAATTCTTTGTAATAAGGAACATGTTCAGTGAATGAAATTCCAACTTTCTTTTCCAATTGCTTGTGTCTTTGAATGAATTTAATAAGTGTAGTTTGTCTTGCATTTTCTCCCATAGGCCACTAAGTAATTATTTCCCCAAGATGTTTTACAATTATTGGGTTTAGCTACTTAGGCTTCATGGATGCAGTGTGGGGGTATTCCAACTGAAAAGTTAGAGAGAAAACTCATAGGTGTCTCGACCTAGTTGAAAGTTCAGGAAACAGCAAAACAGACTTGGTCGTGCTGAAGTCTAGAAATAAAGACTTAACCTTTTCAAGGTTTATAAGCAAAATGAAGTAAATTCTTATTCGATCGTGCTGAAGTTCATAGAATTTAGGTATTTGGCCATACCAAGGTTCAGAGAGACAGAATGTTCGGTCATGCTGAGGTTCAGATAAATTAAGTACTCGGCCTGCCAAGGTTTGGAGAAATAAAATACTATACCATGCTGAGGTCTAAATAAATTAAGTACTCAATCCTGCCGAGGTTTGGAGAAATAGAATACTCGGCCATGCCGAGGTCCAAATAAATTAAGTACTCGGCCCTGCTGAGATTCAGATATATTAAGTACTCGGCCCTACTGAGGTTCAAAAAATTGAGTGCTCAGCACTGCCAAGGTTCGAAGAGTTAAGTGCTCGGTCTTGCCAAGGTTCGGAGACATAAAGTACTTGGCTCTGCCGAGGTTCAGAGAAATAACATACTCGGCCCTGACAAGGTTCGGAGAATTGAGTGCTCGGCACTGCCGAGGTTCGAAGAATTCAAGTGCTCGACCCTATTAACATTCGAATAAATAAAATAGTTAGCCCTGTCGAGGTTTGAAGAATTGAGTGCTCGGCCCTACCGAGGTTGAAGAATTGAGTGCTCGGCCTTGCCAAGGTTCAGAGACATAGAGTACTCAGCCCTGCCGAGGTTCGAAAAATTCAAGTGCCTGGCCCTGCTGAGGTTTGGAGACAGTTGAAGATTTGGAGATATGATCCATGGGATCAGTGTTTGGGAGAAACCTGATTCTTATTAACATCTTAAAAGAGATGGTTACTTAGAGAGAAGATGTTCATATATGGAGAGGTCTCTTACATGGGGCAAGGTAGTCAATGCTTGAGGAATACCTTACTAGCAGTATACTCGAAGATTATCCGAGTTCCATGTCCTAGGGATGACTTTTCCATCGAGGTCTTAGAGCTGGTAGGTGCCGGGTCTAATGACCTCTGCTATTTGGTAGGGACCTTCCCAATTCGGGGTCAGCTTCCCTTGCTTTGTTGGCTTAGAGACTAAAGCTTTGTGAAGCACCAAATTGCTAGGAAGGAAGAACTTCCCTTTACTCTGGAAGAATGCTACGGGCCATGTGTTGTTGGTATATAGCCATTCTGATTCGACAACCCAAGATTTTGAGAGTTTTGTGAAGACCACGGCATCAGCCACCAACTTACCTTGGTTGGGCACCTGCAAACAAATGGTGAAATATTATAAAATAATATAAAACTACTTTTTAATTATAGTGTAATCTTTCAATTTATAAAATATTATGAAAACGTTGTCTAAAATATTAGACTATATTTTTTTACTAAAAATATTCTTTTTTCTAAAATATATAGTAGTCTATTTAACTTTTTGTAGTAGTGACGATCTTCAGCTTCAAATAATGAGAGGAAAAGGTTATGAAAAAGAAAAAGGAGACGTGGTGCTCACCCAATTGCCTCTCTCTTTAGGGCTTTCGGGGTTCGGTATTTAAAGAAGAGGATCTGGTAAGCTTTTACCTTATTTTCAAAGAGCTATTGTGAAGATTGGGAGGTGATAAGGCTAAACTGTTGTATACCTTATCAAGGGGATTCATGATTCCATAAATTATGAAGAAGGGGAGCTATATCAGGCTTCTATTTTTGTTTATGGATGATCGCTTCAGAAAAGAGTTTCGAGATCTTTATGATTCAGTGATCTAATGGTCGAAATATTTGGTGCAGGCTAAAGATTGGCCAAAAAAAAAAAAAAAAAGGATTGGCCAGATAGCTTTTGATTATTAAGGTTCGATCAATTTTATTTAAAAACAGACTCGATGGTGCTAAAAATTGATCAACTAGGCTCGAACGAAGATGCTGAATCAAAAGCCAATGGGGCATTTTTCGATTTTTGAGAGCCAGCCGTAACCCCAATATGGGCCTGGCTCATTTGTTGTCAACTCGTTTGCCTGACAGCCATTTTATGCGAAGACTTTTTCATCCGGCATCAATATCAAATGCCTTCCTTCGGTGTGCAATTTGGTGCCTCTCGTGTCGGCTAGCGGCCACTTCCAAGACAACGCTCGCCATCTTGGGCCCAAATAAGGTGATTATGTGACCAGTGGGCCATTCTATCGCGAGGGTGGTGCAATAGAAAACAGTATACAGGTCAATACTTGACTTTGCGAGAAAAATAATAGAGACTCCCAATGCCAAGTAGCACGCCGACACTTACCCCTTAACTCCTCTCACCCTCGAGCACTCCCTCTCCAGCGGAGTCCAAAATGAGCAGCGAAGAACACGGCGATGCCAGGCGACGCACCTGGGCCGCGGATCACGAGGCGGACATGGAGAACGAGATGGTAGAGATGAGCCAGATGAGTCCCGGCCGGAAGACGAGGGAGGAGACGGAAGAAGGAAGAGAGGCAGAGGATAAAGAGGAGGACAGAACGATTTCAATCGAGAAGGCGTTCGAGGGGAAGCGGGTTCCGACGTGGAGGGAGCAGCTGACGTTCCGCGCCCTGGTGGTGTCCTTCTTCCTTTCGGTGATGTTCAGCATCATCGTGATGAAGCTCTACCTCACCACCGGCATCATCCCCTCCCTAAACGTCGCCGCCGGCCTACTCGGCTTCTTCTTCGTCAAGACCTGGACCAAAGTCTTGGAGAAGACGGACCTCCTACGAGTGCCCTTCACCCGCCAGGAGAACACCGTCATCCAGACCTGCTGCGTCGCTGCCTATGACATCGCCTTCAGCGGTAACTCCGCAACCACTTAATTTCTTGTCCTCGCTGGTTCACCGTTCGCAGTGCTAGTCCGCTGCTTTTTCTTCCTTGCCTTCAGCCAGGGGATAAGGTTGGCTCAGATTTTCGCTGCGCTTATTGGGCTCGTGCTGAGCTGCCTTTGGACCGTAGTCCGGTATTTTGGTGGGTGGATGATGGGGGCTGGCCCCCTGGTCCCCCGGGGGCGTGATTTTTGAAATTGCCTGCTATAAGGTGGCGTTTAGTTCGCAAAAAGTTATATTCAGGTACAGATAAGTATACAGGATAATATTTATTTAAAAAATAATTAAAAGAACAATTATTTTTTTAAATAATAATTTTATCTTTAAGGAATAGTTTTATTATTTTTAAATTTTTTAGAAAATAAGTTCAGAGAATAACTCATGGTTAAACATAAGTTATCCCTTTTGGTTAACCTTTTTCAGAGTTATCCTCTAAAATTATAGCTTTTAAAAATAAAAAAAGGATAGATCTGGATATCTTCTCTTATCCTCTATTTTAAACATAGCCTAAGACGAGGTTAGGTTAGCTTTGGATTGGATTGAATTGGATTTGGGTGGGGAGATATTGACGTCAAGTTAGGTTAGCTTCCGGATTGGGTTAGGTTTGGGTGTGGAGACATTGAGGTTATGTTAATTTACAATTTGCCCTCAGCCCAATTCAATATAACCAATTTGTCCTCAACTTAGCCCAATCAAACTGAGTTACAATTATAATATCCTAAAAATAATCACACATCGTATTGGGAAAAAAAAAAAAAAAGCTTATACCTCAAGTCCATTAACTAGCAATTCACTTGCATAGAAAATTTTAAATATCCATATAGACACAACTCACTAATAGATTAATTAGACTAGCAAATTAAATGATATTAGAGCCAATCCAAATGTATAGAAGTTAGTGGATAAAAGAAGACAACTGTATAGAGTCCTTCGTAGCTTATGATAAAGACCTTGAGTATGCCGAAGTTCGTAGGTAGGTATCCAAGGAATTGTGGTAAAGAGCTCCTTGTAAGGCCAAAAAGACTATTCATGGAACAGTAATAGAAAATCCTCTTGTAATGTATGATAAGGACAAAGGAAGGAGTTACCTATGGAATGGTGATGATACAAAGTTTCTTGCAGGGGATGCTTGCGGATTGATAATAAAAAGTTTCTTGTAGCATGCGATGGAGATGTTTGCGCTTAAGCTGAACTTCCTTAATAAATACTTATGTTTTTGTAATTCTAAACGTAGGTTTAAACTTAGCCATGTTCATGAGCTTACTGCATTATTTAGCTTATTGTCTCTGCATATCATAAATCTATACAATACTGTATTGATCTTAAATTTAGCAAACGCATTCTAGCTCTTTTTTAATATTGGCTCTACCAATTTGAACTTAAAAAGCCATTGAAAAAATAACTTAAAAATATTAAATAATGATAATAAGAAACACATCAACAAGAACATTTTTTATCAAGATCTTAAGCTGCACCTTGCCTCTGCAATTAATGGAAAAACAATGTGATGTAGGGCATTCTCAAGGGGCAATGGTTAACTTTTTGAACCGATAGGCAGCTCATTACATTATTGGCCTTGCATGCTTGATTGTGAGATGTTGATTTTGTTGGCTTTATCTATTAGTCCTTCAGAATACTATGCTAGAGAGTAAATTTCTGAATTTACTCTTAAAAGTTATTGTTGAATGATATTATAAAAACCCAAAGTTGTTTGGATTTGTAGTGCATTGCTCTTCCAGAAACAGAACCATGGAATGCTTTATTTTCACTAGTAGCTAGATAGTCTTTATATGAAAGCCTTGCCCGTGTAGTGCTGTTTGCTCTGATGATTTTGGGTGTCAATTATGAAATGCTATCCTTCTAAACAGGCGGCTTCGGAACTTACCTTTTTGCTATGAGCGGAAGAATTGCCCAAGAAGCATCAGAAGAGCACAATGCACAGAACATAAAAGAACCAGAACTAGGATGGATGATTGGATTTCTTTTTGTTGTTAGTTTTGTTGGACTTTTCTCCCTTGTGCCTCTAAGAAAGGTAGTTCTTCCCCTACTTTTATGCCTACCATTTCAATGGAAAAGATGTTGATGCATTCAATCCGTCAACCTGAAATTCAAAACTCGGAGCTTTCATGTCTTTATTTCCATTAAACTTCTTTAGGATGGTGCATTTGGTAACTTTAAACAATCCAAAATATGTTTCAGATCATGATCATTGACTACAAGCTGCTCTACCCAAGTGGTACTGCAACTGCTTTTCTTATTAATGGCTTCCACACTCCTGAGGGTGCAAAGCTAGCAAAGTAACTCCTAAAAGATCCTATGAATCAACTATCTGCAACTCATTTTATTTTTGCTGTTTTCACTTGTGTTACATGATTTTGTTGTGTATTTCAGGAAACAAGTTAGGACATTGGGTAAGTTCTTTGTCTCAAGTTTCCTTTGGGGATTCTTCCAGTGGTTCTACACTGCCGGTGATGATTGTGGATTCGCAGCCTTCCCTACACTTGGTCTTAAAGCTTATGAAAACAAGTTACAAACATAAACTTTAGATCTCCTCTAGCGAATACCTCTTGTTTCTTCATTTCATTCATTTCTTCCAATAAAGTAGATTATATTTAAGTGATTTAGTTGTTAAAAATATCATACTCCCAGCTTGCTTGCTTGATTATCTACATGTTGCTAATAAGATGACATACATTAATGTAGGTTTTTATTTGATTTCTCCGCAACTTATGTTGGAGTTGGAATGATTTGCCCATACATTGTGAACATATCTGTTCTCCTTGGAGGCATCCTTTCATGGGGAATAATGTGGCCTCTTATAGGTACAAAGAAGGGCAGTTGGTACCCTGCAGATATCTCACCAACCAGTCTTCGTGGCTTGCAGGGCTATAAGGTGATTATCCCATACATTAATTACGCTATGCCGTATCATTAAATTCATTTTTTTTTCTCCTCTCTTCTATAGGTCTTCATGAGTGTTGCCTTGATTCTTGGAGATGGTCTCTATAACTTCGTTAAGGTCCTATTTCGAACAATTTCCAGCTTCGTTTCGGTGGTGCGCAGCAGAGCTCCAGGTCCTGGAGCCACGCTTCCTGTCTCAGATGGTTGTCATCCTATTACCACCACCACAATATCATACAACCACCAACGTCGCAACGAAGTCTTTCTTAAAGATCAAATTCCATTATCAGTCTCATATGGGGGCTATGTGGCCATCGCAGCCATCTCCATTGCCACCCTCCCCCACATCTTCCCCCAGCTCAAATGGTACTATATCTTGGCCGCCTACATCTTTGCACCAGTATTAGCGTTCTGCAATGCCTATGGCTGTGGCCTCACTGACTGGTCTCTTGCCTCCGCCTATGGAAAGCTCGCCATCTTCACCATTGGAGCTTGGGCAGGTTCCTCTAATGGTGGTGTGGTAGCAGGCCTTGCAGCTTGTGGTGTGATGATGAGCATCGTGAGCACTGCTTCGGACCTCATGCAGGACTTCAAGACGGGATACCTCACGTTAGCCTCTCCGAGGTCCATGTTTGTTAGCCAAGTTATTGGAACAGCAATGGGTTGCGTGATTGCTCCATGTGTCTTCTGGCTTTTCTACAAGGCTTTCAAGGACCTTGGCTTCCCTAACAGCGAATATCCAGCTCCCTATGCCCTTATTTATCGGAACATGGCAATACTTGGCGTTGATGGCGTCTCATCACTGCCAAAGAACTGCCTCACTCTCTGCTGCGTATTCTTTGCTGCTGCCGTTCTCATTAACTTGATTAGAGATTTGTCTGGGAAGAAGGTAGCAAGGTTCATACCGCACCCAATGGCAATGGCGATACCTTTCTATATTGGGTCATACTTTGCTATCGACATGTGTGTTGGGAGCTTGATATTGTTTGTGTGGGAAAAAATTGACAAGACTCAGGCAGATGCATTTGGTCCTGCAGTGGCCTCTGGTTTGATATGTGGTGATGGGATATGGACTTTGCCGCAGTCTCTGCTAGCTCTAGCTAAAGTGAAACCACCAATATGCATGAAGTTCCTATCAAGGAAAATGAATGACAAAGTGGATACTTTCATTGACAAGTTATCATAGTTTCTTTGTTGTGGACAGACAAGCAATCAAGAGTAAGAGATATATTCAGGAATAAATCAGGCAGTGTGCTTGCCAACAAACACTAAAGCACCTAAAGTGGAGGGATGCAACTTGTTACTACTGTTTGTATCAACTGGAATTTCACTTGTTCCATGTTATCATGCATGACTTCTAACAAGCCAGATGATGTTGTCCTGCCTTGATGGTATCAATTGTTCATGAGTTGATAAAGTGCAAACATAACAGACATGTATATATAATATATGAGGTTGTAGCTTTATGAAAGAGAGTTATTTGCTGCATCTGGTACTGAAGCTATTAAGTTTGTGTTGACATGAAAATTGTTTGGAATAGTAATTGTGGAAGTATATTGAAAATAATGTAACGGCAATCAATGAGTGCAAACAAAATCATGATTGACTTTCTTACATTTGACATGTTCTTTGACCATTTATTTCATATATTCCTCCTAGGTAACCAAACCCAACCATATCCGCTCACTTTTTGCACTGCAGCTACATTACTTCGAAAAACCCATATATTTGCGGCAATTTATTTTGTTTGAAGCTGCTTTAGGCCAAATGTTTATGATTCAGTGCTAGAGTCTTGCAATCCAAAGAGCACGAAACCTCAAAGCGAAGCCTCAAAGTCCATTTTCTCTAATCAATCCCTGGAGTCTTTCAATTTTGCCACAAGTCCACTGACATGCATGTTCCACTTGAGAACTAGAAATTTTAGCTTTTCCAGTTCAAGGAAGTTGGTCGTCATGAAATTACATTGGAAGAACTTTCTCAAGCTAGCTGTTCCTTACCATTGTTTCCTCTATGTTCTTGTTCAAGCTTTTAGCAATTGCACCTACTTCATTTCTTGGTTGTTTGCAAAGGCAAAAAGCGTCAAACTACTTGTTGTAATGCAGCCTTGGACTGGTCATAACTTTGGTCAGTGACAAAGTCCACGGCCATGTCCCTAATTTCCTTCTCTTCCTCATGATCAACTGAAACAGTCGATTTGGCCATTCCAGCAACGATCGACATTGATGGGGGAGCTCGTGGGAGGGCCGATCAGGGGTTCGCCAATAACCTCCCATAAAATCTATTGAAATTCCTGTTCTGATTGATTTAAGATCACATTGTTTACCACCTCTTCTTCCACTATTTTTCGGTCAAAATCACCAATCACCGGCTGTCTTCCTCTCAATATCTTCATTAGCCACTACAAATCGTTGCATCAATCATCAGAATTCATTGATGGTAGAGAAGTCAAACTAAGAAATTAAACTATCAAATCACATGCCTTATTTACAGTATTTCCTCCTTCCTACTTCAACTACTCCTGACTGGTCTTTGGCTGGAACTTAAGGTCGCTGACAATTGAGGGCCCAAGGCCCAAGGCCGCTAGGGTTTTCCACCATTGTAGACCCCATAGTGTTATGTGTTATGGGCATAGAAAAGTCTTTGTATACTGCCTCTGGTGCGTATGGCCTGCATCGGATGTGTATGATGATTCGTTCGCTCGCGGGCTTGCACCGAGAGGCCCATCCATGGATCCCGCATCGCTGATGCGCAGGTCCATGCTCGAGCAAATTATCACGCCCAATTCAGGCCATGCTACACTGAAGCAGTGTATCAACTTTTTCTTATGGACATAGCCTCATGGTCCGTTCTTGGATATCCCTAAGGCTCCCTCCTTAACATTTTCTTTCCCTCTCGTTTTCTCGTATCTTCTCCATCTCTTT
Source organism: Calamus simplicifolius (assembly GCA_900491605.1). NCBI lineage: Eukaryota > Viridiplantae > Streptophyta > Magnoliopsida > Arecales > Arecaceae > Calamus > Calamus simplicifolius. Next base: position 957,329 of record UESW01003841.1, on the reverse strand, counting down.
CTTTTTCTCTGGTATTTGTTGGCCAGGAATTATCATTGATAGCATAGGCCCTAGCCTACGTGTGAGATTTGCCACCTTAGATCCTAGGACTCAAAGTCCATGACTCTACGCTTAGATCTAGACTACGGACTGAGAGCTTTAAACCCTAGTGGACATGGTCTTAAATCTTTGTTTTATAAATTTTTGATAATAAGTTAATTGCATCGATGTAGGTGAGCAGTGTACTCAGAGCAAAAAGAAGAGCAATGTAGAGCCTAGTTTCCTCCATTTTATTGATTAAGGTAAAATCAAGATTTCATTTTATTAATATTGTTAAATTTAAGGATATATAGTTTTAGGCCAAGGTGAAACTAAATAGAGCAGTAAATTAAATATTAATTAACCGATGCTGCTAAGTTCAGATACATTACAAATTTATTAATATTAATAAATAAATTAGATAGGCATACTTTTGAAGGCGGAGTTTGATTTTTTGGTTAAAACATAGGTTCTAGTCGTGGAAAGAATTTCCATCCATACTTACGTGTGCATGTATCGACTAGCGTTATTGTACGTATTTTGATCATAGATGTGTTAGTAATATTTTGATGATTATGAATGAAATTTATTATCAAAATTACATTGGAATGATGATAATGATAATAATAATAAATAATAATAATAATAATAATAATAATAATAATAATAATAATAATAATAACAGCAGCAACAAAGTTTGATTCCAATCTAACTAAGTCGGTTACAAGAAATTTTTTTTTTTCATTTTGATTGGTTTTGGAACATACTTTCTATAAGATGTAAAGATTTTAAATCTTTCCTTATTACTTTCTTCCATATAGTTTTTGATCTACATGTACCTCTTTTTCTTCTATATGTATCAAATCAATTTTTCGTATAGGTGCATTTCTAAATCTACATTACATATGTCTAAACTATCTAAAAAAAATTTCTTAGTTTGTTCTTATTAAATATTATATTTCTAAAATAGAAAGTAAATATATTTGATTCTGATTCATAGGAATTTGATGTAATTACTTTTCCTTCCTAACATAAGATTTGTAACTTGTATACATACCTAAAAGATTGATGAATAAAAATATACATAATTTTTTTTTTCAAAGTTCTAATTGTATTTTATGGTATCAGAGCCTTTGAACTTATAACTCTAAAAAAATAGTGGGGTTTTAGGGTTTTTTTGGATTTTTATTTTTGAAAATTTCTTGTTCTCACCGCTACTCGCTGATCAGCCTTTGCCCAGAGTTTCGTTGCCAGAATCTTAGCATGTGAGCCTAACATGCTGACAGGAGTTTGTCCAGTTTATCACTCGTCGGTGTATAAGGGCACATTTGTTGTCTGAATGTGGTCCTTTTTCATTCGTTCTGCTCGCCTCAACTTTCACAATAAGTTTTACTGCCTGTTTGGGTCAGCATTTATTCGATGTGGGATCTACTTTGGAACATGTTCGGATTCTTTGAATATTTTTAACTTTGTTATGGTTTTTGCTCTGTTATTTGGCTAATATTTCATAATATGAAGGAAAAAAAGTCTATTGTTGTGTCTAATGTGTTTCCTATGATGTCAAAAATTATAGAACATAAACTTAATAGATATAATTATTTAGACTAAAGTAAAATTATTTGACTTTATTTGTGAAGTATTGCTATGAATAATTATTTAACTAATGACCCGTCTAGTGATGACTTGAAAATCTCATAGCTAAGAGAGGATGCCCGTCTATTTTTGAAAATATGTAATTCTATAATAGTAAGGTGGTTTGTTTGATAAATCATTATAAATTTATGAAATAATTGTGAATTATTTGGAGTTTGTATACTCTGGCAAAGGAAATATCGAATATACTTGTGAGGTATGCCAAGCCTTTTCTCATGCAGAAAAAGATGGCAGATCCCTCATCAACTACTTTATGTATTTTAAGAAGACTCATGAGGAAATTAATATGCTTCTTCCATTTAGTATTGATGTGAAAGTTTAGCAAGCTCATAGAGAAAAGATAGCAGTTATGGGCTTCTTGGCTGGTCTTTCTTCTGAGTTTGAGGCTGCTAAATCTTAAATTCTTTCTAGTCCTGAAATATCTCTTTGTAAAAAGCTTTTAATAGGGTGCTCCGCATAAAAAAATTTAGCTCTTGCTCAGCCTAATAGTGCTCTTATCAACCATACTTCTGGATCTTAAAGATAGCCATATAGAAATGGCAATAGAGGAGAGAGACTCAAGTAGCTATAATCGAAATCTTGGTACTCGAGGACAAGATTTGAAAGCTATTGTATGTTACTATTATCATAAGCCAAGACATATGAAAAAAGATTGTAAAAAGTTGCAGCACAATAATCAATTGAAACAGCCAGTCCATGTTGCCTTTACTAATAATGCTTTTGAGTCCATTTTAATATCTGCAAATGAGCATGCCAAATTTTCACAGTATCAAAAATCTCTAAAGTCTTCACCTAATCCTATTACTATCATCATTGATTCAGATAAAATGAACATATGTCTTGTTTTCTCATCTTCCAAATGGATCATTGATTCTGGTGCTACAGATCACATGACAGGTAATTCTAGTCTATGTTCTTTTTTTAAGTCATATGCTTCTATTTCTACGGTTACTTTAGCAAATGGGTTTACATCTCGTATTTTAAGATCCAGTACAATTATTTTAATACTTTCAATTCCTTTAAAATTTGGTTTAAGTTTACCTAACTTGTCTTTTAATTTAGTCTTCGTTAGTAAACTTACTCGTTCTCTTAATTATTGTATCACATTCTATCCTAAATTTTATCTATTTTAGGATTTTATGACAAAGAAGATTATTGGTAAAGGAAATGAGTCTAGAGGCCTTTACATTCTTGATACACAAGTACAAAAGTTTGTTACTTATTCTGAAGTTGTAACCCTTTTGAAGCACATTATCGGTTGGGTCATCCTTCATTACCTATGTTAAAGAAAATTTATTCTCAGTTTTCTAGCCTATCTTCATTAAATTGAGTCTTATCAATTTGTCAAACATCATCGTTTGAGTTATAGTCCTAAAGTCAATATAAGAGCTAGTGCTCCTTTTGAGTTAGTTCACTCCGATGTTTGGGGTCCTTATCCTGTTGAGTTAAAAACTGGATTTAAATGTTTTGTTACTTTTGTTGATGATTATTCTCAAATAACATGGTTATTTCTAATAAAAATTATTTAAAATTATTTTTTTATTTTACTGCTTTTTGTGCTAAAATCAAAACTCAATTTAATGTGTCTGTACAAATATTGAGAAGTGATAATGCTAAGAAATATTTATTAGCATACTTTTAAAATTATATGGTTCAATATGGCATTATTCATCAAACTTCTTGTATAAATACACCATCTCATAATGGAGTTGCTGAACGAAAAAATAGATATCTTCTTGAAATTGCGAACCTTGTTATTTCAAATGCAAGTCCCTAAACAATTTTGGACTAATATAGTTTCTACAACCTATTTTTGATTAATCGTATGCTTTTCTCTGATCTTTCTACTGAGACTCCCTTTCATGTCCTCTTTCCTAATAAGTCATTATTTCCTATTGAACGTAGAATATTTGGTTGTCCTTATTTTGTTCGAGATGTTCGACCTTATGTTACAAAACTTGATCCTAAATCTCTAAAGTGTATCTTTCTTGGATATTCTTGTGTGCAAAAAGTATATAGATGTTATTATCCTGGTCTTAACATGTACTTTGTGTCAGCTGATGTTATCTTTCTTGAACATGCATCATTTGCTTCATATTTAGGTTCTATTAGTCAGGGAAAGGATAATGATTTACTAATCTATACTATTACATCACCTAGTTCTAATCTTCTTTCCTCTAAGCCTCCTATAAAACATATTTATTCTCGCTGCTAACAACCTTCTGTTCTTGATCCGGTTTCTATTCCTATGCCTCCTGCTTCATATCCTGCACCAGTTCTTTCATCATCGGATCTAGTTTTCAGTTCTAGTAATGATCTTTCTATTATCTTTTGCAAAGATAAATGTCAATGTACTTATCTAATATCTTCTTTTATGTCATATAACCATTTATCATCATCCTCTTATTCTTTTATTACATCTATTAATTTTGTTACTATTCCTAAGACTGTCCATGAAGCTCTATCTCATCCTAGATGGTATAATGGTATGATTGAGAAGATGAATGCTTTAAATAACAATGGTACTTGAACTCTAGTACACTTATCCACAAGTAAAATGGCTATTTGATGTAAATGGATGTTTGCAATTAAAGTCAATCCTGATGGGACTGTTGCTAGATTAAAAGCTCGACTAGTTGTTAAGGGGTATGCTTAAACGTATGGAGTTGATTATTCTGACACCTTTTCTTCTGTTACTAAACTTTTGTCCGATTATTTATTTCTATAGCAGCCACATATAATAGGCTTCTGCATCAGTTAGATATTAAGAATGCATTCCTTTATGATGATCTTCTAGAGAAAGTTTATATGGAGCAACCACCTGGTTTTGTTGCTCAGAGGGAGTATGAAAAAGTGTGTTATCTTTGCAAATCCTTGTATGGTTTGAAACAAAGTCCTCAGACTTGATTTAAAAAGTTTAGTCAAGCTATTGAAAAGTTTGGTATGAAGAAAGGTAAGTCTGATCATTCTATTTTCTACAAGCAGTCTGTAGCTGGTATCATCCTTTAGTTATATATATTGATGACATTATTATTACTGGGTGTAATACTAATGGTATTTCATCTCTCAAATCTTTTTTTCACAATAAATTTTATACAAAGAATTTAAGAACACTAAACTATTTCTTGGGTATTGAGGTGATAAGAAGTAAGAAAGGGATCTTCTTATCTCAAAAAAAGTATGTGCTTGACTTATTGTCTGAAACAGAAAAATTAGGGGCTAAACCATGCAATACTCCAATGGTTTCTAATTTGTAGCTTACAAAAGTTGATGAGTTATTTGAAAATCCTAAGAGATATAGAAGATTGGTTGAAAAGTTGAACTATCTTACTGTGACTCATCCAGATATTGCCTACTTAGTTAGTGTGGTAAGTCAGTATATGTCTTCTCCAACTATCGATCATTAAAGAGCTGTAAAACAAGTTTTATGCTACTTAAAAAGAGCTTTTAGAAGAGGAATCCTATATGGCAATCATGGTCATACTAGGATTGAATATTTTTAGATGCTAACTGGCCAGGATCCGAGAAAGAACGAAGATCTACTTTAGGCTATTATGTATTTATTGAAAAAAATTTAGTTTTATGGAAAAGTAAAAAGCAAAATATGGTTTCACATTCAAGTGCAGAATCATAATATAGGCCTATGGCTAAGTTTGTGTGTGAAATAATATGGATACAACATCTTCTCATTGAAGTGAGCCTCAAGATTTCAATATCAGCTAAGTTATGGTGTGACAATTAAGTTGTACTTCATATTGCAACTAATCCAGTCTTTTATGAACGAACTAAGTATATTGAAATTGATTATCATTTTGCTCGTAAGAAGATTCAGCAAGGTTTGATTTCTACAGGATATGTGAAAATAGGAGAATAATTGAAAGATATCTTCATAAAGGCTCTAAATGGAGTTTGGGTTAATTATCGTTGTAACAAGTTGAACATGATAAACATTTATGCTCCAACTTGAGGGAGAGTGTTACAGATTATATTTTCAAAATAGAAAGTAAATATATTTGATCCTAATTTATAAAAATTTGGTGTAATTAGTTTTCCTTCCTAACATATGATTTGTAGCTTGTATATATACCTAAGAGATTGATGAATAAAAACATACAGAAATTGCTTTCTTTCTCTTTTTTTTTCGAGTTGTAGTTGTATTTTAGTTCTCAATTGGTGCTAACTTTATCCTTCTGTAGATAATTTTTTTTTCTAATTCTATCTTTTTTTTTCTATGATCACATATTCATCTTAACATTTATTTCAACCATGCTCATCTTATGTATATAAAATTTTTAACCATCCAATATTCATTCCATAAAGCATAACTGGTCTTATGATTGTCTTATAAAATTCTTTTCAATTTCGTAAGTACTTTAAAATCACACAATATTTTAATAGAACTTCTTCATTTCATCCAATCTACTTTAATCTTATGAATAACATCAGTTTTAATATCATTTTTTTATGAATAATTGATCCTAAATATCAAAATCTATCACTTTTAGTAACTTCATGATCCTCAATTTTTATTCTACATTCATCTTTATTTTTAATTATATTAAAATTATATTTCATATATTCTATTTTATCCTACTTAATCTTAAATCTTGAGATTTTAATGTATTTTTTTATAATTCTAACTCATATATATTAATCATAGTCTAGTTCATCAACTAGCATTATATTATTTGTAAATAACATGTACAATGAAATATGATTCTAAATATAGTTAGTAAGCTCATTTATAAATAAAGTGAAAATGTAAAGATTAAAAGTAGATCCCTAATGTGAAACTATTGTAATTAGGAATTCACTAATATAACCTTATGTTTGTATGATGTTATATTATATATGAAAATTTATTATAATGGAAACATGTTGCATGGTTATAAATCATATGTGCATGTTTTGAGATCTATATAATTTGTTATAATTATATTAGAATCCATGTTTATGTGCATATAGAACTGCATTAAAATAATGGATTACTATTTCAAAAAATGGTAAATGGTATCAATGATGATGATGTTATTGAAAGGTAAAGCATTAGTTATGTGATTTGGTTGTTACCATAGGCTGAAGTGTGGTTAGACATGGCTGCCACTATGAACCTAAGGCATAGATAGATTGATGGTTTTGGTCTGCAAAGGACTATAGGATGGTCAAATTTGATTACCCACAATAAGTTAAAATGTGATCATGACTAGTCCAATACGAAGCGAATAATATCGACCTTGTGTACCATAAACTTGATTGCCTTGAAAGAGAATTGTTGTGTTGGAAATATACTATTAGATGGTCAGTGAAGCTAAAGCCTATGACAAGCAACAAAACCACATGAATTATCTAGCATGCATTCCAATATAAAACCAAACAAAGTGAGGATAGAATATATGCACAATTTTTGTCAACACTCGATATTGAAAAGTTGGCAAGATCGAGCAAAAGGTATCATATATGATGCCTATCTTAATGAATTTCATGTTGATTACTCATGATAAATTCATTCATTGTTGGGATACTGTTGTTATTTGTTGAATGCATATATTTATTTCTTCTATACTTATGTATACATGTAATTGATACTACGATTAAACATCACAATTTTATTCTCTTATGCACATAAATGTTATATTCTATTCACATTTTATGATGACTACACATATGCATATAAGTATATATAGAGGATTTTTAACTGAACTAAGGCTCATTACATACTCTTTGCATTTGTTAACAAGACTTAGGATGCTTAAGCTCAGTTCTATGATCAAGCTAGAGTAAGGTATTAGTAGATAAAGAAAATTAGATCATCTAATACTAGCTTTTGTAATTACCTAATTTATAATCCTTGTAAGTTAAATATTTTTTAATTAAATTTTTATATACTTGGAATTGATAAAATATTTAAAAAAAATCAGGGCTTGCATAATTTTTTAAGGTTTCATCAAGAAGTTATGCCATCATGTCATGTGTTCAACCTAATGAGCATGTTGAGGCATGACAAAAATTGTATCAAATCCAATTTAGATAGAATCTATAGGGTTTAAAAGCATTAATTCTTCATTTGCTTACAGGAATGGAATCAAGATAAGAATTGAATAGAATGAGCATAGTGATCTTGGTATTTTTTAGAGTAAGGAATTGATCATAAAATGAAATGCTAAGTCCATTATTGTATTTATTATATGCAGTAAAACTGAGAGAATGGAATCATGTGTAGAAAGTGATTGAAAAGTTAATAAATTTATTTTTAAAATTTGTAACATAAGGTAATGGTAGCAATAAATTATAAATCTAATATAAATCATGTAAATTACATAGTTTTTAATTTTTATACAAAATGACAATTAGTTGATTCTACATTTAAAAAAAAGTAATATCTAAATTTGCATAGAATTTTCCTATATAATTGACTTTCTAAACCTGTTTATATGACATACCATTTATCATTCAAAAAAGAAAAATGTCATCGAAAGAAATCCATATCTAAAGTCATATTTAAGTCATTCCAAAAAAAGATTGTCATTTAAATTACCATGGCATTCAATTAACATGTCCTCCAAGTTAACGTTGCCATGGTTATCCACAAACAATTCACTACTTTCAATTAAAATATTTTAATTATAATCAGAAATCTACCAACATAACTAAAGTTTTTGCAAATATAACCATTGTTTAGAACTAACATGTCATTATGAGTTTTCAAATATAACATCCATTATCAAAATACTTCTTAATATTCATTTTCAAGGAGAGAGATCACCCTCTGCGTTCTCTTCAACAAGAATATTGAAGAAAATATTGGTTGTAGAGTGATTATAACTAATCAGGTGAGTAGCTTTAAACCTTTTTTTTTCTTGCCAGGTCTGATCACTTCATCGATTCTTCATTAATCTTCTTCTATTGAGCAAACCAACCAACAATACCAAATGCTTCACTGAGGTTCTCAGAAGACTCAGTTATCTCCCAACCTAAGATAACAGCTGCCTCCTTGGCCATCTCGCCAATGTTGCCTTTCAAGTTTTTGCTCCTCTTACACTTCTTTACGCTTCCTAGACCACTTAAGGCTTGAGTAACAAAAATTGAAATATAATTGCCCTTCAAGTTTTCAGGAACTGGCTCATGTTTTGGGACCTCTCTATTAATCTCATGTTCTATGTTAGTAAGTTCTTGAGCCTCTTTTTCTGCGGCATAATCTTTACCACATATCTTATACAAATCTTCTTAATATGAGAATGGCTTATTTCAAAAAACAACAGCTTTCTTGTGACTCTACAAGATAAGTTACTGAAGCATTAATAAACTACCAACATCTTTGCAATTGAGACATTAAACTTAATAATTTCAATTGTATATGCTACCAAACATTTTTACTTTAAATAAGCATCCCAAATTTCTTTCTTTGCAGTCACAACTATTCTCTCATAATCCCATCCAATTAGTCCTTTCCAATCAACATGTTGTAGACCATGTTAAAATATATTTGCATTGTCTTAGAACATGGTATTAGAACCTGCCGCATTTTTGACTAGACATACAGAAGCTCTGATACAAAATGTGTGAGTGCAAGCAGAAGTGTGGTGAACCTTTGTAAGTATCTAAAATACAATGGGACAAAAAACACACAACTAGCATTGAAATGCTGCAAATATGAGTTTTTTTTCACCTGCTGGTCTGTTTTCTTTTCTTTCCGGATCAATAGAGAGAAGTTTGCAGAGCATATAAGAGTGAATTGTAGATCCACTGCTTCTGCTAACATATTTTGAGATATTGCTTCTCTTCCCTAAAACTGGTCTACTGACCCACCAGAAAATCTACAATATTTAAATTCTCTGTTCCAATCTCATTGGAAGAGCAACAGACACGACTGAATAGAACTTAGATTGATTGACTGATAATTACAAAGAAGTTGACTCTTCTGGAAATTACAAATTATGTTCCAGCACATTCAAGCCTCCATTTATTTATTTATTTTATTGTGAGTTGAGAGTGAAGATGGGTGTTCCAACCTTCCCCAAGTTTTTGTTTGAAAAAGTATGATTATGTGCAAGGGAAGCAAAAGAAGTTATAGAGAATTAAGGATATTCTCCAAGTTAGAGTGGGCATCAACGCCTTGCCCTTGGCAAGGAGTAATCATGAGGAGAAAAAAACAATATCTTTCTTAAGACAGTGTGCGCTCGCATTGAGTAGAGGTAAAGGTTTTGGCATTCTTTTCTTTTTAAATCATCCAAAAAGCCAGCTAGTCCCAGACCATATTCCATTAGCGAGAGATATTTCTGGCTCTCCAAGATGGCTAAAAGTGGTGAAGACTTGTGGGAGATGGTGGAAGGTTGAGGCTTTCAGAAAGCAACCTCTAGATGGGATTAACATAAGGGTAGGAGAGGAAGATGAGATCCAGATTCAATTGTTAAAACCTTAGCTTACATTTCAATACTTTTTTTGCTAACCTTTCACCAATCTGAAGCTTATTCTCAAGGGCCAACCATAAAAACACCTACACTTGCCTGTAATGCCCCAAATCCACATATTGGTTCCATTACCGAATCCATGTGATCTACAAACTTGAGTGCAAATTAATTCATAGCAAATAAAGTTGAGTTATAAGCTATATTCAAACTTTTTTTTACCAGCAAATATGAGATTATCCTTGGTTATCCTTATGATATACCACAAGCTAGCTAGAATCTATCCCATGTTGGATTATTGTCACCATCCTATAAGTAACCCTTTCCTACTTGCCCATCAATTTTCATGCATTCGAATCAGCTCTAATATAATTTGTTATTCTTATTAATCTATTAGTAGGTCGGATCCATATGACACTCAAAATTCAAGTGCAAATTAATGAGTAGCATATGAATTTATATTATAAGCTATTCAAACTTTTTTTAAGCTAATGTGGGATTATTTTGGGGGCTGCTGCGTCGTTACGGAAAAGCTGCCTTTCAGACGATCTCAAAAAATGGCCATCTAATTCCTTCACAATTAATAAAGTTGGATCTAAAGAAGGATATAGAAGCCTTTCATATCAAGCGATCGGACAAAGGAGAAAGGACAAGAACCGAAAGGCGGGCATTCAAGCCTCCATTTAGGCCTTGATCTTCTTCATGTTAACCCACATTTTTGGAGGGCAACCAATCAGCAGCTGGTAAAGCGGCCAAATGTGGAGGTACCCACGATGAAACCTTCGTGTTGGCAGCTAGTCGATTGACGGAGTACACTATATATATCTGAGATCCCAAGGAGCTCTTGCGCCTCTCGTGCCGACTAATTTATTAGTCCCAACTATAGTGATCTCGATCTAAGCAAACGTATTTCTACCTCGGGGGACCTTTGGAAGAATCCCCGTAAACGTCCACTCGAATACTGGCCTCCCCTTGGGGGACCTTTCATTCACCATCATGCGCCATATATGATATTGATTACGTTGGCAGTTGGCTTGTCAGTAGGAATCCAGATATATATACGGTGAGTTTATAAATAGGGAGAGATTCAGGTTTAGATTATGCTTCCAATCTTCCTCATTATATCATCTCTCTGTAGCAAAGTCTGAAATGGGCGCTGAAGAGAATGGCGACGACAGGCGAGACGCTGGCCTAACGAATCAAGAGGCAGCCATGGAGGAGGAGGAGGAGATGGTGGAGATCAGCCAGATGAACCACCGCAGGAATAGCAAGAAGGAGATGGAAGAAGGGAGAGAAGAAGTGGAAACGATGTCGGTCGAGAAGGTGTTCGAGGGAAACGGGTGCCGCCATGGCGGGAGCAGCTGACGTTCCGGGCCCTGGTGGTGGCCTTCTTCCTCGCGATCATGCTCAGCTTCATAGTAATGAAGTTTAGCCTGACCACCGGGATCGTTCCCTCGCTCAACATCGCCGCCGGCCTCCTCGGCTTCTTCTTCCTCAAGCTGTGGACCAAAGCCCTCGACATGACGGGCCTCCTCCGCCAGCCCTTCACCCGCCAGGAGAACACCGTCATTCAAACCTGCGTCGTTGCTGCCTCCGGCATCGCCTTCAGCGGTAAGCTCGTAGATGTGGGACTAAATACTCTATCATCATACGCTCCCTTCATTCATGTCCATGCCGATTTTCAAAGTAACATGATGTATTTTTATTAATATTCAAAATTAAAGAGTACCATAAATATAATAATAAAATTTATTTAATTATAACTTTATTTAATAAGTACCAGAGATAATATAACTAATCTAATTTATTTGATCCTCGCTCGCATGCCTCTTGTATCCGATCCTAGTCATTTAGTGTATTTGTGAAAAAATAAGTAAAATAACATCTCACATATTCATACCAATATAATTAGTATAAAATAAAAATAACTAAATATGTATAATATCTTAAAAATAGTTTCGCATTAGATAAAAAAGAAAAGTTTAAAGGTAACTCAATTTTACTTGCTACTAATTATTAGCTGAGTTTTTAAAGACCATATGATTTCAATTTGCTAATAAGTTGATTGAACTGATAGATAGATTTTTACAATATCAATGTCAAATTAAATGGAAAACAGTAAGAAATCATACAACATGTTGACGCCAAGTCACTTCCTTCAAACGCCGGGAATGCAGAGACCCTCCTCGTCGGATTCCTGCAAGAAAAGTCCCCGAGACCGGATGCTCTGGTGGGGACCCTCCGACACTCAAGTCAGTCACTTGAAAACAGATAAGATTTTGCCCTTGCGAAAGAGAGAGCTTATCAGTTAGAGTTCAGGAGACTCCCTTTTTGTTGATACGGGCTTTTATACTAGTTCATAGATCTCCCTTTTTCCGTGCTTCCAGAAGGTTGTCCATACTTTGATATCCTTGCTCGATGACAGACAAAAAGGGTGAAGCCAGCAGTGACAGGTCGTATCGTGATGCATGCCAGAGGTGTCCCCGGTTTCGCCACTTGTTAACATGGCTTTACTGGTATCAGGTGGTCGCACTTGTATCAGGTACACATCATTAAGAGGTATGGCCGCATACGGCTGCCAGCGAGTAACAAGTCGTACACCGTAACGGGTATAGCCATATGTAACCAGGGCCGAGTAGTGGGTCGCACGCCGTAACGGGGTATGGTTGCATACCATCCCGGGCGTATAGTAGACCATACGTCTTAATGAGGCATGGCAGCACTCCATAATGAACGGATGGTGGGTCCAATGGGTATGCCAGGTGGCCCGCCGCTCCCGGCCCTTATGGCGGGACCGTGGTCGCAATACAGGATGGAAGGAGGAAGGAGCTCGAGGTAAAGCTCGGGGGTGGGGTTCGGAGGTGAAGCTCGGAGGTGGAGCTCGGAGATGGAGCTCGAAGGTGAGGTTCGGAGATGGAGCTCGGAGGTGGAGGTCGGAGGTGAGGTTCGGAGCTCGAAGGTGGAGCTCGGAGATGGCTTGGGGACGCCGTCAGTCCCCTTTTCCGCTAACTTTGACGGCGCTTGGATCAGCCACATTAGATGCCCCCTCGCCCCTAAGACGAAGCAGGCCCACCTCCGCAAGGCGAAAGGGGTGTCACGTCTCTAGTGGCTGATCCCCTTTCTTCTTCAACTACTCCGAGACACGTGTCCCCGGATGCAGCGATAACTTAGCACGAGCAACTTGCGGGATGTGAAGGGGCATTCGCTGTTGTCCGTCCGATCTGCTGTAAACGTCCTCGAAACGGGGTTATCTTTTTGAAGCTTGCAAAAAGGCGTTTGCTATCATTACCATCATGGCGCTGATGTACGCGGCACCACCTTACGGGCCAGAGGCGGTTCGTTCCACGCGCCGGACGCTTGTCGAGGCGGCCCGGCCTATAGCGGGAGTCCACGTGGCTGGGAAATCGGAGCGGAACGATTTGAAACTTGATAAAATCTGGACTAAGGCGGATAATCTGCCACTCCGCTTCAGCCATCCTCTCCTTCCAGCTCCCTGCCCTTGACCTGAGAATCGTTCTCTGCATTCCTCTTCTTCCAGGTTAGCCCTCTGTTCCTTCCCATCCTTTCCTGGAACCTTCACCATGGCCTCCTCACCATCTTGGTCCTCTGCACCCCCATCTGACGACTGTGTTTCTCCTTCGAGGCTCCGTGCCTCTTCTCCTTCTCCTCCTCCTTCTTCTTCTTCTTCTTCTCGTGGTCCTCTGATTCGGTGAACCGTCTTCCTCTATCCCAGTGGCCGGTTGCTGGCAGAGCTCGGCGCGGGGACGCTCTGCGGCGGCCAACCGGGCCCCTTCAAGGAGGTGCCGGGTGGCGGCCATCACCTCCACGAGAGTGGGGGCGAAATCCCCGGAGGGACCGCCTCCACGGTAACGGGCCAGGATTTAGCCAGACTTAGGGCCCGTTATCACGTACCTCGAGAGGTGGGGTTCTTCCTCCCTACTCCCGATGACAGGATAATCTCCTCCCGGCCCGGTAGAGTGGCCATCTACAAAATTTCTCTTAGGCTAGGACTTCGATTTCCCTTCATCCTTTTTTTATCAATCTGTTGGACTACTCCTTGACTCCTGCCCAACTGGTCCCGAACTCCCTTAGGACCATTTGTGCCTTTCTCATTCTTTGCAGTCACCTCCAAATTACCCCCCGACTTTCCTTTTTCGGTGTCTCTACTTCCTTAGGCAACAAAAGGGTTGGTGGATATTCCAGCCTCGACCCGACCGAGTCCTCAAACTCCTCCTTCCTACCTCTGTTAAGGGATGGAAATCCCGCTTCTTCTTTGCTGACCTCGACCCGTCAAGTCTTGGTGGGGGGATCCCGATCTCCGGCCCAACATAAACTCCACGTCTCCCCAGAGATCAAGAAGCAATGGGGCAACTGTTAACCGCCGACATCCCCAGATACGACTTGCTCCTATCGAAAGAGAATCTCTTGCGGGCCGGCCTCACCTCTCGAAGCGGTGAGTAACAAGAGTCCTAACACTTAGCCAAATTGCCCTTTTTCCTTCCTTTTCCTTCCTTTCTTCCCCCCCCCCCCCCCCCCCCCTTTTTTTTTTACTAACTCCGACTGACGCCGTGTAGCGATGAAGCCTCCAACTGCCCAAGTCAGGATGGCCGCAATTAAGCGGATGAGGGCCCAAAGCGGCCCAAGGGAGGAGCAACAAGCGCCGGCTCCGAAGCGTCGCACTGCGCAGGCGCTTCCTTTGACCGAGCAGCACAGCCCCTGCCGGTCCCCGAGGTGGATTTAACAGCCGACACCCCGCCAGAGGCGGCGAGGCTGATGAGACAACCACAGAAGAGCCGGTGGCTGCAAAGCCGGCGGTGAGGGAGTCCCCACCTTCCCATAGATCACTCCAGCCAGCGCGAATAGGAGTTGGGGGGAGGGTCCGTCGAGGACAAGTCCGCCCCCAAAGAAAATACCCGCAAGCGTCCCCCCGCGCGCGGAGCCAGAGCACGCTGGGAGTGCCAAGATGAGGGCCGGCCAATTCCTCATGGCTTCTCGCTGATGAATGATGGGCGCCGGGCTGAGCTGCTCATTTCCCAAGCCATTCAGCCAGATTTCCAAGAAGAGCTCCGGACCCTGGGAGCAAACAGGTTCTTCCGGGAAATCTTCTCTGCCCTTGTTCGGGTGAGTGTTTCCCTTCCCACCCTTAGTCTAGAATATTTAAGCAGTTTTTATGACTTGACACTCTGGGTGAAGGTGGCTAACTCCATGGTGCTCACCCGGGAAGCCCTCAACGAAGGGGAGGCCGTCGCCCGCCAAATCCAACAAGATGCTGAGGATGCCCAGGCTCGGGCCAAGGCGGCCCAAGCTCGGGTTGAGGCCGCTGAAAAGGCCCTGGAGTCCACGAGGGTCGAGTGCGCTGACAAGATAAGGAAAGCCGAAGGCAGAGCCAAAGTCGAAGCTGACCGTTGTCGAGCGGCACTGGACCAACTCGCAGAGGCCGAGAGCGTGGTCGAGGCCCGGAACCTGCATATAGCCGATCTAAACTCGCTCATTCAGGCGACCGAAGCTCGGGCAAAGCGGGTCGAGGAGGAAATAAACACTAAGGAGGCCGAGAGGGCGGCGGCGGAGACCCGCATCACAGAGATGGAGGCAGCTGTTGAGGCCAGAGCCACCGCGGCCGTAGAAGAGTTTAAGGCATCGGAGCACTTCACCCGCGAGCTGGTTGAAGCCAACGCGGACTTCTATGTCCAGGGGTTCAACGAAGCTAAGGAGAAAGTGGCCTAGGTTGGAACCTTCCACAGGTCATGGACCTTGAGCCGGATTAGGGGCCCGATGAGGCCTTAGATGACGAGTCCGCGGCCCAGCCTTGATTCTGCCTTTATACTTCATGTTTTGTACTAAGTTCGACTCAGTCGGCATTTTGTGAACTCTTGTATTAATGAAATGAAAGTTTCCTTTGCAAAGGATCGTGTTAATTGCATTCTTTTCCTTGAGTCTCTGGGTTGCTGACGTGGGACCCTTAAAGGCTTGGACAGCACCGAGAAGCGGCTTTTATTTTCTAACTTCATCCTCGTCAAGAATGACCTAGATACCCAAACACCAGTAGAGCATCAGTGCTGTCCAGATGGATCATCAGTCTCAGCGCCAGTAGGAGTTTGAGCTTTTGTCGAGGGCAGATGATACGTCGGTGTTAGTGGTACATGTTCCCCATGCTGAGCTTGGCCTTGGGTTTTTGGATCCGATGGTATATCGGGTCTTCATTGCCAATGGTACATTGGGCCTTCGCTGAGGTCCGATGGTACATCGGAGTACTAGTGGTACACTGGGCTTTCGCTGAGGTCCGATGGTACATCGGAGTGCCAATGGTACACTGGGCTTTCGCTGAGGTCCGATGGTACATCGGAGCACCAGTGGTACACTGGGCTTTCCATGCCGAGTCTGGCCTCGGGCTTTTTGAATCCGATGGTACATCGGGTCTTCATTGCCAATGGTACATTGGGCTTTCGCTGAGGTCCGATGGTACATCGGAGTGCCAGTGGTACACTGGCTTTCGCAGAGGCCGATGGTACATCGGAGTGCCAGTGGTATTGGGCTTTCCATGATGAGTCTAGCCTCAGGCTTTTTGAGTCTGATGGTACATCGGGTCTTCGTTGCCAATGGTATATTGGGCTTTCACTGAGGTCCGATGGTACATCAGAGTACCAGTGGTACACTGGGCTTTCGCAGAGGTCCGATGGTACATCGGAGTGCCAGTGGTACACTGGGCTTTCCATGACGAGTCTAGCCTCGGGCTTTTTGAGTCTGATGGTACATCGGGTCTTCGTTGCCAATGTACATTGGGCTTTCACTGAGGTCCGATGGTACATCTGAGTGCCAGTGGTACACTGGGCTTTCTATGCCGAGTCTGGCCTCGGGCTTTTTGAATCCGATGGTACATCGGGTCTTCGTTGCCAATGGTACATTGGGCTTTCGCTGAGGTCCGATGGTACATCGGAGTGCCAGTGGTACACTGGGCTTTCGCTGAGATCCGATGGTACATCGGAGTGCTAGTGGTATACTGGGCTTTCCATGCCGAGTCTAGCCTCGGGCTTTCATTGAGAAGCTGCGATGCTTGAATTCACACTTTATTAATAAGGGTCAAGAACCCAAAAGAGTGCAATCATAAAATTTGACATAGAAACAGAAGACACTATTGATAATACCGACGGAGGTTGTCGGCGTTCCACGTCTACGGGAGGGGCTTTCCATTTAGCTCTTCCACTTTGTATGCTCCATGGCTGAGCACTTCAGTGATTCGATATGGCCCTTCCCAATTCGGCCAGCTTGCCTCCTTCCGTCGGTTTTGAGACTTCGGCTCGTCGGAGGACCATATCCCCAGGTAAGAAAGCTCGGGGTCGAACACGGGCATTGTAATACCTGGCCGTCCGCTGCCGGTAGGGCCATCCGGAGTCGTGCTCGATCTCGTGCCTCTTCTATTAGGTCGAGGTTGGCCCGCAATTGATTGGGTTGTCCTCTTCGCTGTAGGCTTCCACTCGGAGGCTCCGGGCATCGATCTCCACAGGGATGACTGTCTCGGACAAAGACAAGGCTAAAGGGGGTCTCTCCAGTAGGGGCCCGCGGCGTTGTGTGATAAGCCCATAACACGCTAGGAAGCTCCTCTGCCCAATGCCCTTTGCAGTCATCAAGGGGCCCTTATTCCCTAAAGGATAATGCGGTTGGTTACCTCGGCCGCACCATTGGTTTGAGGATGGCCTACGGAGGTGAACCGCTGATGAATGCCAACTCGGCACAGAACTCCCGGAAAGATGTATTGTCGAATTGCCGGCCATTGTCAGTAACCAGGGTATGGGGGAGCCCAAATCGACATATTATGGACTTCCAAAAGAAAGACCTCACCTTACTCTCAGTGATCTTGGCCAATGCCTCTGCCTCAATCCATTTGGTGAAGTGGTCGACGGCCACCAGCAGGAATTTGTTGACCAGGAGCTGGAGGGAACGGCCCCAAAATGTCCATCCCCACTGGGCGAAAGGCCACGGTGCTGCCAGGGGGGTCAGCTGAGACGTCGGCTGCCATTGGATATTGGCGTGGCGCTGGCAGCCATCGCACTTCTTGATAAGTTCGGCCGCGTCCTCCCTCATAGTCAGCCAATAATATCCTTGTCGCAGGGCCTTGTACACCAGGCTCTGCCCCCCAGATGGCTCCCGCATACGCCTTCATGAATCTCTCGCAAGATGTAGTTAGCTTTGGTAGGGCCGATGCACTTGAGGACCGAGTATGAGAATGATCTTCGATAGAGTTTTCCTTCCATCAACAGGAACTTCAGGGCCCGCCGCCTAAGCAGTCTGGCTTTGGCCGGGTCTTCAGGAGTGGTGCCATCAGTAAGGTACCGAACATAAGCATCCATCCAGGAAGGCTCGTGCTCTACCGGCATGGTTTCCTCCGCTGCAGCTTGATGCTTGGGGCTTACAGATGCTCTACATATGTCCTCCCCAAGGTCTCGTCGACCGAGGTGGCCAAACGAGACAAGGCATCAGTCCTAGCATTCTCCACCTGGGGAATATAGCTGACGCGGAAATATGCAAACCAAGAGGCTTGAGATTGCACATGATTTAGGTAGCAGGACATGGTTGGGTCTCTGGCCTCGTACTCCCCAACGACTTGTCCGGAGACGAGCTGGGAGTCAGTGAAAGCCCTTAGACGCTCTGCTCCTAGCTCTTTGGCCAACCTCATCCCTGCCAGTAAGGCTTCATACTCCGCTTGGTTATTGGTGGCCAGAAACAGGAACCGAGGGTATACTCCACCACCTCCCCCTCGGGACTCGCGAGAATGAGCCCAGCTCCACTCCCTTATGAATTTGATGCTCTCTACATGCAGAACCCAGTCATCCTGCTCCTTCTCCTCGGCTCTCGGTAAATCCACATGCGTCTCTGAACTCTGGTTCCCGGATGCTCCTCGGCCCAAGTGCATTCGACCAGAAAGTCAGCTAGCACTTGAGACTTCATTACAGGTCTTGGCGGATAGATAAATCAAACTCCCCCAGCTTGATAGCCCATTTGGCAATCGTCCGGATGTATCTGGACGGGATAGGATAGCCCGGAGTGGCTGGTCCATGAGCACCACAATCGGGTGAGCTTGAAAATATGGTCGGAAGCGCTGGGCGGAGACCACCGTGCAAAAATGATCTTCTCAGTCTTGGAGTATCTGGTCTCAGCATCATGAAGCACCTTGCTGGTGTAGTAGACTGGCTTCTGTGTCCCACCCTCGTCCATGCGGACGAGCACCGAACTGACGGCCTCGGGGGAGGCGGCAAGATACAAGAAAAGTTCCTCCCTACCTCTCGTTTGGATAGTAATGGGGGAGTAGATAGGAAATTCTTCAGCTCCTCAAAGGCTTCTTGGCATTCTTTCGTCCATTCAAAACCGTTAACCTTACGCAGCGCCTTGAAGAAGGGAACACCGCTCTGCCGACCTTGACATGAAACGGCTCAAGGCTGCCACCCTTCCGGTCAGACGCTGCACCTCCTTCTTGCTAACCGGGGGCCTCATTTCTAAGATGGCCCGAATCTTATCAGGATTGGCCTCTATTCCCCGCTAAGTTACCATAAAACCCAAAAACTTGCCGGCCGCCACCCCGAAGGTGCACTTTCGGGGGTTCAGTCTTATTCGGTACCGGCAGGTTAGCAAAGGTTTCCACAAGGTCAGCAACATGATCTGCGGCATGGGCGCTCTTGGTCAGCATGTCATCCACGTACACTCTATGTTGCCCTATCTGGGCCTCGAAAACCCTATTCATCAACCTCTGATAGGTGGCTCCCGCATTCTTCAACCCGAATGGCATCACCTTATAGTAATATATTCCCTTCTCTGTGATGAAAGAAGTCGCCTTTTCATCAGCTGGGTTCATCCTGATCTGGTTGTACCCTGAGAATGCGTCCATGAAACTGAGAGTCTCATGACCAGACGTAGCATCCACCAGCTGGTCAATTCGGGGCAGCGGAAAGCTATCTTTGGGGTAGGCTTTATTAAGGTCGGTGAAGTCCACACACATCCTCCAGCTCCCACTAGCCTTGCGGACCATTACCACGTTCGCCAGCCAATCGGGGTAGTGGACTTCCCGAATGTGCCCAGCCGCCGCCAGCTTACGCACTTCCTCGTCTATGGCCTTCTATCTGTCTGAAGCAAAACTCCTCTTCTTCTGCCGAACGGGTCGGCACTCGGTTGATATTGAGTCGGTGCGTAATCACCTCCTCCGAATGCCTGGCATATCGGACGCCGACCAGGCGAAGATGTCAGCATTGGCTCGCAGAAATGCAAGGAGCCGATCATGAGACTCCTCCGGAAGCAGGGCCCCGACACGAATGGTCCGCTCCGATCCTCTCCTGGGGGAAAATCTAGCAGACGCTCGGCCGTTCTCCCCTCCTGGCCGAGTCTCGAGGGTCCAGTGCCTCCGGTGCAGGTGCGCAGACCTCTCCCTGAGGACTGGGAGCCATATGGCAGCAAAGTGGTGGGGGGTTTCGCTCTCCCCGCATCTCTCCAACCCCTTCACTGGTAGGAAACTTCACGAGGAGCCTCTTGGTTGAGATGATAGCGTCCAAAAGATTGAGCCCAGGCCTTCCCAGGATGGCGTTGTAAGTGAGAGGCACCCGACCACCAGGAAGCTTACAAATACAGTACTTTGAAGCGGGGCCGCACCAGCTATGACGGGGAGAGTGATCTCCCCTTCCACCTTCACTGAATCTCCGGTAAACCCCATTAGAGGTGTGGTGATAGGCCGGAGCAAGTCAGGCGATAAATTCATGCGAACAAAAGCATCATAATTCAAAACATCCACCGAGCTCCCACTATCGACTAAAATTCTTTTTACAGGGTGCTTTGCTATCGTCATGGATACGACGACACTATCATCATTTTTGTTAACCACCCCCTCTAAGTCCCTTTTGGAAAAAAGGGATTACAGAGTCTAACTCTCCCTCCTCCCTCGCCTCTTGGGTGGGCCACCTGCCCCCTGGAAATCATAGCCACCGTCTTCTCAGTCGGAGCATTGTCCACTACCGGTGGTGGAGGTGTCGACGGACCTAGAGCTCCCGGGTTGCTCCTCTGACAAACTTCCCAGATGGCCACGCTGGATGAGATCCTCTATCGCCTTCTTCAACAGATGATAGTCGTTGGTGTCGTGGCCGTGATCTCGATGGTAGCGACAGTAAAGGTTCTTGTTGCGGAATCTTCGGATTCATCGGGGGAGGACTGGAGGTAGGGCTCGCCCTCAATCTCAAGAAGGATATGTGATATCGGGCGATTAAGGGGGTGTAAGGTCCGTCTCTCGGTGCAGGAGCTCAGCATGGTTGTCGGGCGGCGAGGGGGCTCAGGTCTTCTGGGGCGAGCTTCGGTGTGCTCTGGTCGGGCTGGCTTCTTGGCAGTGCTTCCGCCAGCCTCACGCCGGGAGGAGTCTGCCTCGTCGGCACGAATGTACTTCTGGGCCCGGCTCAAAAGCTCAGCATAAGAACCGAATGCTTCTTGTCGAGAGAGTACGTGAAGCGTGAAGGATGGAGTCCTCGCTTCAAGGCCAAGGTGGCCACCGAATCCTCAAGGTTATAAACTTCCAGGGCGGCCTCCTTGAAACAAGCGACATAGTCCTGTAGAGACTCGCCACTCTTCTGCTGCATGGAGAAGAGGTTGTCCGCCACCCTTGGGATCTTTCGACAGGCATCAAAATGGGCGAGAAGGCCCTCTCCAACAGGCGGAAAGAGTCGATACTCCGTGGCGGCAGGCGGGAGTACCAAGCACGAGCAGCTTTCTTCAAAGTGGCGGGAAAGGCGATGCACAGGAGCGAATCGGTTGCCCCTGTACCTGCATAAGGACCTTGTAACTTTTCAAATGGTTCAGGGGGTCCATGTCCCGTCATACGGTCCAGCTGAGGAAGGCGGAACCGTGCTGAGATCGGCTCCTCCATGATCCGGGGGACAGCGGTGGCCGGCTGTCGTAGTCCGCCTCTAGTGGGTTGGTGATCCGAGGTTGAGCTCCTCCAATCGCTGATGATACTCGTCGAGCCGACGCTCAGCTCGGCGGGCTATCCTGCCGTTGAAGGACCCCTCTCCCGAAGAATCCGAGGAGGGGGAAGGGTGGCGTCGATGCTGACGAGGGCGCTCCACCTCCTTCCCACACCGTCGCCCAGGGGATGCGCTGGCACGACGAGTGGGTGACCGGGGCCTCTTGGAGACTTCACAGCAGTGAGGCCTGGATGAAGCGCAGCGACGCTCGGCCTCTCGGGCAGGAGGCCTCCTCTGACAAGAGTGTTGGCTGGGCTGGACAGCCCTGGCTCGGACGAGTGGGGATCTGGTTGTTGCGCGGCCACCGCTTGATGCGTAGGCCTTGAACCACCATTGCCAGAGATTGGACTTGCGCAGCAAGGGCAGCAAGCCGGTCTTCTTGAAACTGTTGCGGTGGTGGTGGTGCAGGGGTGTCGGCTGGGGGAGCCGAGGGGCCTACCTCTAGTGGATCAGCCCCTTGACACTGCCCCCCAGCATGGCTGACGGTAACCTCCCGCGCGCAGTCGTCACCATTGCCTGAGAGCTCGAAGGAAGAGAAGTCATTGTGGACTGGTTCGAAACTTCTCTCAATCAATGCCCCTACCTGGCACGCCAATCTGTTGACGCTAAGTCACTTCCTTCAGACGCCGGGAATGCAGAGACCCTCCTCATTGGATTCTGCAAGAAAAGTCCTCGGAGACCGGATGCTCCGATGGGGACCCTCTGATGCTCAAGTCAGTCACTCGGGAATAGATAAGATTTTGCCCTTGCGAAAGAGAGAGCTTATCAGTTAGAGTTCAGGAGACTCCCTTTTTATTGATACGAGCTTTTATACTAGTTCAGAGATCTTCCTTTTTCCGTGCTTCCAGAAGGTTGTCCATACTTTGATATCCTTGCTCGATGACGGACAAAAAGGGTGAAGCCGGTAGTGATAGGTCGTATCGTGATGCGTGCTAGAGGTGTCCCGCCGGTTTCGCCACTTGTTAACATGGCTTTACCGGTGTCAGATGGTCGCACTTGTATCAGGTACACATCGTTAAGAGGTATGGCCGCATACGGCTACCAGCGAGTGACAAGTCATACACCGTAACGGGGTATAGCCATACATAACCGGGGCCAAGTAGTGGGTTGCACGCCGTAACAAGGTATGGTTGCGTACCATCCCGAGCGTATAGTAGACCATACGTCTTAATAAGGCATGGCAGCACTCCGTAATGAACGGATGGTGGGTCTCATGGGTATGCCAGGTGGCCCGCCGCTCCCGGCCCTTATGGCGGGACCGTGGTCGCAATACAGGATGGAAGGAGGAAGGAGCTCGGAGGTAAAGCTCGGGGTGGGGTTCGGAGGTGGAGCTCGGAGATGGAGCTCGGAGGTGAGGTTCGGAGATGGAGCTCGGAGGTGGAGCTCGGAGGTGAGGTTCGGATGTGGAGCTCGAAGGTGGAGCTCGGAGATGGAGCTCGGAGGTGGAGCTTGGAGATGGCTTGGGACGCCGTCAGTCTCCTTTTCCGCTAACTCTGACGGCGCTTGGATCAGCCACATCACAACACATGAACCAATGTTCAAATACCGCAATATGCATGTATAATGCAGTAGTACTTGATAATTCTAAACGATATCACATAATAATCTTTTTATTAATAGCCTTTTCAAATAATTTTTTTTCCTTTGATTAACATTTCTAGATTCCACAATAATTATCTTTTCGATATTAGACTAACCATGGTCATGCTTTAACTCTTATCTAGCAATCATAGTACCACGTATAAAATATCTATAGTAGCACTTTCTTAATACCACATACAATTGCCCGTGTTATTTCAATACTCTATACAACCTATCAATGATATTTCTATTTCAATACTACATATTACCTATTTGTAGCGCAGTGCTATCTCAATAGCATATATAATCCAATAGGCTATTATAATTCATGGTGTCTAAATACCCCTCCTTAACCAGTTAATTTTATCAAGTTTTATCTATATGCTGATCAAACAAAAATATAATTTAATAATATATATCACACAAATTGGATGCAAACAACATATATATAATGATATCAAAACTATCAATAGGCAACATAGTTATACATAAAGAAATAAATGATTTTATGGCAATAATGCAAAAACAATTGATACAAATTATTTATCTAAATCATCATTATATGCATGTGTAAAATGTCCTTAATTATATAGATAGCCTCTAATAGAAATTCTTACCTACACTAAAAGCAAAGTCTAACCGATATCCTCAACTTCTTGAAAATCTTTGATCTCGACTTTTCAACCTTTTACAAAATCATGATTTCACAGCCTCGACAAGGAGGAGACCTCACCAAGTCAAAAATTAAAAAAAAAAATCTTTAAGAATTTTGTTAATAATTATTTTATATTAAAAGATTTCAACTGATGTCTTTTATAGAGAAGTTTTTCAATTCCAATAGATTTTCTAGTTCCAATGGGATATTAATTTCCAAGAGCTAATAATATTTCTATTTTCATTAGCATATCAACTTCATAAAGAAAATTAAAGCGACTAATATCAAATAAATGTTTTTAAAAATAGATTCCTACCTCTTACTGGGCTTCTAACTTATTTAATATAAGTTTTTGGAAGAAAGAGATATAAAAATTTAAGATAAAAATTTCATAAATACCATTGCTAAATTATGACTATGGAGTGACATTTTCGTGTTATACTGGTACATGTCCATTAAATTGCTCCTAATTTCCTGATATGATCTCTATTTTGAACAATTCAAAATGTGTTAGAAAACTAACTCAAAATAAACATCACAAAAAATGATTTTATTAAAAATTTAATTATATTAGTTTTGATCAAACTTTCTTTCTACATATTGTGCACTAGGACAAGTTATTGCATATAAAATCATGAATATATTATTAATAACATAAATTATTGATTGTCATACTTGGAAATAGTATATATCATTATATGGATATTAATATTATTATATGTCAAATGCTAATTATTATAATAATATATTAATATAATATGCAATGATATCAATTATATACAGTTAAAAAATGACAGATTAGTTATTATACCATAATGATATATCAAAAGCATGGCATGACAATTCTAACATGTTATTATATATTTTGTTATCATGATATTTATCACAATAGATTGTTATTTTATTATTAATATTAATAGTTGTAATATATGATTAGCTGAAAACCTTCTCCTTGCAGTGTTGCTAATCATCAATTGTGCAATTGTATCTTTTTAAACAGGTGGCTTTGGCAGTTACCTCTTTGGCATGAGTGATAGAATTGCCCAGCAAGCATCAGAAGCCAATAACGCGCAAGACATAAAGGACCCAAAGCTAGGGTGGATGATTGGATTTCTCTTTGTCGTTAGTTTTCTTGGTCTCTTCTCCCTTGTACCCCTTAGAAAGGTATTTCCTCCAAAACTTAACCAGGTTAAGAGTGCTTTTGGAATAAATTATACATATCATGAGATCACCTCCTGATCAGTTCATGATTGACAATATGGAGGCTTTTCATGTCTTTTTTTCATATTCGTTTTCAAGTTGGTGCATTTGGTATTGTATAAATATTCATCAGTAACTTCTTTCAGATCATGATCATCGACTACAAGCTGATCTACCCAAGCGGCACTGCAACTGCATTCCTCATCAATGGTTTTCACACTCCTCAGGGTGCTAAGCTAGCAAAGTAACTCCTCAAAAAGCTTAAAAATGCTATCATGCTTGAACATTTTCATGTTTAATTACTGTCTTATCATTTGGTTACAATTTTTTTCTTTTAAAAAAAAATGGTTCAGGAAACAAGTAAAGACATTAGGCAAGTTTTTCAGCTTCAGCTTTCTGTGGGGGTTCTTTCAGTGGTTCTACAAATCCAATGATGAATGTGGATTCGGAGCCTTTCCTACGTTGGGTCTCAAAGCTTATGACAACACGTAATTGCATGGCCTTTACATCACTTCTTGCAATTAATTCTTGCTTCCTTTCTGCTTGATTATCTACATGTTGGTGATATTTAATACTCTTTATGTTTCCAGGTTTTTCTTTGATTTTTCCACAACTTATGTCGGAGCTGGAATGATATGCCCATATATTGTGAATGTATCTCTTTTGTTGGGAGCAATCCTTTCTTGGGGAATCATGTGGCCGCTTATAAGTGAAAAAGAGGGTGTTTGGTACCAACCAAATCTTAAAACAAGTGATCTTCGTGGCTTGCAAGGCTACAGAGTAACTGTCCACAATTCATTTTGTATTTAACTTGCATTGGAAACATCGACTTCATCACCAAATTTTATATAACCTCTCCCACAACCTTGTCTTTAATTCAATGTTTTCTTCTGTTCTGTAGGTCTTCATAGCAATTGCCCTGATTCTCGGGGATGGCCTCTACAACTTCATCAAAGTCTTATCTCGAGTCATTTTCTCCTTTATTTCCATCATGCGGAGTAAAGGCCCCACAAGCACACTTCCTGTCTCAGATGATGGCCATGATCTCTCCACCACCACCACCACCACAATATCCTTCGACGACCAACGTCGAACTGAAGTATTTCTCAAAGATCAAATTCCAAAATCAGTCGCATATGGGGGATATATCGCCATCGCAGCCATATCCATTGCCACGCTTCCCAAGATCTTCCCTCAGCTCAAATGGTACTATGTCTTGGTGGCCTACATCTTTGCACCAGTATTAGCCTTCTGCAATGCTTATGGATGTGGCCTCACTGACTGGTCTCTTGCCTCCACCTATGGAAAGCTCGCCATCTTCACCATTGGAGCTTGGGCAGGTTCCTCTAATGGTGGTGTGCTAGCAGGCCTTGCAGCTTGTGGTGTGATGATGAGCATCGTGTCCACTGCTTCGGACCTCATGCAGGACTTCAAGACGGGATACCTGACGTTAGCCTCTCCGAGGTCCATGTTTGTTAGCCAAGTCATTGGAACAACAATGGGTTGCGTGATTGCTCCATGCGTCTTCTGGCTTTTCTACAAGGCCTTCAGTGACCTTGGCTTGCCTGGGAGCGAGTACCCAACACCCTATGCATCTGTCTACAGGGGCATGGCAATGCTTGGTGTTGATGGCGTGTCGTCGCTACCAAAGCACTGCCTCACCTTCTGCTACATCTTCTTTGCTGCTGCCATTCTCATCAACTTGGCAAGAGATTTTTCTGGGAAGAAGGTCGCAAGGTTTATACCAATCCCCATGGCAATTGCAATACCTTTTTATATTGGAGCATATTTTACTATTGATATGTGTGTTGGGAGCTTGATATTGTTCGTGTGGGAGATGACCAACAAGGCTCAGGCCGACGCATTTGGGCCTGCAGTGGCCTCTGGTTTGATATGTGGTGATGGAATATGGACTCTACCTCAATCAGTGCTAGCTATAGCTAAAGTGAAACCACCAATATGCATGAAGTTCCTGTCAAGGAAAATGAATGACAGAGTGGATGATTTCATCGCCGAGTTATCATAGTTTCTTTATTGTGGGTAGACAAAGAAATCAAGAGTAGTATGTATATTTAGGAATCAACAAGAGGCAAGGCACTTGTCAACAAACACTAGAGAACCTTATGTGGAGGGATGCATTCTGCTCCCACTGTTTTGTGTCAACTGGAATTTCACTTATGTTTCGTGTTACTTATAATGCATGATTTATACTACAAGGCAAATTTGTCCTGTCTTGATAACATCAATTGTAAGTGGGTTGACAAAAGTGCCAACATAAGCACATATATAAATACATAAGGTTGTAGGTTTATGGGGGAGGACTACACGCTGAGATCATAAAATCTCTTATTGCAGCTGATACCAAAGCTATAAAGTTTGTGTTGACATAAAAATCATGCCTTGCATATATGATGGGTTCTAAGGAAAAGAGATATGCAACAAAACGTACACAAGCGATAAGTGGGTCACTTAAAAGAATAGGCCTCTATTATCTACTTGGTATTTAAGCCTCCATTTTGACCTCTAGCTTCTTCGTATTAACCCACATTTCTGGAGGGCAACCAGTAAACAGATGACGTGACCAAATTTGGAGTTACCCTCCCTGAACCTTTGTGTTGGCACCTAGTCTATGGACGGAGCTGGCCATACCTTGGATTCCAAGGGGCTCTTGGCCCCTCGTGCCAATTAATTGATTAGTCCTAGTTATAGTGATCTCAATTAAAACAAACACATTCTATCTCGGTTTAAGTCTCGTTTTACAGAAAAGGCTGCAAATGGGTTAGATTGACTCATTACTTAATTTGGTTCCAAACTAATTAGATCCGGCTGAGTCCATATATAGAGACCCATATGTTGGATCGAATTTAAAAATGAATCCCATATAAATTTCGGATAGGATTCAAATCTTGTAATTTTTTTACCTAACTCAACGCGAACTGAATTTATTGAGATTCGTAACTATACTTATATAATTTTTTTTACTCTGAGCATCTTTATAAATTCATTGAATAAATTCTAGTTTCAACAGTAATGTCTACCATGTGGGATGCTAGCTTGCATTTTAAGTGCTTTTTTTTTCTGCATCATGAATAGAAAATCATCTATTAGACAGATGATTTTAAAATTTATCTATCCAACAAATGATTTATCAACCAACAGGGCTCAATACTTTAAAAAAAAAAAATGGCACAAGCTTGAAACCATCTCTTCAAGAGATGATTCTAGGTTTTTTTATTAAAAAAATCCCCTCAAGGATTTCAGTTTGGACCCATTTTTTTTAA
Source organism: Calamus simplicifolius (assembly GCA_900491605.1). Taxonomy (NCBI): domain Eukaryota; kingdom Viridiplantae; phylum Streptophyta; class Magnoliopsida; order Arecales; family Arecaceae; genus Calamus; species Calamus simplicifolius. Next base: position 928,549 of record UESW01003841.1, on the reverse strand, counting down.
GTGTTGGGCTTCTATTGTTTAATAAATCATCCATCCAACAGATGATTTCCTGATCATGATGTGAAAAAAAAAAAAAAAAAAATCTTTGATTGTCAACTTAACATCCCATGTCATACAAACATTATTTCGGACAATAATTTTCAACCAACACTAGCCCTAGAAGTAGTTTTTAAACAAGCATTAAACTTAGCAAGAGCTCTTTTTAATTTCATTTAAATTTTTTAATAATTTTATATTTGATTAACAATTACTATATTTTAATAATAAAATAATAATTAAATATTTAACTTAAATATAATATTTTGAATTAAATTTGAATAAATTTAAATAATTTATTAAATTAAATTTTTTTAAAAAAAATTAATTTAATTTAAATATAAAATTAGATTGGATCAACATCAATTATAACGTACCATCATTGTCTGATCAAAACGGCGGACCACTTGTGCTTTGGGAGCATTATGGGTCCCGTGTCCGTGACGACGTTGTCTAATGTGAATGCCCCTCCCCGGTCATCGTCCTCGTTATAAAGAAAGAACATATCAATCATCAGCTTGTGCTCAGCTGAAACGTCCGTCCAAAATCGAGACTCCCGCTTCCACAAGCTATGGGAACCCGTTCCACCGTAAACGTCCGCTCAAATATTAGTTCCGGCCACTTCCAGGGGGACTTTTCATTCACCATGACGGGCCTCATATAAAATTGATTAAGTTGGCAGTTAGTAGCTTGTCAGTAAGAATCAAGATCAGTATCTACGTACGATGAATTTATAAATAGCGACAGATTCAGATTCAGATTATGCTTCCAATCTTCCACGCTTATCTGATCATCCCTCTCTGTAGCAAAGTCTGAAATGAGCACTGAAGAGAATGGCAACGACAGGCGAGAGGCTGGCCTAACGAATCAAGAGGCAGCCATGGAGGAGGAGGAGGAAATGGCGGAGATGAGCCAGATCATGAGCCACCGCAGAAAGAGCAAGAAGGAGATGGAAGAAGGGAGAGAAGAAGAGGAAACGCTGTCGGTCGAGAAGGTGTTCGATGGGAAACGGGTGCCGACATGGCCGGAGCAGCTGACGTTCCGGGCCCTGGTGGTGGCCTTCTTCCTCGCGATCATGTTCAGCTTCATAGTGATGAAGCTTAGCCTGACCACCGGCATCATTCCCTCGCTTAACATCGCCGCCGGCCTCCTCGGCTTCTTCTTCGTCAAGTTGTGGACCAAAGCCCTCGACATGACGGGCCTCCTCCGCCAGCCCTTCACCCGCCAGGAGAACACCGTCATTCAAACCTGCGTCGTTGCTGCCTCCGGCATCGCCTTCAGCGGTGAGCCGCAACCCTACTTAATCTCGTTCTTTGTTCCCTTAATTCTTTCTCGCTCTCCCTCATTTCCATCGATCACTTATATTATAAATTAAGAAGCTAAATTTACCATGTATAAAATCAAAAACATATTAGTAATAGTTTAAATTATTATATTTCATACATGGAGATCGATGTTATATTTTATAATATTATCTATCAAATTAAACGCTAACTATTATAATAATATATTGATGTAATATGCAATGAAAATATAATTATACAGTTAAGAATACTACGTACGGATTAGTTATATATTATAGCTAGCACGATGATATATATATATATATAGTAGAAGCATGCATGGTATGATAATTTTAACATGATATTGTATTTCTTCATAATTATTATGATATTTATCAAAATATATTCTTATTTTATTCATAATATAATTAATATCATTAGCTGAAAGCCTTCTCCTTGTAGTTTTGCTAAAGTCGAGAGTTGGGTTAATCATCAATTGTGCAATTGTGTCCTTCTAAACAGGAGGCTTTGGCAGTTACCTCTTTGGCATGAGTGAAAGAATTGCCCAGCAAACAGCAGAACCCAATAGCGCACAAGACATAAAGGACCCAAAGTTAGGGTGGATGATTGGATTTCTCTTCGTCGTTAGTTTTCTTGGCCTCTTCTCCCTGGTACCCCTTAGAAAGGTACTTCCTCCAAAACTACTTAATTGCCTTTGGAATAAATTATATCATGAGATCACCTCCTGATCAGCTCATGATTGACACAGACAATATGGGGGCTTTTCATATTCGTACGTTTTCAAGCTAGCTGTGCATTTGGTATTGTTTAAACATTCAGCAATAACTTCTTTCAGATCATGATCATCGACTACAAGTTGATCTATCCAAGTGGTACTGCAACTGCATTCCTCATCAATGGCTTTCACACTCCTCAGGGTGCCAAGCTAGCAAAGTAACTCCTCAAAAAACTTTAAAAGCCTATCATGACTGAGCATTTTCATGTTTAATTACTGTCTTATCATCTGGGTTACGATTTTTTTCTCTTTTTTTTTTAATATATATATTTTGGTTCAGGAAACAAGTAAAGACATTAGGCAAGTTTTTCACCTTCAGCTTCCTGTGGGGATTCTTTCAGTGGTTCTACAGACCCAATGATGAATGTGGATTCGCAGCCTTTCCTACATTGGGTCTCAAAGCTTACGACAACACGTAATTGCATGGCCTTTACATCACTTCTTGCAATTAATTCTTGCTTCCTTTCTTTGTTCATAATTTCCACCAAAAGGGGGCTTAAGACAAAAGGATATTTCCTAGTACCTAAGCCTATTTGATTAACTTGTTTAAGTCGTCATTCTCCTGGCTTGATTATCTGCATGTTGGTCTTATCGTACTCTTTATTTTTCCAGGTTTTACTTTAATTTCTCTGCAGCGTATGTCGGAGTTGGAATGATATGCCCATATATTGTGAACATATCTGTTCTGCTGGGAGCAATCCTTTCTTGGGGAATCATGTGGCCACTTATAGGTAAAAAAGAGGGTAGTTGGTACCCAGCAAATCTTCCAACAAAAGATCTTCATGGCTTGCAAGGCTACAGGGTATAACTAACTATCCACGATTCATTTTGCATTCAAATTAATATTGCACCGGAAACAATATTGACTTCATCACCACGTTTTATATAATAACCTCTTACACAACCCTATCTTCAATTCAATGTCTTCTTAATTCTCTTCTGCAGGTCTTCATAGGCATTGCCCTGATTCTTGGGGATGGCCTCTACAACTTCATCAAAGTCTTATCTCGAGTCATTTTCTCCTTTATTTCCATCATGCGGAGCAAAGGCCCCACAAGCACACTTCCTATCTCAGATGATGGTCATGCTCTCTCCACCACCACAACATCCTTCGACGACCAACGTCGAACTGAAGTATTTCTAAAAGATCAAATTCCAAAATCAGTCGCATATGGGGGATATATCGCCATCGCAGCCATCTCCATTGCCACCCTTCCCCACATCTTCCCTCAGCTCAAATGGTACTATGTCTTGGTGGCCTACATCTTTGCACCAGTATTAGCCTTCTGCAATGCTTATGGATGTGGCCTCACTGACTGGTCTCTTGCCTCCACCTATGGAAAGCTCGCCATCTTCACCATTGGAGCTTGGGCAGGTTCCTCTAATGGTGGTGTGCTAGCAGGCCTTGCAGCTTGTGGTGTGATGATGAGCATAGTGTCCACTGCTTCGGACCTCATGCAGGACTTCAAGACGGGATATCTAACGTTGGCCTCTCCGAGGTCCATGTTTGTTAGCCAAGTCATTGGAACAACAATGGGTTGCGTGATTGCTCCATGCGTCTTCTGGCTTTTCTACAAGGCCTTCAATGACCTTGGCTTGCCTGGGAGCGAGTACCCAGCGCCCTATGCATCCGTCTACCGGGGCATGGCAATCCTTGGTGTTGATGGCGTGTCGTCGCTACCAAAGCACTGCCTCACCTTCTGCTACATCTTCTTTGCTGCTGCCATTCTCATCAACTTGGCAAGAGATTTTTCTGGGAAGAAGGTCGCAAGGTTTATACCAATCCCCATGGCAATGGCAATACCTTTTTATATTGGGGCATATTTTGCTCTTGATATGTGTGTAGGGAGCTTGATATTGTTCGTCTGGGAGATGACCAACAAGGCTCAGGCCGACGCATTTGGCCCTGCAGTGGCTTCTGGTTTGATATGTGGCGATGGGATATGGACTCTACCTCAATCGGTGCTGGCGATAGCTAAAGTGAAGCCACCAATATGCATGAAGTTCCTGTCAAGGCAAGTGAACGACAAAGTGGATGCTTTCATTGCGACCTTATCGTAGTTCCTTTCTCGATTGATAGGAAGGTAGAAAATGGTTTCAGGGATTAACCAGATGAATTGATTATCCATAAACGCTATAATATATAGAATCTAAGTGGAGGGGTGCATTTTGTGATTATGGTTTGAGTCAACTATTACTTGATTTGCTTTATGTTCCTTATAATGCTTGAATTATGAATGAATGAGGTGATTATGGGAGGTCAGTACAAGATTGTTGTTGTGTATTCATCTTTCAATATTGTATATATGCAAATAAAGTTGGAGGTTTTTGATAGAAAGTTGTTTGCTAAGATCTTTCGAAAGAAAAAGGCCAAATGCTAGATAACTTATAATTGGAACATCCTTCAAGGCTTAGGCAAACGGACAGAAAAACCTGATGGTTATGTGTTTTCCAATATAGAGAAAGAGGCTAATTAAACTAACTAAACTGCAAGTTCACTAATCCCTGGAAACTTTCTCAAATTAAGAGATCGACGAAGAGCGAACGAGTATATGGAACCAGATATTCGCCTAACGAAGACACCACAAGAAAGTATGGTATTTGTGGCGAACCTATTATGGCGAAATATTTTCGTCGTTATAGGTTTATTTATAACGGCAAATAAAAATTAAATTCGTCATAACAATTATTTATTACGGTGAAATACTTTTTCACCGTAATAAAAAGACTTATTACGACGAGTTTAAAAAATCATCGTAATAAGTCCACATTTTAATTTAAGATTTTATTTTTTTTAATTTTTCTTTCTTTTTATTACTGCGAAATACTTTTTCGCCATAATAAAAAGACTTATTACGACGAGTTTAAAAATCGTCGTAATAAGTCCACATTTTATTTTATGATTTTAATTTTTTTAATTTTTCTTTCTTTTATTACGGCGAAATACTTTTTCGCCGTAATTAAAAGACTTATTACGACGAGTTTTAAAAATCATCGTAATAAGTCCACATTTTAATTTAAGATTTTAATTTTTTTAATTTTTCTTTCTTTTTATTACGGTGAAATACTTTTTCGCCGTAATTAAAAGACTTATTATGATGAGTTTTAAAATCGTCGTAATAAGTCCACATTTTAATTTAAGATTTTAATTTTTTTAATTTTTCTTTCTTTTTATTACGGTGAAATACTTTTTTACCGTAATAAAAGACTTATTATGATGAAATTTATAATTCATCGTAATAAGTCCACATTTTATTTTACAATTTTAATTTTTTAATTTTTCTTTTTTTTATTACGGCGAAATACTTTTTCGCCATAATTAAAAGACTTATTACGATGAAATTATAATTCATCGTAATAAGTCTACATTTTATTTTATGATTTTAATTTTTTTAATTTTTCTTTCTTTTTATTACGGTGAAATAAATTTTCGCCGTAATAAAAAGACTTATTACGATGAAATTTATAATTCGTCGTAATAAGTCCACATTTTATTTTACGATTTTAATTTTTTTAATTTTTCTTTCTTTTTATTACGGCGAAATAAATTTTCGCCGTAATAAAAAGACTTATTACGATGAGTTTAAAAAATCATCGTAATAAGTCCACATTTTAATTTAAGATTTTAAATTTTTTAATTTTCTTTCTTTTTATTACGGCGAAATACTTTTTCGCCGTAATTAACAGACTTATTACGACGAATTTTATAATTCATCGTAATAAGTCTACATTTTATTTTACGATTTTATTTTTTTAATTTTTCTTTCTTTTTATTACGGCGAAATAAATTTCGCCGTAATAAATATACGTATTACGACGAAATTAAAAATTCATCGTAATATAGTGAAAAAAATCTTTCATACGGGACTTCATTACGACGAAAGTTAATTTCGCCGTAATAAGGTCCCCTTAATACTCTGTGAAACCCTCGCGCAATTTTTTTTATGTGAAACCCTTCTCCCGCCGTCTTCCCCCCGAGCTCGTCTCCGTCGTCTTCCCCCCGAGCTCGTCTTCGCCGTCAGCCCCCGACGCCGTCAGCCTCCGAGCTCCTCTCCGCCTGCGGACGCCGAGCTCCTCTCTGTCAGCCTTTGGACGAGGTAAGAAAAAGGGCTTTATAAAACCCTCTTGCTCGCGATTCTTGTTTCACTTGGATTTTTTTTTCGATTTCTCTTGTTTTCTGATGATTTAGGGGGTTTATAAGGTTCAATTGAAAGTTATTACTGGTAAACTCTTAAAACACCAAATATTCGCTGCTGCAAGGAGTATCAAAATCTTAATATTCCCTCTCAACCTCTTGAAATATGAAATCATAGATATATCACAAATATGAATTAGGAGTAGATAAAACTTGCAACTGAGTTCTACAAAACTGGTATTGAGAACCCTATCAGTACTTACCGGCTCCATATGGTATGGTACCCATTACGTTCGAAGATAAGGTGATGATACTCTTTCCCACTCCTACCCATAGTACCTATTGAAACCAGATGTTACATCATGGTTTGACTCGGCTCAGATTAATTCGGTTCATAACAAGTCGAACCTCGGTACTGTTCTGGAATGGTATGATATAGTAGATATTGGTCAATAAGGCAAACCTTTTTGCTTGCAACATATGTTAATATCTGACCCTTCGCTTTATTTACATGCTCTAGCTTTTTGATATCTGTACCTAGCAATATTTTTCTTTTGTATTCTCTCATTGTGAATTTGAGAATACACAGACCAACTACAAGTCCAGAGACCAGGTTTCCGGGAACTGCAAGGGAAGGAGAATTGAATGTTTCATTCTATAAATCATGAGTATTAACATATATGGAAATGGATGACTATCAGATTTTTTTTTTTAATGCAATACATCTGTTGGTGCATCTAAATGAATTCATGCCATGTATTAATATGGTGGGGCCAGATCTTCCAGTGAATTTATAACTCAAAATAAAAATAATACATAAATGCACCCTGTCCCATGCGTGCATGCTTATGGCATCTGAAAACCGAGCTTGACTGGATTTGTTTATTGGGTTCGGTGTGCAAACAGCATGGATCTGACCCAAGTTCATCCTGTTTATGGCCCTAGCCCTGTGCACTTGGGGCACCAGCCATCATAGGGGACACAGAAATCGTGGTTATAAGATCCAGGGGTTTCACATTCATCCCATGTATAAATAAGCATCTCGGTAAGAGAGCTAATTTTGGATGTAAGATTCAAAGTCCCCCATGAAGTACTGGAAAGTGATTGCCACATCCTCAATAGATTAATATGCAATTTGGTATTCAACTTTCTCATTGCATGCCTCTTGTCTCCTCCCTGGCTGTGCCAAAAAATCATTGATAAGGAAGGCCAGGGAGAAACTCAAACTTATGCCTAAGATGATAAGCCTGATCATAAAAGGTTGTCAAGCCGATTTGATGGGGACAGTCAATCATACAGACTGAAACGATATGAAAATGCAGAATCATCAAAATAGGGACTTAATATCTCTGTAAACACAAGAAGCAGAGTATGGTTGCATCTCAATATATATTTTTATCATCTAAAGTCCAGTTTCTTTAGGATTGATGTGTCGAGAAGCTTCTATCATTCTTGTCTTCCTTTTACCATTTTGGCCGTGTATTAAGTTGCTCTTTGACCATTGTTCATGGTATTGAAATTGAAATTGTTTTGCTTGGCAACTGTGGAAAAGTTGATATCCATTCTTCTATGTATAAGGAGACTTCAACTTTTTCCCCAAAAAAGGAGGAAACTTTAACCAATGGCAGATACATAAAATGAACTAATGAAAAAAAAACCTTATTGGGATTTATAATTTTAGGAATTTGTGATATAGATTGCATTCAAACCTTTTAATTGTTTGTTAAATGCAACCAGTTTATTTAATCCATGAAAATAAGGAACAGACTATGTAAAAACTTTTTTCTTTTCATTGTGATAAGAAATGCGTCCCATTCTTAATGTTTAGATTTGTCAACAGGTCAAATGGATTGTTATAGAAGTGATCAGACCAAGCCACTGTGATGCATCAGCTCATGTTTCTAAATAAGATTGTGCTATAGGTTCTTTAGTGTGAGTTTTGTGTGGCGATGCCATCCTTAACAGCCTACTATTCAATTGCTTTAACCTCTGATTAACAAAGAATGCTTTGATTTTTTTCCCTATAAGACAAGGGTTTCACATGTTGCCATGTGCTGGAGTATAGAATTCTGCAGTCAAGTTATTATACCGGACTTTATAACTTTGAACTGGTACCTTGGAAAGTTTGTTATTCCTTGCTATAAGTTCAAAATCCTTGCATTCATTTGAAAAATCTAGGAATGAAAAAGTGGCAATATTGCCCATATATTGGTTGGTAATTCTGCTTTGGGCATTGGTTTCTTTCCTATTTATCAAACTAAAATGGCCTCAGGTGCTGTTTATATCATGTGATGAATCAAGAGCAACTATGGAAGTCGGAGAGCTTTTAGTCTGAAGTTGAGCCTAGAACATCCATTGCATGAATAGGATGAACTTTGCATCTAAGCCTTTAGTCTAAAATAATTGTATTAGATTATTATCTTAAATTATTGTTTTAAATTATTATTATTTCTTTTCAGAGAGATCCTGTTACTGGAGAGGAGCCATCAAGACTTCATCTGTGGAATACTCTTCATTTTGATAAAAAGAAGAATCAATGGATAAATGAAAAAGCTGAAGAAACCCATGTAAGTTTTATCAATTAAAAATACAATATTATTGAATGTAATGTTTTATACTAACATATTGAATTTGTTTTCTTTTCATTGCAGGCACAGTTAATAGAGCGACTTTCCTCACAGGACTCTACAGTAGAACCAATCAATGAGGATGTCATTTGGAGGAGGTTTTAGGCTCTAGATCTGGTTATAAAAGAGGATGGGGTCCATTACCGAAGGGTACATCGAGAATTAGAGGTAGTTCTTCATCTTCTGAAAACTCACAATTAAAGGGTGAATTACATGAGTGCCGAGAGCTCATCGCTCAGCAAGAGAATAAGCTTGCTCAACAAGAAGATAAGCTCGCTCAGCAAGAGGATAAACTCACTCAGCAAGAGGACGCACTATCCAGGATCTAAAGGCGACGACTGCTGAGCTCACTGCTTTCATGCGACAGTTAGTGCCTGGATATCATCCTAGTGGATCCCAGCAGACTTCACCTCCATAGTACATGTATTTTTTTTAAATTATGTATTTTTTGAAACATTGTATATGATGATTTTATTGAAATGAATGAAAACTTTTATTAAATTTTTTTGTGAAACTTTTATATTAGAAAATTATTTCTAGTATCGTTGCTTTAATATTATATTATTGTAACAGGTGCAATACAAAAAAAATATTAAAATAAAATTTTAATATTTTTAAAATTTAATTAAAATTTTATTACGATGACTTATTTTCGCCGTAATATCAACCTATTACGGCGAAAATAAGTCGCCGTAATAGGTTTTTAATTAAATTTTAAAAATATTAAAATTTTATTACGGCGACTTATTTTCGCCGTAATATCAACCTATTACGGCGAAAATAAGTCGTCGTAATAAAATTTTAATATTTTTAAAATTTAATTAAAAACCTATTACGACGATTATTTTCGCCGTAATAGGTTGATATTACGGCGAAAATAAGTCGCCGTAATAGGTTTTTAATATTTTTAAATTTAATTAAAAACCTATTACGGCAACTTATTTTCGCCGTAATGGGTTGATATTACGGTGAAAATAAACCGCAGTAATAAAATTTTAATATTTTTAAAATTTAATTAAAAACCTATTACGGCGATTTATTTTCGCCGTAATAGAAAGCTATTACGACGAAAATAACGCGCCGTAATAGGTTATTACGACAATATATTACTACGACGATTTGTAATGTATTACGATAAATTTTTTATCATCGTAATAATTTATTACGATGACTTTTGTATCTATTGCGATGAATTAATTCATCGTAATAAGTCATTTTTTTTTGTAGTGAGATGGATGCGAGATCGTTGGTAGGAGGACTCTCCAGGGCAGGAATGCTGGCAAAATGATCAGCTTGTATCACCATTATTTAACAATTCCACTTCTCATGGGTCACATGTACTCAATTTTAATAGTAATTTAAACAATTCCACTTCTCATGGGTCACATGCATGTACTCAATTTTAATAGTAATTTAAAATAAATGAATTATCTTATTGTTGATATAGGTCAGATCTGGAAAATTAATTATTAGTATTTAGGCTGAGATTAATTATGGTCATGCTCTGGTTCGTGGCGAACATATAATTAAGATCACGTTCCTACTTGTGATAAGACCATCCTAAATATCATACTTCAATCTATATATGGATATGTGTGGACTTCAAGACATGGGGCGACCTTGTCTTGCTAAGCGTGGAATTGGCACAATCTTCCGACCAGTCTTGCCATATGGTGCTGCATTGGGTCATAACTAAGGCATATGGTGGAAGCAGCTGTGGAGCATGGTTTACATTAGCATAGCTGTCACTAGATTTATTCCTCGTAGTCCAATAGACAATGATCTTATCGCAGGTAAATTAGTTTTATAAGGGGTCAAGGAACTATATAACGTATTAGATATAGATAAATGGAAGGTTCACATTATTAATGATTGTCCATAAGAGGATGAAGAATGCGTTGTTGTTCAATTATCCCCTAACAAATAATTATTTTAGTGAATATCTTTGCAAGGAATTATTGAATATGTCTACAATTTAGTGAAATATATATATGTGTGTGTGTGTGTGCATGCATATCTATTAGGACCACAACTTAGAGCCCAATGCTACTGATTCAAGCTATTTGATGTGATATGTCATCTTCAAAGTAGTTGTAAACTGAGAGGCTTTTCGGTCACTTGGCACTCCTAATAAGACTGGTTACTAGTGGTTTGAAACCTACTTCTATGGGACAATTAGTAACCCAAATAGGATTATTATAATGATCTTAAATCACTAGTGATTCTTATGTCAAGGTGATCTGATTTTTAGTAATCACTATATTTGATATGATATGTGCCACTGTTTAAAAATCTTTGATGATCTAAAATCGCAATATGTGATATTGTTGACCCCGTGTTGATTTTGATGATCACAAAACAATTAAGATACTAATATGTTTATTATAGAGACAAAGATCATTGCAGATCATTAAATATAGCACATCAAAAAGATGTTTCAATGAGTTGCTTAGTTATTCGGCCGAACCATCTTGAATACTCAGTGCGATGGCCGAACCTTGTTGAAATCCAGTGAATTGAAATCAACTTCCAGCTAATCGGATTTGTTGCTCACTCCATTTGGCCAAACTACATTTAAATCTAGCTAACTGACTAGCATTCAGCTAGCTAAGGTTCCCCGCAGACTTCTCTTGGCCAAACTCCATTTTAATCTAGCTAACTGGACTGGCATCCAGTTAACTAAGATTTCCTGCAGTACTTCTCTCACCGAACTCATATTGAATTTAGTTAACTGGAGCTCATTGCCAATTAACTAAGGATTGCTGAAACGTTTCTCTGGCCGAATGTTTTGCTAAATCAGCTAACTGAAATTTTTATCCAGTTAAATGAAAATTGCTGAAATTCTTTCCTGGCCGAACTGCTCTTACATTTAGCTAACTGGATTTGCATCCAGCTAGCTAGCCCCTGCAGCTTTTTCTCCTGACAGAATAGATCTTCAATCTAGCTAACTGGATTTACATCCAGCTAGCTAAGGCTTCCTAAGATATTTCTCCTGGCCGAATGACTTGTGACTTTAGCTAGCTAGATTTACATCGAGCTAGCTAAGGCTTCTTGAGATATTTCTCCTGGCCGAATGACTTGTGAATTTAGCTAACTGGAGTCCTAACTCCAGTCAACTAGATTGGTATGAAAGTTTCTCCTGGCCATACTCATGTTAAAACTAGTTAACTTGATCCTTCATCCAGCTAACTAAGAATTTCTGCCACTTCTCCCTAACCGAATGCTATGTTGTTCTAGTTAACTGGAATTGACATCCAGTTAACTAAGAATGGTTTCCTTTTCTCTATGGCCGAACTCCCTTCTGATCTAGCTAACTAGAATTTAGTTCTAGTCAACTGGGGAGTTATTTCTACTTCACCTGAGCAAGCTTCACTCTATCTTAGCTAACTGGATTCTATTTCCAGTCAGCTGAAATCTATCTCATTGAAATAATGTCAGAGCTCTCTCTTTATTTTGGCGACTGTCAATCCATTCAATGCTTTGAAAAATCTCTTCAACGGTTATTTTTTTACTTCTATTTTTTCTTTCCATTAATTCTGTTTCAGTCTAATGGATAGTTCTGCAGATCAAACACTTTAAATAGCTATGTGAGGATCAAATCCACATGCCAAAATAAATATCAAACTATCAATATGATCGCAGCCATAGCCAATCCATCAATGATAAATACCAAACTACCCATGTGATCGCAGTCATAACTAAATCATTCGCATATCTACAACTACATCCAAACCATCCATATGACCTTAGTCACATCCAAACCATTCATGTGACCATAGCCACATTCAAATTATCCATATAACCATAGCCATTCATCATCATATACTCAATGTAACTACAGCAATACTATCCATCAATGCATTATTATGCAAGATATTACTAGGTGGGTCATTCTCTCCTGTACGTAATATGCCATCTTGACCCTCTTGCCACGAGTAAAGTATCATTGGACAAATTGTTCCCTTAGCACGCAAGCATTACTAAGCAGTACTGCTGATACATACTGACAAATATATCTTCCACCAGATTGGCCTTCATAATAGTAACCAGCGCAATAAACTCAACCATGTCATCCACCATGACTTTGTTCTATTTGGCTTCGCATAACTCTTAAGCCCTTCCTTGGTGCCGCTAGTCTAGGCGAGATAGGGATTCAATCCCCACTCTCAAAACTAGTACTAGGTATCAATAATACCCTTTAGGCATATTATATCCCTCAACTAAGCCATACTATACCACATCCATCATAACTCCACAAATCATACTCAAATCTCAAATCAAATTCAAAGTCATTCGTAACAAAATAACATGCCGCCATATATAAGCAAATCAATGCTAATCCACAAATGCTCAATATAAAGCATGCTGAGAAAATCAATAATAAAATTTAATGTATGCATGCATATAAGATATCAAAACATATTCATGCATACAAGATATCAAAAGATATTGTATAATAGTAAGTATAAAAATATTGCATAATAGTAGGCATAAAATTCTACCTCATGTCGCTATCCCAAATAATACTGAAGCAAGATAATAGCAAATGATTACCTATAATTCAGTAAAAATAATTAATTAATTCACTAAAATTTATAATTAAAAATTATCATTTGTCCCTCTAACCTAAAATTCTAAAATAACTATTTTATCCTTATAATTCAAAGACTGCTAATTTTATCTAAGATTTATTTATTTCCTATTTTAGTGCATTTTATCGACTTGACTATATTTATAAAAATGCCCTACTTATCTTTAATCATTATTCAATTAAAATATTACTAACATATTTAGATTTATTGCTAATATTATGGTTCGGATAGCAAAATTAGATTTGATCAAATCAGTTTTAAAATAAATAAGTTTTCTTAATTAAATCAAATGATTTTATTTTTATTCAACAGATGATTTTTGAAATGAAATATAATCGATTACTTACCAACTCTGCATCTGAATTAAATAATCATGCTCAAAAAATCATTAATGATTTTATCACCATATGAAAATCTAAATTCATTGAATTAAATAATCATGCTCAAGGAAATCATTGATGGAACCATAAATGATTCATCTAAATTACTTGCACCATGAGATGGGTTAATCGGCCTTGATCCAATGGGTTACTCGTTCACTGGTACCCAACCTAATAGAAGGCCGTCGTAGCCTTCCTCGCCGGCAGCCCAAACCCATTCCCAAAACCCATCACCCATCCAACCAAATAAAAAAGAAGGGGGAGAAAGACTTTATGCATCACTTTCGGTACAACAATCCTACATGAGCTACACTGTTCCTCTTTATTGATCCATGAATCTTATATAGCTTAACGCGATAGAACAGAATAGCAGGGACCATAATTACAAATTTGCAAGTGATACGATATCCCTAATGGGATGAAATAGGATGGTTTGCCTTTCAAAAAAAATATTATGATACTTTAATTGTAAAATTACACACACTTATTACAAAATAATGACACCTTAATTATAAAATATTAAGGTAAAGTTTTATGACATCTCAAGAAGATTTATGGTATCGGCCAAAAAAAATTGCGATACCTTAATTGTAAAATTATGACACCATAGTTATAAAATTATGACCCCAATTCAGAAAGCTCAAAAAAAATTATGACACTCCAATTGTAAAATTATGACACCATTTATACAATTACGATACCCATTTAGAAAACGTTAAGGCAAAGTTTTACGATATTGCAGCAAAAAAATTACAATATCCTAGTTGTAAAATTATGATATCATAATTATAAATTACAGCACCCATTTAGAAAGCCAAAAAAAATTATGACACCCCAGTTATAAAATTACGACATCGTAGTTATAAAATTACAACACTCATTCACAGAATGTTAAGGCTAAAAGCTTTACGATATCGTAATCAAAAAAAATTTATGACATCGTAATTATAAAATTATAATACCGTAGTTATAAAATTATAACATTTCTAAAAGATCTTTGATATAGGCTAAAAAAATATTATGATACTCTAGTTATAAAATTATAGTACTATAGTTATAAAATTATGACACCTATTCAAAAAACGTTAAAGAAAGCTCTACGATATCGCGATAAAAAATATATATAACATCATAGTTGTAAAATTATAACACCGTAATTATAAAATTACGACATCCCTAAAATATTTTTTATATAAGCCAAAAAAATATGATGATACTCCAATTATAAAATTATGATACCCTAATTAGAAACCTACGACATTCATTCAGAAAATAAAGTAAAAATTAAAAAAATATAAAATTATGGCACCATAGTTATAAAATTATGATATCTATTCAAAAAATATTAAAGCAAAGCTCTACGATATCATGATAAAAAAATTATGGCATTCTAGTTGTAAAATTGCAATACCATAATTATAAAATTACATCCCTAAAAGATTTTTTATATAAGCTGAAAAAATATTATAACACTCTAGATATAAAATTACGATACCCTAATTAGAAACCTATGACATTATTCATTCAAAAAATTATTTTATTATTTTATTTTATTTATCATATAAAGTTATGTAACATATGTATATGGATCAATAAAAAGGATTGCATACACATGGATCAATAAAAAAAAGCAGTGCAGACCCTAAAGTTTGGCATCAGAGGCAGTGTGCAAAGTCTTTTTCAAGAAGGGGAAGGATTTATCGAGTGGATGATCGAGGCTAGAGAGAAAAGCATCGACAAAGGGCAATGGTCGCGCAGCCATAGTGACGAAGAGAGGGAAGCAATGGCGCCCGACAATGAAAAAATGGAGGTGATCGGCAAGAGGGTCACCGTCAAAAGGGGAGGAGGAGATCTGCAAGGTGGTCGATAGCAGCGGTGGGGAAATAAGAGGCCGTGGAGGGCAAGATCAGGCAGAAAATGGAGATTGGCTAGGAGGTCACAGTGGAGAGAAAGAGGCTGGAGGCTGCAGCAGTGCTCAGCAATGGAGGCAGTGATGAGGAAGACAAGCAAGGAGATGGTGATGATTTCTCAAGCTTCGATGACGTAGAGGAAGAACAGAGAGATGGTACTTGGGTAGCCATGGTCGGAGGAGGAAAAAGGAGGAGAGAGGTAGCAAAGGATGTTGAGAATTTGAAAAAGGGAAGAAAATATGAAGATAAAGATAAGAACCGAGAGAGATAAAGATAAGGATAAAAACCGAGGCTTGAACACAATTGAATCGTTGTCCTCAAACATTATTTGCACTCGCTGAAATGCTTTTTGAACAACCACAAATATGTTTGTAGGATTTAATAAGCCTTGATCAAGGGTGCATAAAAGCATTCATGAACCCTTGATCGTAGGCAATATATATTGATTTTCTAAAATGTATTTTTAAAAATAAGCATTGTGGTCTGGGATGTGTCGATTCATCAGAGCACCACGATGCTTCATAAATTTTTGTTTTCATTGTGAGAATCATCGTGAGAGAGTCTGCGACTCTCACCCGAGACATGCACACTTAGTTTAATGTGAACAAAACCCAACAATCCCCCACTTGATCACATTGGACTAAGTACAATCCAGAATAGACTAAAGAAGCATTAATACAGTTAGGTATCTTTCGATTTGAACTTAACCTTAGTGAAAGCATCATAAAGTCTTAACGAGATCGTCGGTAGCATGGGAGCTTTGAACCGTTATCCATTGTGTCAAGACCAATGACACTCCACACACACTCCTTAGAGTTCTTTACCTACACCACTCGCTCAGCACAATTTATGGCCATGTGCTTATCTTGTTTCATGAACCTTTTCATGAGAGAAACTCTAACTCTCACTTAAGATAGCACTATCTCAAGGATCACATATGTAAAATTATTTTAGTATCTCTGTTAGAACAGATACTTGTCCACATGACCGAATTTCATTAAGAGTTTAAAAGATCAACCCTTCAACTTGTAACAGTTGGCACTATATACTAAGTGCGGCCACAATCCACTTATCAATGACTTGTTATTACCCATTGAACATATGACTAGTCATTTTCTAGTATTAGGTTAGGTTGTCATCTTTGGTGGACTATTACTCAAGGAGTTTTAGACCCATCCCGCTGGAAGTCGTCTTCACTAAATCTCTTATAAGAGGTTTAGTAAGTGGATCAGATAGATTATAGCTTGATCACACAAAAGTAAAAGAAATTATTTCATCCTTGATTAGTTTCCTCATATACTCATGTCTTAGACTAATGTATCTAGACTTCCCATTGTACACTTCGTTGTACGCTCTAACTAAAGTGGCTTGGCTATAACAATGTATCGATATAGTTAAAATATTCTCATAAGCCAATGGGAGTTTCAATAGAAGCTATTCACTAAGTGCAGCTACAATCCACTTATCAATGACTTATTGTTATCCATTAAACCTAAGACTAGTCAAATCCTAGTATTATATTAGGTTGCCATCACTGGTGGACTATTACTCAAGGAGTTTTAGACCAATCCCTCTAGAAGTCGTCTTTATTAAATCTCTTGTAAGAGGTTTAGTAAGTGGATCAGATATATTATAGCTTGATCGCACAAAAGTGAGAAATTATTCCATCCTTGATTAATTTCCTCACATACTTATATCTTAGACTAATGTGTCTAGACTTTTCATTGTATACTTCATCGTATGCTCTGTCTAAAGTGGCTTGGCTATCACAATGTATCGATATAGTTGAAATATTCTTACAAGCCAATGGGATATTCAATAGAAGCTATACACTAAGTGCAGCTACAATCCACTTATCAATGACTTGTTATCCATTGAACCTAAGACTAGTCATTTCTTAGTATTAGGTTAGGTTTCCATCATTGATGGACTATTACTCAAGGAGTTTTAGACCCATCCCTCTGAAACTCGTCTTCACTAAATCTCTTGTAAGAGGTTTAGTAAGTAGATCATATAGATTATAGCTTGATCACGCAAAAGTTAGAGAAATTATTCTATCCTTGATTAATTTTCTCACATACTTATGTCCTAGACTAATGTGTCTAGACTTTTCATTGTACACTTCACTGTACACTCTGACTAAAGTGGCATGGCTACACAATGTATTGATATAGTTAAAATATTTTCACAAGCCAATGAAATTTTCAATAGAAGATCCCTTAACTACTCAACCTCATGTCCTACTGAAGCTAGAGCCACAAACTCTGACTCTATTATTAAATGTGTAATGCAAGTTTAATTCTTGGGTTTTTAAGATATTGCACCGCCGGCTAGTGTAAACACTCAACTAGAAGTAGTTTTACTATCTTCCATAGTCGATATCCAACTTGCATCAGTATATCCTTCCAATATAACAAAAAATTTAGAGTATTGTAGACCTAGCCTTTTGGTTTTCAAAAGATAACCAAAGACTCTACCAATAGCCTTCCAATGCTCTATACTTGGATTGCTAGTAAACCTACTTAGCTTACTGACTGCAAATGCTATATCGGGTCTAGTGCATTGCATCAAATACATTAGACAACCAATAGCACTTGCATACTCAAGTTGAGCCATGGCTCGTCCACTATTCTTTTCAAGCTTAAGACTAGGATCGAACGGGGTGCTCACTTCTTTGAACTTCAAATGTTTGAACTTGTGTAACGCTTTCTCAACATAATGTGATTGACTAAGCTCAAAACCCCTACTATTTTGTTTCACTTTGATGCCCAAAATAGTGTCAACTTGTTCAAGATCTTTCATCTTGAAAGTAAATGATAGAAAACTCTCCATTTCTTGTATGCCTTTCCTTTCATTGCTAATAATCAACATATCATCAACATCATTGCTAATGATGAACATATCATCAACATAAAGGCACACATATACCACAAAGTCACGATGCACTTTAATATATAAACACTTGTCAGAAACATTGTGAACAAATCCATTTGAGAGAACGACAGAGTTAAACTTCTAATGCCATTATTTGGGCGTTTGTTTCAATCTGTACAAGAATTTAACAAGCTTGGACACTTTATGTTCACTATCCGGTAGAACAAAACCCTTTAGTTGTTCCATGTAGACCTTCTCATCGAGATCACTATTTAGGAATATCGTTTGACTTCCATTTGATAAACATAAAGGTTGTGTAATCAAGTCAATGCAAATAATACTCTATTTGTTGTTATTCTAGCTACAGGTGCTTATGATCAAAATAGTCAATTCCTTCTTTTTGTCAAAAATCTTTAGCTACTAGTCTAGCCTTGTAGGTGCTTAAAGTACCATCACTATGAAACTTCTTCTTAAACACCCATTTACAACCAATAAGCTTAGACCTTTTAGGTAAATCGATAAGCTTCCAAGTGTGGTTTAACGTAATAGAATCCATCTCATCTTTAATAGCTTCATTCCAAAAAGCAAAACTATTGAAGCAATTGCTTCCTTAAAAGTTTTAAGATCATCTTCAACTTAAAGAATAATAGGTACCTTACGAATAAAATTCTCTCAACTTTCTTCTATCAAATAGAAAGAAATGAGTTGAAAATCTCTCTCTTTGGGTCCTAAGTCCTTAACTTTTAGATTCTTTTACTTTTTCAAAATTCTGGTTGTTCTTCTTCAACAACCTTTGAAGTATTCTCCTTGCAAAAATTTTCATTTGTGGGACTTTGAGAATTCTTTCTGAAAGTGATCAAATTCTCAAAGAACTTCACATCCCTAGATTTTATTATCATATTAGACTCCAAATTAAGGTGTCTATAGGTTTTGTTATTTATAGCATATCCAACAAAAGCGCATCTAATTCCACGAGAATCCAACTTTATCCTTTTAGGATCGATATTTTGCAATAAGCAAGACACCCCTACACTTTAAAATATCCTATATTAGGCTTTCTGCCTTTCCACAACTCATATGGAGAGGCCTTATTGTTTTTAGTAGGAATTCTATTAAGAATATGATATGCAGATAATAATGCTTCACCCCATAAATTAAAAGGCAACTTAGCATGCAACAACATGGCATTTATCATCTCTATAAATGTTCTATTTTTTATTCTGCTAACCCATTTTGTTTGGGTGTGCGTGGTGCAGAACACTCATGTATGATTCCATTTTATTCACAAATACATTAAACTCACTAGAAAAATATTCTTCATCCCTATCACTTCTAAAAATTTTAATATTTCTACCTAATTGATTTTCAACTTTTGCTTTATAAACTTTAAAAGCATGAAAAGCCTCATCTTTGTGCTTAAGTAAATGTATGCATGTATATCAGAGTAATCATCAATAAAAGTAATGAAATATCTATTACCACCTCTAGTTAATATGCCACTTAACTCATAAATATCAATATGCACAAGTTCTAGCAAATTAGTATTTCTCTCAAAACTATGAAATGGCTTCTTAGTCATCTTTGATTTAATGCAAATTTTACATTTATTAAACTTATCAATATTGCAAGAAATTATGCCACATTTAATTAATCTTTTATAGTGCTAATACCAATATGTGCTAATTTACTATTATTATTATTGTCAATAATACAAAGCTTGACCATTCCATCAGTAGAATAGCCTTTTCCAACAAAAACACCATTGCAGGATAGTATGAGTTTTTTCGACTCAAATACACTTTTAATTTCTGATTTGCCAAATAAATCCCTACTAACAAGATTTCTATTCATATCCGACACATACAACACATTGATCAAAGTGA